>CM059187.1:36371390-36701169 GCA_030323885.1 Branchipolynoe longqiensis | reverse complement strand
ACATCCCCATCCTCTACCCCCATCCCACAACCCAATCTCTCTCTACCCCCAGCCACAACCCCAATCTCTACCCCCCATCCACAACCCCCCATCTCTACCCCCCATCCACATCCCCATCTCTAACCCCCCATCCACAACCCCATCTCTAACCTCTAAACCCCCATACCACAACGCCCATCTCTCTACCCCCATCCCCACAACCCCATCCTCTACCCCCATCCACCATCCCCAAACTCTCCCCCCAACCACCATCCCCAGCACTACCCCCCACCCCCCCCCCCAACTCTACCCCCCACCAATCACCCCCCCCTCTCACCCCCCTACCCCAACCCCCATCGCTACCCCCCCATCCACCACCCCCCATCACAACCCCCTATCCCCCACCCCCATCACTACCCCCCTCCACCACACCTACCCATCACTACCCCCCCATCCCACAACCCCGTCTCTACCCCCAACCACCACAACCCAACTCTACCCCCCAGCCCCCACCCCAACACAACCCCCATCCCCCACCCCCTCTCTCAACCACCCATCCACAACCCCATCTCTACCCCCATCCACAACCCCATCTCTACCCCCATCCACAACCCCATCTCTACCCCATCCACATCCTCATCCCCATCCATATCCACGTCCCCATCCATACCCCCATCCACAACCCCATCTCTACCCCCATCCACATCCCCATCTCTACCCCCATCCACAACCCCATCTCTACCCCATCCACATCCTCATCCCCATCCATATCCACATCCCCATCTCTACCCCCATCCTTACTTGCTGAATCATGACTCATGAGCTCATGATCACAGACTGTGCAGTCTCCATTCAGTTTGCCGCCTGGAGCATGACCATGCCTACTCATGCAGCCATGTTGGATCTGCGTCGAGCTCAATCGTTAAGTCTTCGATCGGTTTTTCACAGGGTCACACTGCCGCTAGTCACATGCCACTGAAATGTATGCAACTAGAACATTGTGCGCATTGACTGGCTCCTCACCCCATGCTTCCCCACGCCACACAGGGAGACAATGCAGTCCCACCTGTACTATCGATGCACAGAACATAATCACATTTCTACTTGTACGTCAGCTTATTGAATTTTCAAAATGCTGAGTGGTGGAAGAGGAGGGAGTGTGTGTGTGTGTGGGGGGGGGGGGTTACTTTGTTTGATTTGACTTATTCAAATGGACCAAATTAGCGTTCGCGGTCATTAATACACTGAAACCAAAGAGTCCTCCAGAAGGCAATAAATAGTTTACTGATATTATATTGTTCCCAAAGAGTCCTCGTGAATGTTTGTTGGTTGTTGTTTTACATCCTAGCAACTTCTAAGGTCACACGGATGGGTAGCGACTTGTTACAGTGCACGCTCATGGCGACTTTATAGTGTTGCCCTACTGGGAAATCAGGCTGCTGACACCATGACCCGATATCCCACACAGTCACATTTTCCTGCTACTGTCCTAACCAGTCCTTGTCCTATCCTAGTAATGCTGAGCGCCAGGTTAGGTAGCGACACGTGTCAATTTTATAAATCATTGGTTTGACTTTTTGGGGATTCGAACTCCCGACCTTAGGCGATTGTGTTCGGTTCCTTCTGAAGGCAATAGTATACTGATATTATAGTGTTCCCAAAGAGACTCCAGAAGGTAATAGGATAGTGGTATTATAGTGTTGCCTCCAGAATTAAATACCTCCCATCACACGCTAAATGGATAGCACCCAAACATTAGACACAGTGGGTGTAGGTGACACACATGCCCTACTTATGGGTAAGTGACCTATATATGTGATGGGGAGCTTTACCTTCCCCGCCTCTAATAGACTACATCACCATTCCAACGGTGTGGTGCATTGAGGGATGCATGGAAGAAAAACAAACCCATGAGAAGCACATGCTAATACACTGGATGCAGCTATGAAATGTGCTAGTTTCAGCTCATCTCAGCTCTTGTTTGGTACATAGAATACCAACTAAAAAAATATATCTAATAAATTAAGGTATTACTCTTTTATCCAGCATTGCATTTACATCAATATAGACCGCACATCTTAGGCCATGTGCATTTAGATTTAGAGAAATCTGGGCACTCAGACTAGTGTTAGAGCCATAGCCAGAGTCAGTTTTACTTATTTTATTCATGTTTTTATTTATATCCTATGGTTAATGACATATGTAGAACTAGAAAATTAGTAGGGTTCATTATATATTGGTTATATATTTCTCTGAAACAAGTGTCTGTTGACACATTTGGCATTTTAATATTTAGAACAAGAATTAATAATAGTGATGTGGATATCAGCCTTAAAGTGACTAATTGTTTTGTGTTTCTTAGCTCAAAATGTTTAACTATGGTTAGTTTTGTCTTAGTTATATTCATCAGATCATCATATTGCATGTGTGCATACATGTTTATGCCAAATTGTTATATATTTCTATTAATTTTGAATAAAATGGATGTTTTGCCCTACACATATCAGCAAACTCAATGGTTGTATGCCTTTGCTGTGCTGCCAGCACCATTTTCAGTGCATGCGCACTCGGAATGGTGATCTCGGCTATTGCAACTGGTGGTTATCCCAGTTCAGGCCACTTCTAGTGCTACCTGTCACAGTCAAGGCCCTGTCAGACCTTGCCGGACTGGGGAACCGGACGAGAACCGTACACTGTCCGGTACTGTATGGCGATGTCCGGTACATGTCCAGTACCCATCCGGTGGTGTCAGGTGGTGTCCGGCAGTATCCGGTGGTGTCCGTCAGTGTCTGGTACAAGTTTTGAACACACACAAAACTTCTACCGGACACCGCTGGACTGAGGTGTCCGGTTGGTGTCCGGTTTGTCCGGTACATGTCTGGTACCCATCCGGTACCCATCCGTACATGTCTGGTACCCATCCGTTGGTTCCGGTGTGTCCGTTTTGTCTGGTACATGTCCGGTACCCATCCGTTAGGTGTCCGGTTCTCGTCCTGTACATGTATGGTATATGTATGGTAATTATCCGGTTGTCCGGCGGCAATTGACCCAATTACACTCCATTTCAATACATTTCGATACATGTTGTGTACCGGAAAGCACCGGACTAGACAATTCTTTGTCCGGTGGTCTCCGGTGCTCAGTCCGGTGAGGTGTGACAAAGACTTTAGAAGTAGATCGACATGTATTTGACATGGAATTCATTATGTAAATATAAATAACCAACGCATCTCCAACACATTTTATCTATCAGTTTGTATATGCCGTGGAATGGCAGCACTAAGTATGCTAATCCCTGTGAGACAGACTACTAGCTTAAAAAAGAAATTAAATGAAGAGTTCAGGTGTAAAAACCGTCACACACCATGCATATCTAAATGAAACCATAACTACCAGGTTTGAGGTGATGCAGCCATCATTCCGATAATTAAATCCATTTATTTCACAGCAACCAACGCATTACCAGGTATGAAATTGATCGATTTTACCTGTAAAGTACGACAGCAAATTATGTTCTATAGAGAACAACTGAAATGGATTTTTTAGCTTTTGCGCTTGAACTCTGCAAATGTTTAAAAATCTTATCATATCAGTCAGTGTTTACTGGCAAAGCAGTATGCGCTGAGGACACCCTAGTTGTTGGTTCTGTGAGAGTACTCTGAGTACTTCAGTGGCAATTTACTATAGGCCTTCTCCGTATAACTAGTATATAAGTTCGTTGGTATCCTGGCAACATCTAAGTTCATGTCAGGATGAGTACCTACTTGTGACTGTGCGCCCTCATGGTGACCTTATAGTGCTGCCCCACTGGGAGACCAGACCTGATATCCCACTCAGTCACATTAAATCCTGACACTGAGCCAACCATTCCTTACCCTATCCGAATAATGCCGATCGCCTTGCTAGGAAGCGACAAGTATCAATTTTGAAGTCATTGGTTTGCCTTGACTTGTGGGTTCTAATCCCATGATCTACCGAAACGGGAGATGGATGGATGCTCATTGCATTCGCCAATGCCGTCTGGTAGTATATTATTTCCTCCTTCAACTTCTTCATTCGCCAGGCTCACTTACCTTCGTGACATCTGGCCCGGACGGAAATCAATGCATACCAACTAGCCTTGGCTGAATACCACACTAAGAAATTAATGTGGTTGGTTGGTTGTTGGAGTTTTACGTCCTGGCAACATCTAAGGTAATATCAGGATGGGCACCGACTTGTAACAGTGCGCACTCATGGCGACTTTATGGTGCTGCCACACCGGGAAATCAGCCTGCCAGCACCATGACCCGATATCCTTACACTATCCTATTAATGCCAAGTGCCAGACTAGGAAGTGACAAGTATGAATTTGATAAGTCATTGGTTTGACTCAACCAGAACTGAACTCCAGATCTCCTGCACACGAGGCCCACGCTCCTCCGATTCGGCCACCGCGCCCGGTAGAAATGAATGCGATAGGTATTTTGATTAAATGGATAGTTTATTCTAAGAGCGCATTCTCTATGGTGATATCCATCACAACGCCTGGTTACCTGGCTAATTATCAACATACATTGACATTTCACTTTCAAATTAGTTCACATGGTTAACAATTTGAAAACTTAAGATGATTTAATAGAAGCTTTATCGATCTAATATAGGATTGAACTCTCTTGGGCATCAATCGTCGAGTCGAACGATAACTGCTGTATTAAGAGAAATGTTTGGGCGCAAAACCACTTAAACGCCAATCCAAAATTGAGTTTAAATAAAAGATGTTCACCTGAAAATAAGATTAAAGCTCACTAATTCCAGTTTTCGTATGATCGAGTAGTTATGGAGCAATAAACAAGACAGTAAGAATATATAAATATAAACGTTTTGAAGGTTTGAGTCCAATGTTTCTCTGCATTTGTGGATTGCATTTACGTTGTTTTGTGCCTGAAATATTATGTATATGCGCATATCTGTATATACCCGTATATTTATATGCTTTATCGGTCTAATATGAATGAGATCGACCCCATGGAGCTTCAAGCCCACATATCGCACGATAGCTGTTGTATATATACACAAATGTATATATGTATAATTATATATATATGCATATAACATTATATATAAATAATTATGTATATCATGCATATATATATGTGTGTAACTGCATGTGCACATGTACACCTGACTCCCTAAGTTAGGAAAACAGATGCTATCTGCGCTATATCCGCATCTTTCTCTACAGCTCTACCTCCTCTTTACCTGGACAAGGGATTGCTGCCTCAGGTATTCAGGGCTCAAATATCCGGCCATTTACACGCGCCACAGTCCGGCCTTTGCTCAATTAATCTGCCAACGTCGCTTCATTGCGCCACACAACACGCCGGCAATCGATGTGCGCAAGCACCCTGAAAACCACACATAGATCTCAATATGCAACACACTCCCGCAAGGTGGCAGCACACACACATATATATATCGGTATATATATATATATACATATATATACATATATATATATATATGTATAAATACATACATATGCACTTTATATATAATATATAAATCTTCATTGTGACTGACACTGGTCAACCATCCTGCGGAGGCCGAGGTGGGCCAAGGTGGTGCCACTGGTACAGTATTGTGCTTTACCGAGTATAATAATAATGATAATAATAAGTAATATTCCCTTCCGTGTTTGTATACTCGCAAAATGCGTTATACATCAAATATCAGCCGTCATCCACTACCCAACTATCGTACAATATATATATATATATATATATATATATATATATTGCACGGCATGCTCGCCTGGCACTTGAGCCAGGTGATCACGCCGCCACGGTGACATATCAGTGAGATCTCAAATAAATCCAAGATGGCGCCACCTCCCCCCCCCGCCCTTTCTGAATGAGCAAGCGCAGAGGCGTTGAGTGAGGAGGAGGAGGGCGGAGAGGAGGAAGGGGGCTTGGTCCTTGTTGTATGTATCGCGCTTGAAAGACACAGTGTGAAACCTGAGTGAGAAGACATTGTGGCGCGCGCCTTATTAAACTGGCGTTTAGGCACCGACACCCGGGGGATTAAAGGTTAAACGGCTAAGCGAAGGCCGTCCGGCGGAGCGTGGCATTTGGCGGCCAGTTTGCCGCCAACAAGAGGCGGCAGCAGGCGTTGCGGTAATTGGGCCACCCGGGCCGGGCCGCTGTCGGCCCGCCCGGCAATCACAATCTATCAGCGGCCCGGCTTGCTGCCACTCCCCCGCCCTGGGCGGAGCAGATTATGAGGGCCCTGCACGGGGAAGAAAGGGAGAAGGCAATGGCAAACAAAATATGGAGAACGCCGGAATGGTGCAAAATAAACGAAAAGGTAGTAGAGGATATCGTCCATGCAAAATTCACCCAAAACGAGGAACTAAAGAAAAAGCTAATAGATGCCCCAGGAAACGCATTCGAAGAATGCACAAAATGCCCATACTGGGGCTCAGGTAGGTTTCTGGACTCAGCCAGCGAAGGTGAAATGGTCAAGCAAGGATACAAAAATAAGATGGGAGACATCCTCCAAAAAGTCAAGGAAAGCCTGACAAAGACCGACAAATATATAAACAGCAAAATAAATAGGTAGAATAAGCAGAAAATAAACACCAAAATAAACACCAAAATGAATATCAAAATAAGCACCAACACCAAAAACACAAAACAAAATAAAACAAATGCAAACTCAGCAGAATATAAATATAGAAGAAAATATAAATAAAACAGCGATCAGGAGAAAAGCCTTAGAGCTCTCCCGGCAGGCCAAAAGGAGATGCAAAGAGCATAGCAACAAGCAAGCGTGCTACACTTCCGCCCAAGCCAAATTCAAATCAACAAACTGTCAACTGTGAATTACGACGATGACAGTGAATTAGAAGCGGGTCGTTTAAGCGAATGGATACCAAAATGCAGAAAATGATCATAATCAGTGGAGACTCAAGAGTGAGAGCGCTGACCATGCATCTGAAGGATCTGCACCACAACACACTAAATTACAGAGAAATAGTAGAATCCATACCAGGAGCATCCATTGCCTAGATAGCAAATACTGTGTCCAGGAAATACAGAAGCTGTGCCCAACCAGCACAGATATACATAATGGCAGGAATCTGTGACCTAACAGTAAAAGTAGGCCGCAGGGACCTGAAACCAACATTCAAGACCAAGATGGCACTCATGGAATACATGACAAAGGAGTACAAACTCGCTCATGACACACCCAGCCAACTAACAGAATTGCAGGTGGTATGCGAGCGCGTGGGCATGGACATGGACCTGTAATGTGGCTGCAGCAGAAACCAAGACTACCAAGACTACCAAAGACTGGTAGCTGAATGCATACCAGAAATGAACGCCGACATCCACTGCCAAAACAACAGCCGAAACAGTGAAGTAACCATACCGAGGTATGTAATTTGCTGGATAGCCCATGAGAGGTAAGTAACCTGCCAGAAAACAGCCCGATAACATCAAATCCAAACATAATCCAACTACCTATTACGTACAAGCCTATAAATTATCTGTAAATAGAGGAGGCTAGTCTAGAATTAAGTGTAGGAAAAAATAACGAGAGGAAAACTCTTGCCAAGAAAATACAAAAAAACTAATATAGATCACTAATATAGAAACACATACCGATAACTGCCCACCATTGAAAACAAGCTCGATCATCCAAGCTTATATGCTATGGACAGCATAAACATCCCATAAACAAATTTAAAAAAGAAGAAGGAGCCCAGTCCCGCCCCGCCACCCACCTGTACTAGACTACTATATCGCTATACACCCATGTCGCACCACTACACCACTACACCACCGCCATCGCTATGCCACATGCTACAACCATGTCAATACGCCACAACCCATCTAAACCACCCAGCTAAACCATTATACCTCCATGTCGCCCTACCACTGTACCATGCTACCAGTACCACCAGACTAAACCACCATACCAACATGTTTCCCCAATATCTATTCCGCCATTGCTACGTCACCTGCTAGCACCGTCTTAATACACCACTACTGATCTAAACCACCCTGTCACCCTACCACCCCACCACTCTACCACCCCAACCACCCTAACACCCCACCACCCTACCACCCTACCACCCCAACCACCCCAACCATCCTAACACCCCACTACCCTACAAAGCCACCGCCCCGCCACACCGCCACACTACCACACCAGGATATTGCCACACCACCACACCGCCACACCACCACACCGCACCACTTCACAACACCGCCACACCACAACAACACTGCTACACCACAACCACACTGATGCAAACCACCACACCCACACTGCTGCAAACCACCACACCCACACTGCTGCAAACCACCACACCACCACATAACCACCCCACCACACCACTACACAACACCATCACACCACCACACCACCACACAACATCACCACACCACCACACCACCACATCACAACACAACCACACCACCACATCACCAGACTGCTACACTGCCACACCACCACACTGCCACACTGCCACACCTCCTCATTGCCACACCACCGCACCACTACTCCATCAGACCGCCACACCACCACACTGCCATCCCACCATACTTCCCACCACCAAACCATCACTTTGCCACTTCACCACCCTACCACACCGCACCTCCGTCACCCCGCACCCCGCCATCCGGCCAACCCACCACCCTACCACCTCTCCACCCCACCCAATTTCTCAACACCCAACCCGACCACCCGATCAACCCAACATCCCACCATCCACCACTCCACCACCCCACCCAGGGGGGCACCCAGGAATTGGCTAGGGAGTTTCCAAATATGGATCGAAACTACCCCTATTTTAGGGTAATTTTTTTCACATGGGTTGGTGGAACAACACCCATTTTAGGGTGATATTATACATGGTTTTCTGGTGCAACATCCCACATTTTGGGGCAATTTTTTACATAATCTTAAAATCTAGTGGTACTTTGAAATATAATTATGTTGCAACATACATATGTAAGTACTATAATATAAATGATAAACACAAATGCATGCTATATTTAATCGCCAAAATGATAACTGTTAAGAAGCAACTGGGCAACCAGGAAACCCCCCTTCATGTGCGTCCCTGAGATATACGTTTATATCATTTTTTAAACAATTTTGTTTGGGGGGGGGGGGGGGGGTTCCGGGCAACCAGGAAACCCCCCTGGATGCGCCCCTGCCACCACTCCACACCGCCACACCGCCAAACCGCCACCCCACCACACCGCCATCCCACCATACTGCACCCCACCATACCACCACTTCACCACTCCACCACTCTACCACACCGCCCTCCGTCACCCTCACAACCCTGCCATCCGGCCAACCCACCACACCCCACCACACCCCACCACACCCCACCACACCCCACCACACCCCACCACACCCCACCACACCCCTCCCCCTCCCCCAACACCTCCCCCTCCACGTCCCCCTCCACCTCCACCTCCACCTCCCCCTCCCCTCCCCCCCCCCATGCCTCCAGTCATACCCGCTCGGTCCGACAGGCCACGCCCCACCACTCACCCTCTTAGACCCGGTTCATATATTGGGACGGTAAATCTGCCCGTAGCCACCGCGACCACTGAGTCGTCGGGGGTTTTGCGTGTCACTTCCGATTCCAGGAGCCCCCCTACGCTCAGGAATCCCATTAGGGTCAGCTCGGCCGGCTGGGTTTGCGTGAGATGAGGTGTGCGGCCCATCTAGCTTGCAGCGGCTAGATTACAACCGAACGCGTGGCTGACCCTTGTGTAATAGACTAATATAATTGTAGGTCTCGCCGTGCTGTTTCTGGCTATTGCCGATTGCGATAATTCAACCTTATTCCGCATCATGTGATAGGCGCGTGGATGAGAACACGCAGCTTCAGTGAAATTAATCATTTATTACAGTAGACCAGACGGGATGACCGAATGAGTTGAGCGTCCATCTCCCGGATTGGTAGATCGGGGAATTCAAAACTGAGTATTCAAACCCTGGTTGAGTCAAACAAATAACTAATAAATTGATACTTGTCGCTTCCTAGCCAGGCGCTCATTAGTATTATGATAAGGCAAGGACTGGTTGGCTCAGTGTTAGGATAATGTGACTGAGTGGGATATCATGTCATGGTGCTGGTGGCCTGGTCTCCCAGTGTTCAGCACTATAAGGTGGCCATGAGTGCGCACTGTCACAAGTTGGTACCTGTCCTGATATGACCTTAGATGTTGGCAGGAAGTAAGACTCCAACAACCAACCAACATTAATAACAATGACATTCATTCCACCATTTTTTCCTAAACTTAAAGTGTACAACTGTCAGAGCAACGAGGAAAATACCATAGATGAGGATCTTCCGGATTTAATCTAGAATTCAGGATTTTTTTATTAACCTGATTTTGTCCGAATATAGTCCCCAAAATTCATCAAATATTTTCCTGATTTCATTTTTTCATGCCATTCTCATCTATGAAGTATAGGAATGGCCACTACATATTCACATTTATATTTAGCAATGTATTATCTAGATAAAGGATTCACCCTTACCCAGAGTAGGGGTGGATGACAACGTAGTCTAAATACAAGCAAACACTGCTTTGGTATGAATCACCTTAGACAAGCTGTGGAGTCGCTGGTTCCGGTGTGCAATGTTTATCTCTATTCGTAGTGTAGAGGAATTGGAGGAGAATGACAAAAGACAAGATGATGGTCACTAGATACTCATGAATCACATTTTAAAGTCAAGTAATCTACATGATTTAATCAAGTTTTCACTCCAAACATAGCAGGCTATGATGGATGAGTATTTAGCACATTAGATTGGAAAATCATGTGTTTTGTTTTCTATGATTACCCTTTTGATGCTTTTTCTAATAGATTGCTAAGCAGTCCTGTCACACAGCCAGTGCGACAAGACGGGATGGCCGAATGAGTTGAGCGTCCGTCTCCCGTTTTGCTAGATCATGGGTTCGAACCATGGTCGAGTCAAACCAATGACTTAAAACTTGATTATTAGAATAGGGCGAGGACTGGTTGGTTCAGTGTCAGGATAATGTGACTGAGTGGAATATCAGGTCATGGTGCATGTGTCACCATGTGTGCGTACTGTCACAAGTTGGTACCCGTCCTACTATGATGTCTTTGATGTAAAGTTGAATCCTCTCCTCCAACCAATAGATTTACCACTCGTTGTGGTCACCAGTTTTGTAGAATGGCTAAAGCTCAAATCTGTGGTTGTGTAGGCAGGCTATAGAGAAAGGAAGAGTATAAAGTGTGAAAGAAGAAAGAGAGTCAAGCCCTCTGGTGTATCATTTATATGGTACATGGGTTCATTGTAGAGTATCACCCCACCCTTTTCCCCCAATGGGAAACAAGCATTCTTAGCTCTACCAATAGGGATCCAGCATTCCTGGTCCCCTCTGCCCACCACCACCAAGCTGTGTGGCTCCCCTGGCCACCACCTGGGGGAGGGGGGAGGCTCTGAGTGTCCCTTACACAAAGCCCTGCCAGCACCACTATGTCTATTTACATCTCACTCAGGCACCACCAGCAACTACATATACACATATGTAGTTGCTGGTGGTGGTGTATCGAGGTATCCAACCACACTAACTATGTTATATACAGTGATTGGTTCTCTTGCCTCCTGGTTGTTGCTGGACTGAAAAAGAATCACCCTATTCTAGCAACGGTCATTTATAAAATGAACCAACTGTCAATGGATGGGTATGACATCCACCTGTGCTGGGTGCCTGGCCATGGAAATGAACGAGCTGATCGGGCTGCGAAGAAGGCGCTGAACTGTGATCTTGAACCGTGTCTGATCCCTCACTCTGATCTGAAACCACTAATTGCCACCCACATAACATCCAAATGGCAACATGAGTGGTATGAAAACATTAATAAACTTAAAGAAATTGAACCATCTGTGGCAAAACCACCACAGACTCATGCGGGAGGTCGGCGGGACCAAGTGGTCCTTAGCCGCTGCCGTATTGGCCACTCGTGACTTACACATGCTTTTCTGCTCAAGGGGGAACCTCCCCCTGAATGTATTGGGTGTCAGTCCCCACTGACACTCTAACACATTTTACTAAGTTGCGTTGATTTGTTGGTCCTGTGCCAACAATTCTACACTGCAGACAGTATGCATGACCTTTTTACTAAAGTAAAACAAGAAAACAGTTTAGCGTTTTGGAGGGCAGCTGGACTGTACAACCTCATATAGTTTACTAAGTAAATTCTATCAATTATTAATAAAACTTTTCTTTTTCTATGGCAATTTGTTTCCCTTGACCACAAATATATGATTGTGAGCTTTCTAATTTAATGAGTGTCTATTGGCACATACTTGATTGTCTGCTTTTACATGTATAAGCGATGGTTTGAACAAAAAACTAAATTTCTCGCCGTGAATATGGCCTATGCTGCCGACACGGCGTAAAGCAACCACCAATCAATCAATCAATCAAACATATACACATACATGCACCTGGTCACGTATACCCGATCAGTAATAGAACATTGGCATTCCCCCACCAATGCATTAAATCGGAATATTTTACACTTAGGTGTCTCCAAGATGTAAAATTCCAACATGAGTAACTATATATGTAGATACCGGTGATTGGAAAATATGTTGTTACCATAAGAGTCTGGAAGGACGCACTTGTATGTAACTGAGATGGGAAATGTAAAGGCCACACAATACAGACATTATGCAAATAGCTCAGTTTACTCACATGTTGTATATATGGGTTATTCTCCAAAACTGGGCACCACATATTTGGTCTCCACATTACGATGCTGATAATTAAGTCTTTGTTTTATTGATAGCAAGTCAAATAATTATTGTAGCCTCTGTCTATTTGGTATGTTAGCAGTTCTAAATGGATTGAATTTATCCCATCAAACATATCAAAATTATAATTGTAGGATTTTGCGCTAGAGTGAAAATGTGAAAATTTACACATTGACACAATACATGTAGCCAAACTTTTTTTCAACTTTTTTCCTGTAAGTCATAACCTTGTCTGCTTAACGGTAATCAATCAAATCTTGTTTGACTATGTTGTATATGCTAAAATGAGGTTCTGGATATGTCTTTGATTTTCATGTTACACGAGTGATATTAATGTATTGCTCAATTTGTATAAGATCTAATTCAAAAAGTGAAACTCATTTTTTTCAACTCTGACATATGCACAACATGCAAACCTTCATAGGACATTGGATTAGGCTATTATTTGGAAGGATTTTTGCTATTATTTGTAAGGTTTTCACTTTTGGTTTCCATGTCACACTTTTGTGCCCAGTTTTAGAGAATGACCCATATACATATACCATATTAGTTATTACCAACCGATTACTTCATCATGAATGTCATATTACTGCTTTCCGAAATGCAATGGCAAAACCCCAAAGAAGAGACATATAACAATTCAGAAGTGATACAAATGACTCAATTCAGTCATACAATCATATAGCAGTGTGTTACTATATATTTTTTTTTTCTTGAAGATTTATACTGCCTATCAAGGATAAGCCTGAATAGGCTTGTTTTCACCATTAGACAGTTTGTCGATAGAAAGCCTGAGCCTACAGTTTTACCGACCTAAGGGATTTTTAAGCTCCCACACCACATAGACATGGTATGAGAGCAACTGGCCTTTGATGACGTTGTAAGTTATACACAGCGGTGGAAATCCAAATTGGCAGAGGTGGGGGGCACAGGGAATCGAACCACTATATAGCGGATTATAAAGTGACTAAGCCACCAGGAATGCCATGTCATTCATTGCAAAATGAAAAGGTCCCACATTGCCAGATGATTATAGCACCAAGAGACAGTATAGTCTGTTGAAGAGCCTCTACCTATATATAACATTCTACTTGTAAGTTTTATACTAGCACTAAATACCGAAAAGGTGTTGATAGTATTCATTCGTAGCTTGGAATTGATACTTGTCTCCAAGCGACTGTTGGTTTAGCCTGAAATATATCTCTTGCTGCACCTCCTAGGTGTGTCCGCGTCTGAGGGATGAACATTCTCCTTTTTTTTTTTTTGGTCCATTAGTTGTCTAAGCAGGGGAAATTTCAGTCATAGACGACTGGTCTTCCTCATTCTACAGCTGGTCGATAGAAAGCCCGAGCCTCCACTTTTACCGACCCAAGGGATTTTTAACCTCCCACACCACATAGACATGGTATGAGAGCAACTGGCCTTTGATGACGCTGTAAGTTATACACAGCGGTGGAAATCCAAATTGGCAGAGCTGGGGACACGGGGAATCGAACTGCCGACCCTCAGATTAGGAGCCTGACCTAGAAAAAAGTCAGACACTCTCACCACTCCGCCACAGAGAACGTGATCCTCTCTACGGTGAATATTGTGGATGGCTATGGACCAGCGTATTCTTCAGTGTTATGTGTGGTCTACTCTAATGTATGGGGCAGAGACATGGACAATCTCTAAGAAAATGTACAAACGTTTAGCAGCATTTGAGATGTGGACTTATCGAAGGATGATGAAAATATCATGGACAAAGAAGATCACCAACAAAGAAGTTCTCAGAAAAATTTAAAATAAGAAAAGCTTGTTTGCCACTATACAGACAAAGAAACTTATTTATTTTGGCCACATCATTCGTCAGAGTTCAATATACCGTACATTGTTGGAAGGGAAGGTGAATGGCAGCAGAGGGAGAGGGAGACCAAGAACATCATGGTTTACAAATGTTTCACAGTGGACAGGCTTGAATTATTCACAGTCTATCAGAACAGCACAACATCGGGACAAGTGGAGAACCATTGCATCCAACCCTCGACTAGAGGATGGAACTATTGATTGATTGATGGACCATCGGTGCAAGTTACAGATGGCCTACTCATGCTTACTCGTTTCCCAGTAGAGTGACCACCCCCGAGCACACGCCCATACCCACACCCGAACCCACACCCACACCCGAACCCACACTCACACACACCACCCACACCCAACTTTAAAAAAAGAGAAGTAAAGCTTGTTTTTTTTAACGACGCCTCTAGAGAAGATGGATTTTTATTATTGGCTATTGGACATCAAAACATATGGTCATTCTGACATATTTCTTTGGAGGAAACCTGCTGCGCCACATACTCTTTCTGATAAGCAGCAAGGGGTCTTTTATATGCACTTTCCCACAGACAGGAAAACATATACCACAGCCTTTGATGAACCAGTTGTGGACCACTGGTTAAAACAAACCCAAAACACTGACTCAGTCGGGTATCAAACAGCCGGAGACATGGAGGAGGGGATGAGGAGATTCCCCAAACCCAAAGACTGGCTGAGATGATTAATGACCATTGATGTTTAACGAGACCTCTGTAAATTGTGTGGGACCCTGTGTGGGTGTAGGTGGGCTGGTATTGGGGTTAGTGAGAATTGACAGCTGTCAGTTCACATTAATATTAAAGTCCTTTTCACGGTGAGCCATTATGCGAAGATTTTAAGACTCATTTGGATTGACACCAGTTCAATATTATTTTGAAAAGAAATAATTAAGGCTAGTTTTAGGCCAGAATTCATTAAGTGCATTACTTTGTAATGAGTAAGGTTTGAAACTTAAATAAAATTGCTTAATCCGAAGGGTTTGAGTTGCTACCGTGTATCTTTGGATACATATATCAGATTGATAGTTAATATTAATTTACTTTACTTTGAAGTAGCTTTTATTTGAAAGGGTTACGTTTAACATTATTTGAAATGAAAACGTGCCTAATTGGCATGCCCATCTAAATGCTGAACAAAGGCTTTGTACATGCATCCTTTCTTTCTTTTTGAGCATGTCTGCATAGCCCAGGAGAAGCAAGTAGTAATGGGTGTTAAATTAGTGCACCAGTGCCTAAGTTCAATCTCTAGGACTAAATGTACCTAACAGTTTTAGTTTGGAAAATTTGAGGTTTTCATCAGATTATGGCGCTTTAAAGAAAGGTGGAATCTCGATAGAAGTTGGAAATATGGCACCCTGGCAACATGAGCTCCATTGTTAACCAGACGGGATGGCCGAATGAGTTAGGGCGTCTGTGTCCCATGTTGGTAGATCATGCGATCGTGGGTTCGAATCCTGGTCGAGCCAAACCGATGACTTAAAAATTTATACTTGTCGCTCACTAGCCAGGACATTATTAGGATAGTGCAAGGAGCAGTGGAATGAGGAAGACCAATCATCCGCGATTGAAATATCCCCTGTTTAAACAACTAATCTACCAACAACAAAAAAGAAAAATGGACATGTTACCAAAATCAGTTCTGAATGAAAATAAGAATAACTTTCCAATAAATCTCGGCTATCAGCAGAACTGTGAAGGTAACCAAAGTGCTCTTAGTCGGGGTGTTTACCAAAGTCATCGACTCCTTCTCATCTCTTCTGTTCAATCGGCTAATGTAACTTGCCTCTCCACTACAACGTCAAATGGAAACATGATATCGTTGGAATTAACGTCAGATTAAATATAAGGCTGATAAGATTACACATCTGTAAGCAGGGATTCTCTATTGGTCCCCACATTCTTATGGAGTGGTATATCACGTGGGTAATACATAGGGGGGCATCATGGGTAATTCTCCTCTCATCCTCCCTCCCTCTTTCCACATCTAAACCCAGGCCACATTATGCCCATTCCGTCACTCTCCCCAACTCACCTGGGACCACACCACCTCCCTCCCTCCCAAACACAAACCACACCCGCCTCTTGTCATCGTTCCCCCCACACCTGGGACCAACCTTTCACCCCCCCCCCCCACACATACCACCCACCACTCCCACCACACTCATCACCGCCACCATACCTTTGCCTTACCCCGTCATCACACACAACACATATGATCTTGCTCCTCCACAAACCACACCACACTCGCCACTTTCTCTACGCTCTTATCTCCCTGCTCCTGCCTCCACCCCACCCCGCTCCTTGTCTATAGACCCCCCTCACCTGTCACCAGCTCCCACATACCACCCCCCACAAACCACAACAGCCCCTTGCCCTACGTTCCCATCCCCCCACACATCATATCCTGCCCATGCCCTGTGCTTCCACATCCACACACACCACCGCCGCTCCCACCCACCCCCACACACACCACGTCCGCATTTACCCTGCTCTCCCCTCCCCACCACACCACAACCATCCCTTTCCCTACGCCCCCTCCCCCCCACCCACACACACCACCTCGCCCTTTGCCCTGCGCTCCCATCACCCCCACACACCACCCCCACCCCTTTCTCTACCACACCATCCCGTCCCCTTGCCCTGCACTCTCCAGTCTGCCCCTCCCACGCCACCGTCTGCCACCGGAAGCCCACTACAGGATCACCCCCCCCCCCCCTCAAACACAACCACAGACACATGCCCACACCCACACCCACACCCACACCCACACTCCCACACCCACACACAGATACCCACACACACACAGATACCCACACACACACACCAACACCAACACCCACACCCACACCCACACCAACACCCACAACCACACACCCACACCCACACACCCACACACCCACACACCCACACACCCACACACCCACACACCCACACCTATACCCACACCCACACACCCACACCCACACCCACACCCACACCCACACCCACACCCACACCCACACCCACATCCACACCCACACCCACACCTCCACCCACACGCCCACCCCCGGCTCAGGCACAGACTGCTGCCAGGCTCCGGTTAACACTTGGGCGCAATCCGATCAGGTCCTTTTGCTGGTCTTCATGTGTCTCGAGCGGCTATAGTTACCGCTGCAGGCTCTACGCTTCCTGCTCACAGGGAACAGGCCACCAGGGCGCATGGCAGTGTCCCTTTACTCCAGTAATTTGTGTCTAAGGGAGGGGTGGGTGGGGGGGGGGGGCAAGCGTTGTAGTAGAGAATGGGTATTACTAATAAATTATCGTAATATCATCGCAATATCTTCAGCCATGCGGTAGGGGAAAAACAAAACAATGTTGTCAATGTACAAACTCTTTTTATTTTATTTTATTGTCCATCCGATGACATTTGCCTCGATGTGGAGTCGGTCAGTGATGACATGCATTATTATTTTCTCAGAGTCGACGAATGATTGGCAAGTTGGTTACTATAAGTGCACAGTAAAGATAAATAAATAGTAAAATAAAACGAATTGAAGTTATATCTGTGGGTTCCTGCACACACACAAAAAACAGATTCTGCTTTGTCATGGGTATTTATTTTCGCAGAAATGGCTCACGAGAGATTAGAAACGCAAGTCGTTGGCTACGGGAACTGGTTGTAATCGGAGATTGCAGTAAAGCCGAAGCCGTGATTACCATCGTTATTCTAGCCCTCGTATCGTGGAGACAATGCGGAAAGTATTGTAAGTAGTTGTAGGCTCCCTCCCAGAGTTCGCTTAAACTATGGTGAAATTTTCAAAAAGTAGATAGATGGATTCGGAAAGTTGTTGTTTTGACCAATGGTTAATTAGAACTCCCAAGCCAGAGCTGGTATATATATATATATATATATATATATATATATATCTTAACTCAACACATTCATGTGTTTGTGTCATCCCCCGACCTCAATCTATGGATATGTGAATATATATATATACACCTATATATATATATATATATATATATATATATATATATATATATGCTTCACATTAGTTTAAAGCGACTTTTATTTCAAAAGGTCTTTGTAGATATTTGATTTGGTGATATGGAAAAGTAATTTTGGCGTTTACATCACGGAGCTAAACATAGGGTATGTTTGCCCATTTGCAAATCTAACAGCCTCGTAGAACCCTAATCCAGGTTCCTAGACTCCCAGGCCAATTATGGGAAAATAGTGATATATTTAATTCCAGCACATGCTACTTTCTATGAGAGCAATGCCAGGATGAGAACGTACTCTCCTAATATATTCAATGTAACGGTATGAAAGTACTCAACGAATATTATGCAAGCATAAAGTAATATTGATATGATAAAGTACTCTGCCAATATTTTACAGGGGGCTAGATTCCATATATGTAGGTACACAGTTGCGTACCACCTGGTATTATAATTGTCTTTATTCAACTATATGATGTTTTATAACATTTTATTCCAGCGCTTTATATAAGGTTACAAAAGTGAAGTCATAAGGTACAAGGCACAGCATAAGGAGAAGGGTCTATTAGGTGAGAGCCTCAAGGTGGGTGGGTGGGCAGAAGAGTTAAGTTGCTCTCTCGGTGGTTAGTGGCGAAGTGCTGGTCTTGGCGGCAGCTGAGTAAGGTGTTCTGGGAGAAGGCGGTAATTGGCAGGCATAGGCCCAGGAGGACCGAATCCGGAGGGAGGGAGATGGAAGGCTGTCGAAGTCTCGTCCCCCCGTGAATCAAACACAATTCATAGGCAATACGCACTAGGTAATTCCTGGGTGGGAAAGTAGTCCACCAATATTTAGCAGGAATAAAACACAGATATGACATAAAAGCAGTGTGCCAATATTATGCAAGTAAAATTTGATGGTAAGATGGTAATGTAGCAGTCACACTACGACGACAAGGGGGTGACGACAGCCTGGCAACTGGGATTTTGTGAAATCACGACGACATATGCAAATTCGGGCAAAGTTGGATGACAACGCAGCGACAGTGCCGTGGCAGTGCCGCGGCAGTGCCGCGACAGCGCCGCGACAGCAGTCTCCATATGATATATGAAGAAATGGGACGATACAAACATGCGTGTTAGACTATGTGTCTGTGTGTGTGTCTATGCTACTATATGCACAGAAATATGAATACTTATCTATAATTTGGTTATAATAAAGAAATGGGACAGTCCAAACATGTGTGTTAGACTATGCGGCGGACCTGTGAGGAAGCAGTCTTCATGAGAAATATGAAGAATGGGACTGTGCAAACATGGCTCAGTTTAGCTTGCTTTATCGGGAGTGTGATAGTGAGTGTGAGTGTGATAGTGAGTGTGATAGTGAGTGTGATAGTGAGTGTGACAGTGAGTGTGATAGTGAGTGTGAGTGTGATAGTGAGTGTGAGTGTGATAGTGAGTGTGATAGTGATAGTGAGTGTGACAGTGAGTGTGACAGTGAGTGTGATAGTGAGTGTGATAGTGAGTGTGACAGTGAGTGTGAGTGTGAGTGTGATAGTGAGTGTGATTGTGAGTGTGAGTGTGTGTGGTTTATCACACACACAGAGACACAACAGAGACACACACACACACAGACACACAGAAATATGAATACTTATCTATAATTTGGTTAAAATAAAGAAATGGGACATTCATTCATTCATTCATATGGGGTGTTCGTAACCTTACGACGGTTACCGGTTGGAGGACTGCAACATTATAGAGAGGCTCCGATAAATCGGCCCAATCTTTGGTTGAAGACTTGTCTTCTGTAGGGGAAGTGGTGTTCGTAGAGAGGTGTCTGGGAGCTAGGCCATCATGTGGTGGCGGGGGGCGCGTGGTGGTCTGTGAGCCGGCTTGCGCTGCGGTGGCACGGGAGTGGTGACGTTCTTGGGCCCACGGTCAGTACCTCGACCGGAGATCGAAGCGGGATCCGGTTTCATTGGTAGCAGGCCATGGCGGCGGGTCGGTCATCCGGGTCCTCGTCGGAGGGAGGGTGGTAGAGAGAAATAGAAAATAGGTCTTGGAGCGGGGTGATGTGGTGGGTGTGACTGGATCAGCGGCCCCGGCACCCACTCCGTCGGTGGTCGAGGTGGGAACCGGCGTTGTGGGTGCAGGGGCCAAGGCCCGTCAGCTGGGTGTGTGCAGGACCGCACGGGGCTCCTGGTGTGGGGGCTGGATCTTGCCCGTTTTTTTTTTTTTTCACACTTTTTTTTTTCTTTTCACCTTTTTTTTTTTTTTTTGAGTGGTGAGGCGGAGGCCCGGCAGTGGCAACGCGTTATCGGTCCAAGGTCCTGTACCTCGACCGGAGATCTAAGCGGGATCCGGTGTCATTGGCAGGGGGGCAGTGGGCGGCGCGCTGGCACTCCGGGCCCTCGTCGGAGGGTGGGTAGTAAGAGGTTTTTTTTTTTTTTTTTTTTTTTTTGGGGGGGGACCTCACGGGGCTCCCAGGTGGGACCTCACGGGGCTTCCCTGCGTAGGGGCTGCGTCTGGTGGGACCTCACGGGGCTCCCGGGCGGGACCTCACGGGGCTTCCCCGCGTAGGGGCTGCGTCTGGTGGGACCTCACGGGGCTTCCCTGCGTAGGGGCTGCGTCTGGTGGGACCTCACGGGGCTCCCGGGTGGGACCTCACGGGGCTCCCGGCGTGGGGGCTGCGTCAGGTGGGACCTCACGGGCTCCCGGGTGGGACAGTGGTTACCAGTCACTGTCGCTGCCATTGGGTTCGGAGTCGTCGGTGATGGGTTCGGGGCCACCGACAATCTCGAAGGTGTGGTAGTTTTGGTTGTAGAACCTACCGAGTGGCTCCCATGAGGAATCGGAGAGTCTCTCGAGGATGGCGAGCGCAGCTCGGGTGTCGGGCAAGCCGTGGGGTGGGCCAAGGAAGTCTCGGATGGCGGTCCTGTCAAAGGCCACACATGACGCCAAGACGTGGGCGACGTTGAAGACTTTGTCACCGCATGGACATCGTTGCAATGCAGGGGTGTCGATGAACCGCCTGTATCCAGTCCTGAAGCGCGTGACCGCCTCTTGCACGGATGCAGAGAGGTTTATTGGGGTTGGTAGGCGCGCTCTGACATTTCTGTGCCAGGCCCAACTGATGGAGTATGGGTTCCTGACGGCGATGTTGCTGAGGGAAGCGTCCCACAGGGCTTTAGTGGCTCTAGCGTGGGTGGCTTTGAGCTTGGACAGGGAGTGGTCTATGACGAGGTCGATCTCAGGATGGCGGGAGCCATCCAGAGCAGCTGAGTCGGCCTGGTCATTTCCGGGAAGTCCTATGTGGGAGGGGACCCAGGCCAGCACTGTGTCGAGTTGAGCTGCATGCCTGGTGATGATGGTGTTCTGGATCAAGGTGGCCAGAGAGTGGTTAGCTCTGTGGTCCTTGATCTTGCGGACTGCATTGAGTGAGTCGGTGACCACTATGCAGCTGCAGTGCCGGAGGTGGGTCATGGGGGAGGTGTTGGTGGGGGTCCACCGGTTGGGGTGAGGGGTTTGGGGCGACTGAGCCGCCAGTAAGATTCCTGGCCCAAGGGAGTCAGGGTGGGGGGCGAGGCGTTGTGGGTGGTTGGGGAGGGGTGGGTGAGGGGCCACCCCGTGGGCGAGTAATGGCGGCCCTGGGGGGGGGGGGAGAATGAGGCGGTATGTGTGGGGTAGGTTGGTTGGCGAGTAAAAAGCGCTAGTGGCTCGGTAGAGTGGGAGTGAGAGTGAGTGATCGTCGGTGAGAGTGGGGGGGGGGGGGGACTGTTGGGAAGTGGTCGTCCTGTAGTATTTGGAGAAGATGGGACGGTACAAACAATTGTGTTATACCGGCTCAGATAGTGTTTTGGAGGGTTGGTAGAGTTGGGGGGGGGGGGCAGCAGCAATGCCACCCAACAACAACCAGGACAACAACAACAAGCACAACAACGGCAAGCAAAGGGAGAGAGAAGAACAGGAACACAAAGCAGCAGGTTGGGGGGGGGGTCTAAGTTGGTGGTGGGGGGGGGTAGCAGCAGTGCCACCCAACAGCTACCAGTCAACAACAACAGAAGCAATGATAGAACAACAAGTAGGGGGAGAGGGCGCAGGAACAACGAGAGAAAACAACAAGGAAAAAATGGAAGGGAGAGAAGTGTAGGAAGTATCAGGAGCAGCTGCCTGTTGGAGAGTGGTCTCCGTATGCTATTTGGGGAAGTGGGAGGTTAACACAATTGTGTTAGACCGGCTCAGATCGGAGAGGAGGGGGGTTGGGGAGAGTAGGACGGTCCTAACATGGGCTCTGACCAGTGTCGGGAGCAACTTATCTGTTGGGAGGCGGTCTTCTTGTGAATTGGAGAAAAGGGACGGTACTAACAATTATGTCAGACCGGCTCAGATCGGGTAGAATGGAAGGGATGGGGAAAGTGGGACGGTCCTAACATGTGCTCTAAACCGTGTCGAGAGCTATCTGTTGGGAGGCGGTCTTCTTGTGGATTTGAGAAATAGGACGGTACAAACAATTATGTCAGACCGGCTCAGATCGGGTAGAAAGGGAGGGATGGGGAAAGTAGGACGGTCCTAACATGTGCTCTAAAACGTGTCGAGAGCAGCTAGCTGTTGGGGAGTGGTATCCTTTATGATGTTTGAAGGAGTGGCACGGTACAAACAATTGTGTTAGACCGGTTGGGATAGTGCTTAGTAGGGTAGGGGGGGGGGGGGGAGGCAAAAATGCCACCCTACAACAAGGACAGACAGTAACAAACAGCAACAACACAGACAATGAGACACAGGGGGACAGAAAAAAAAAACTGAAAGGGAAAGACAAGCAACAAGCAACGAGGCGAGCAGCACGGGAGAGGAAGGTACTAGCCTGGGGAAGTCTGGAGATCGTCGGTGGTGGTGGGTTGGGGGGGGGCGGCGGGTTGGGCTGCGGGTGCTGTGAGATTGGCGGCTCAGGCAGCGGGTCCGTAGGCCGTGGTGGTTGAAGTCGGTGTGGCGTTAGCTGCTGGATGTCGGGTAGCGGTGCTTTGGTGGCAGTACAGCCGGGCAGGGGTCCGGGTACCGTGGTAGTTTGGGTCGGTACGGCGTGAGCCGCTGGGGTGTCATGTGGAGGTGTTCACACTTCAGGAGCCAGAGAGTGAAAATGCGGGAAATGGGACGGTACAAACATCTGTGTTATACTATGCGGCGGACCTGTGAGGAAGCAGTCTTCATATGATATATGAAGAAATGGGACGGTACAAACATGTGTGTTAGACTATGCGGCGGACCTGTGAGGAAGCAGTCTCCATGAGAAATATGAAGAATGGGACGGTGCAAACATGTAGGTTTATGCAGCGACCTGTGAGGAAGCAGTCTTCATATGATATATGAAGAAATGGGACGGTACAAACATGTGTGTTAGACTATGCGGCGGACCTGTGAGGAAGCAGTCTTCATGAGAAATATGAAGAATGGGACGGTGCAAACATGGCTCAGTTTAGCTTGCTTTATCATGAGTGTGATAGTGAGTGTGAGTGTGATAGTGAGTGTGAGTGTGATAGTGAGTGTGATAGTGAGTGTGATAGTGAGTGTGAGAGTGAGTGTGATAGTGAGTGTGAGTGTGATAGTGAGTGTGATAGTGAGTGTGACAGTGAGTGTGAGTGTGATAGTGAGTGTGAGTGTGACACACACATAGACACACATAGACCACACACACATAGACACACACAGACACACAGCATAGACACACATAGACACAGACATAGACACAGACACAGAGACACACAGAGACACATACATGGAGAGAGAAGCAACTACAGCTTAACGACAAGACGACAGTGCCGCCACAGTGCCGCGACAGTGCGACAGTGCCGCGACAGTGCCACGACAGTGCCGCGACAGTGCCGTGACAGTGCCGCAACCTCGGCTGTCGTCCGCTGTCGAAGTACTCTACTAATATTATGTAACTATAAACAATTTCTGGTCGGGAACGTAGAGTATACGTGTAATGGTAATTCCAGTAGCCTATACAACCCTCCAGCCCTATCTATGAATGGACTGTTCCATCCGGTTGGCGTCCATATCTGACTAACTCCACCATTTCTTCATTTTATTTATTTTTCAAATATTTAGATTAATAAATTGTTGTAGTGCTGTGGGAACGGACTTCCCATGCTTTGTTTGGGAGGGAATACGGCGTTCCCTCACTATTTCAAATAAATCCAAACTGGCGTTCTCTCACGTCTCTCTTTGTTTAGCACTACACCAGTGAATATGTGCTGTATAAGAATTATATGAGTATTATAACCCGGAATTCCCTACCCGCTCCTCAGCTACACCTGCCAGTTATCAGGTGATGGAGCCTGGGGCTGGTCATCTAATGCTCCAACCTACTCAACCTCAGCTCCGACGGTGGTGCCACCTCCCGCTGCTCGTTGTATCGGCTCCTAACCGCATTCACTATACCGCCAAAATTGGGCTGCCACCTGTGTCAGTGTTGACCCCACCGCCATTTTAATCCACCCGAGTACCAGTGGCTTTGGCGAGAATGTTACCAGGGAGGACGTGCATCGGTATGCGCATCTTATGCGAATAAAGAATATCTTTTACTTCACTGAGGTCTTCGCCTCGGCTAGTTGAAATAATGTTAGATAATAAAGCACTAACGTCCTCACTCTCTTTAATTCGCTAGCGGGGAGTTTCATTGATTAAGTGATGTCATCAGGATATGTGCCCCCCCCCCCCCTGGTGGGCACAGATAGTCTTTAGGCTAGAACTGAAATAAGATATATACATTTAGCAAACTATTTGGCACCCTTTCAAAGAAACGCTTTAAGATATTGAATATAAAGTGAATGCTACACACGAGTAATCCTGCACCCTGAGTCGGTGTTGAGTCGATTATGGTCCTAATCCCCCATGTGTCTGGTCATCCGAATGAGCTGCTCACATCTGCTCAGACCTGCTCAGATGACCTGGTTTCCCCTTGCGACACCTGGTGCATACCTTCCAATGCCGGAAGCCAAGCCAGACGATGCCGCTGTACTGCACTTTATTAAACAGACAAGTGTGTCACTGATGGCGCCAATTGAGGCTAGAATGGTTTGGGGGATTTGGGTCAACAAGAATAATTGTGTTACTAATGGCGGCAAGGCACAGCATACTGGTTGACCATGTTTATTAAATGGGCAAGTGCATTATGAATGACAACAAGTGAAGATAGTCTGATAGCACCAAGTGAGACTATGCTGGATTACAGTGGTTTATGGCCCTGTCACATTACGACGCATCGCACAAGCATGTGGCCAATGGCTAAAATCACTTTCAAACATTGAGATGTGTCAAACTTTTTGGTGCGAGGGGCAAAGTTGGATGTATACATACCGTATACATAGCATATGGCCAACATATGACCAACGTATGGCTAACGTGCCTCCCAGTGAAAAGCGCTCGAATTATGCTCATGGTACATTCACAGAACGCCGGTGAATGTTATATACGTAATTCAATCACCAGAACTACGGCTCATACATTAAATATATCAAGACACAGTGGAGAAATGCAAAACGTACGTTACGATACATTAGACGTATGTTATCTGTACGTTGTCAGTTTGTTGTCAATACATGGACTGGTCGTTTCCACTGCCTTTCCATCCATCTAATGTAAGTCTAACGTAAATTGATGTATGCCTAACATATACATAACGTACGGCCAACGTAAAATCCACACATTGTGGAACGTCAAAAGTTTTGTGCATGCACAAAACATTTGCGACCCCTTAACGAACGACGCTGTATATCGATGGACATCAATTTATGTACATTGATGTACATCGACGTACACATAATACCCCTGTCACACTACGACGTAACGAGCGAACGTGAGCCTAATGTGGTCATTTTCCGTCATTACGTTGACGTACGTTGGGTTACGTTATGATGACGTCAGAATGACGTTAGAGTGACGTCAAGCTACGTCACATTATGTCATATTACGTTGGCGCGCTTCAAAGTTTTGAACCTGTTCAAAACTTTCGACGTAACTCGAACGTAAGGGTTTACCTTCGCCATACGTTCTGTACACATTCAGCGAATGTCAATGACGTTAAACAGACGTTAGTCAAACGTCAGGATAACGTCAGGAGAACGTATGTTCAACATACGTTCAACGTTTCACCACCGTGTCATGACGTATGTAACGTCATGTAACGTTCTTCTGGTGATTGAATAACGTTCATAACGTTCCCTGAGCGTAATTACGTTGTCCTCTCTCGTTGACTGACCCTATCACTACGCTTTACCGCCGTTACTCTCTTGTCCACTATGCTGCATCCATGTTCAACTTGTGCCCAAATTTGCATACTACGCCGAGAAGTTCGATGTTTTTCACGTTCTCCCTACATTGACGTCGTTACGTCGTAGTGTGACAGGGCCATAACACATGCGTAACATTCAAGTAACACATATCGATGTGCACCCAACATATTGGGGCAAAATCAGCTACATCAGCGCACGTTTGCGCGATGCGTCGTAATGTGACATGGCTATTACAGTGGTATATCAAACAGACAAGTGGATTACTGATGGCACCAAGTGAGGCTAGGCTGGTTCATCACTGTTATTAAAAAGGTAAGTGGATTACTGATAGTACCAAGTGAGGCGAGACTGGTTTGAGGTGGTATATCAAACAGACAAGTACATTACTGATGGCACCAAGTGAGGCTAGACCGGTTTACAGTGGCATATCAAACAGACAAGTGCATTACTGATAGCACCAAGTGAGTCTAGGCTGGTTTCTGGTGCTATATCAAACAGACAAGTGCATTACTGGTAGCACCAAGTAAGTCTAGGTTGGTTTCCGGTGGTATATCAAACAGACATGTGCATTACTGGTAGCACCAAGTGAGTCTAGGTTGGTTTCCGGTGGTATATAAAACAGACAAGTGCATTACTGATAGCACCAAGTGAGTTTATGCTGGTTTCTGGCGCTATATCAAACAGACAAGTGCATTACTGGTAGCACCAAGTAAGTCTAGGTTGGTTTCCGGTGGTATATCAAACAGACATGTGCATTACTGGTAGCACCAAGTGAGTCTAGGTTGGTTTCCGGTGGTATATAAAACAGACAAGTGCATTACTGATAGCACCAAGTGAGTCTAGGCTGGTTTCTGGCGCTATATCAAACAGACAAGTGCATTACTGGTAGCACCAAGTAAGTCTAGGTTGGTTTCCGGCAGTATATCAAACATACAAGTGCATTACTGGTAGCATCAGGTGAGTCTAGGTTGGTTTCCGACGGTATATCAAACAGACAAGTGCATTACTGGTCGCACCAAGTAAGTCTAGGCTGGTTTCTGGCGCTATATCAAACAGACAAGTGCATTACTGGTAGCATCAGGTGAGTCTAGGCTGGTTTCCGACTCTATATCAAACAGACACATGCATTACTGGTAGCACCAGGTGAGTCTAGGTTGGTTTCAGGTGGTATATCAAACAGACAAGTGCATTACTGAGAGCAGCAAGTGAGTCTAGGCTGGTTTACAGGTGTATATTAAACACACGGTTGGATAATTAACAACACCAAGTGCTGTGAGATTGGTTTTCGGTGGTTTTTAAAGTGTGTTATTGGTGCATTCGCACTGAACTAATCTGGGATATTCTCTTCACTAATATTCACTGAATCATTAGGGTAGAATTGTAGAAAATGAAGATATTAACCATGTGTTTTTTTGTGTTTTTGTTTCCGTGTGATTCTATCTTCAATTATAAATTATGATATGGCTTCAGCCTAACAAATTAACTTATAGTATCTGAAGTGGAAATATAAAAAGGAAATATAATGAAAATATGAACTGACCAAATGCCACTGTAAAATTGAATAATAATAATAATAACCTAATCTGTTGGATTCAGTAATGATCAATTTTGCGACCGATGCACAGGAAGGAAGTAAGATTACCCACTCGGGCAATGCTGATCCATGATAGCTTGTCCCATGAATACCAAGTTTTACAATATTAAATTCAATTAGAAAAATAATCCCAGCATGATTAATTTATTGGATGACCAGATTAGATGGAAGAAATTCATGTCCTTATCCTGGCATAATCCCCAATCAGATATTACCTCGATGTTAAAACCATGGACACAACCGATGCAGCCGGAGATGACCATGACTAGAATCAAAACCAATTCGCAGACAGAACAATGTTAAATCCTCCCGTAGACAAACCAAGACATAACGACAAATCGTCACGATGATTCGGGTTCACTTTCTATTTTTGGCGACACATTATCAATGGGTATGTTCTATTTTTAGCTCGCAGGCTCATTAATCCATTGAGACATCCACCTGCTTTAATGTACCCACACATCTCGACACACCTGGCATTTATTCATCTGCACAACACAACTGGATGTCACATGCATCTTCTGCACTAGTAATGGGAAGTTGTAGATTAAAATGGCAATAAATTACCTAGCGAGCATAGATAACATATCAAGTATTTAGCACATACATCAATCAATAATGATAGGACAATCACTATGGGTTACATAAACTTATTCCTATGGCGTCTTGTGGGATACATTGAAAGAGTCTGCTGGAATAATTGCTGGAATTTATTATTTGAAAAAGTAAGAGCGTATGGCTACTGGAGCATGGCTAAAGTCAAAACGATAGTAAACGTAAGGAAACCTTATGCGTTGCATGCGTGAGCAGAATAAGAGATTACTGCAGTGGGATCAACATAAGGATTGTTCGACATGTAAATCACCTGTATTTACAATATATAGGCGTGCACGGCTGGATCAGAAGAAAACTGCGTGGAAAACAGCTTTTACTGCATAACTGTACATATGCAGTGTTGGCACAACAATAGAATATTGGAGTTGGATCAGCGTAGAACTACCACAACTATTACAACTGGTGCATACCTGCCAATGCCAGAAGCCAAGCCAGACTATGCCGCTATACTCATCATCATCATGCTGTCGGTCGGGATGCGACAAAGACTGCTTTCATTACTTGACTGCTGCTCTCCATTTAGCTCTCCAGACTATCTATTTAGCTGTGAGAGTTGCGTCCATGAGTCGGTCTTAATGTCTCTCAGCTTCAGGTTTCTCTTGATGGTATCCCTGAACCGGAGACAGGGGCGCCCTCTCTTTCTGTAGCCAGAAGATAGTTGAGAATAGAGGATCTGCTTTGGTAGCCTCTCTGATGACATCCTCATGAGGTGTCCAGTCCACCGGAGATTCTTTTTGAGCAGAAGATCTTCCATAGAGGGCAGCCCCATCCGTTCGAGTATTTCCTTATTCGTCACTTTGTCCTTCCAGGTTAGCCTCATGATTGAACGCAGATGTCGCATCATGAAGGCATGCAGCTTTTTCACCTGCCGTCTGTACACTGTCCAGGCCTCGGCTCCGTATAGTAAGGTGGATAGCACGATTGCGCGGTAGATCTTACCTTTGACCCGAATGGACACATGGTGGTTGTTCCAGAGTCTCTGGCGTAGTCGGCCGAAAGATGTACTAGCCTTGGCCATCCTCCTCTGTATCTCAGCATCAATGCGTCCATCACTTGATATAGTGCTTCCGAGATAGGTGAATTCTGGAACAGAGTTCAGCTTGTTTCCGTCAACCATGATCTCCTCCTCTCGGGTTCTTGTAGAGTTGGGTTGGTACAGCACCTCCGTCTTCTTGATGTTAATTTTCAGGCCAAACTGATGCATCGGAGAAAGCGTCCACTATTTTCTGGGTCTCTTCAGCAGAGTGGGCAACCAGTGCACTGTCATCTGCGAATAGTAGCTCTCTCAGCAGTATCTGAGTAGTCTTGGTCTTCGCTCTGAAGTGTGCGACATTGAATAGGTCAGCGCTCTGTCTGGACTGTATATAGATGCCATCCCCCATGTCTCGGAAAGCCTCGTCTAGCATTGCTGATAGGAAGATGGAGAAGAGCGTGGGGGCCAGTACACAACCTTGCTTGACCCCATTGGTAACCCCGAACGATTCCGAGACTTCCCCTCCAGCACTAACGTTCGCCATCATTCCTGTATGTAGAGCCTCGATCATAGTTGTGAACTTCTCTGGGCATCCGTACTCCCTCAGTAGCTGCCATAACCTGGTCCTCTCGACTGTATCAAATGCCTTAGTGAAATTGACAAATACCATGTACCGTGGTCGGTCCTGCTCAATGCACTTTTCTTGTAGCTGTCGGAGACAAAATATCATATCCACAGTGCTCCGGTTACCTCTGAAGCCACACTGTGACTCCGGAACTACACCAGGTGTTATGTGAATAGATAGTCTGTTGAGTAGGATCCTGGCGAAGATCTTCCCTGCTATGGAAAGAAGAGAGATTCCTCTATAGTTCTCACAGTCTGTTCGATCACCTTTCTTGTAGATGGTTACAATGCTGGCATCCTTCCATGCTTGGGGTACAGAACCCTCCTCCCAGGCATTGGTGATTAGTTGGTGCAGTCTGTTGAGCAGATTGTCTCCTCCATGCTTCCATACCTCGGAAGGAATTCCATCACCCCCAGGTGCTTTGCCATCTTTCAGGCTGGCGATTGCTCTAGCCATCTCATCCATGGTTGGAATCTCATCTAGGCATGTTTTGGTAATGCGCTGCTGGATGTTGTCCAGAGCTTCGTGATCTATGTCACCAGGGACGTTGAGTAGCTTCTGGAAGTGTTCACTCCATCTTGCCACAACTCTCTTGCTGTTGGAAAAGGTCTCCGTTCCATCTGTTGATTTCAGGTGAACAGGTCCCTTCTTCACGGGTCCCCACACTTCCTTCAGTCCGCTGTAGAAGCCCTTCATGTTGTTTCTGTCTGCAGCTCTCTGCAGCTCCTCTGCCTTCATTTCCCACCAGTCTGACTTCAATGCACAGGTGCATTTTTGTAGCAATCTGCAAGCATCTTTGTATGCTGCAGTGGTGGATCTAGTGTTCCTGGTCTGCAACACTCTCTGGTGGGCTTGGTCTCTTCTGCTCATAAGATTCTGTAGCTCCTGATTGTTGGGGTCCAACCAGTCCTGATGTTTTCTGTCTGGCTTGCCGAGATAAGTCTTAGCTGTGTTGTATACAACCTGCTGCAACGCTGCCCATTCCTCGTCTGGTGTTGGGCTTTCCTTCTCCCATTGTGCGAGAGCGCTGTCCATCTCTCGCTCGAAGCTCTCCCTGTGACTGATGGTACTTAATTTTGCTGTGTTGAGCTTTGTCGGTTTATTTATCCCTTGCCTGTTGTGTTTTTGTTGTATTCTGAATGCCACTTTTGACCTTAGCATCTGGTGATCGGTCCAGCAGTTAGCTCCACGCATGGCTCGAGTACTGTGGATGTCCATCTTATCCCGGCACCTTGTGATGATGAAGTCGATCATATGCCAGTGCCTTGAACGAGGATGCATCCAAGTGGTCTTGCATTCCTCCTTCTGCTTGAACATGGTGTTTGTCACTATCAGTTCGAACTCAGAGCACAAAGCCAGTAGGAGCTCACCATTGGAGTTGCATTTCCCGATTCCATGTTTGACATTTCATGAAAGCTGCCCGCAAAAGTGTTGAAGTGCTGCTGGCTTTTGCAAGTTACCAGCGGCACTCTCTCGGGGAGCAAATAGAGGTTTCACGCCGCTATACTGCGCTTTATTAAACACACAAGTGTTTCACTGATGGCACCAAGTGAGGCTAGATTGGTTTAGGGGAGTTGGCCTACTGCATTTACAATATGTATAGGCAGTCGGAGCAGGAGCAGGAGAGAACCATATAGTAAACAGGGTTTACCACATATATATATATATAGGCAGCGTTCATAGAACGATAGAATATTGGTTGAATAGGCTCAGAGTAGAACTACAGAAGTACACTACATGAAAAACAACTGTATTTACAATATCTATAGGCAATGGGTGAGGGATCAGAAGAAAACAACACAGAAAACAGTATTCGCCACACAGATATATGTATAGGCAGTGGTCAACGATAGAATATTGGTTGAAGGGGCTCAGAGTAGAACTACAGAACTATACTGCATGAAAATGAACTTTATTTACAATATGTATAGGCAATGGGTGAGGGATCAGAAGAAAACAACACAGCAAACAGTATTCACCACATAGATATATGTATAGGCAGTGGTCATTGACCGATAGAATATTGGTGGAATGAGCTCAGAATAGAATCACAGAACTACACTAGATGAAAATCAACTGTATTTACAATATCTATAAGCAATGGGTGAGGGATCAGAAGAAAACAACACAGAAAACAGTATTCACCACATAGATATATGTTCAGGCAGTGGTCATTGAATGATAGAATATTGGTGGAATGGGCTCAGAGTAGAACTACTGAACTACGCTACATGCAAATCAACTGCATGGGAATTGACTACACAAACCACAGCAATTACCATATATACATCTGCAGTTATGGAAAAACAATAAAATGCTAGAGGCTAATACAAAATCGAATAAGGACATTACACGCCAAACAACATTTTCATCTAGCACAAACTGATACATGTTCAACATTGGCAAAACAAGAACAAACTAGAGCTGGGTCCCAATAATACACTCCGACAGCTGGATCAAAAGAACACCACTTGCCAAACAAATGCTTGCAAACCAGCAGCATTTACCACACACAGGCAATGCTGACAGGAGAAGCCATGGCCTACGAAGGGGGATCTAACGCGCAGCTACAATACAGGCAAATCACCAGGCAGTTAGAAGATAGTCTTATGTAGACAATGTTGGTAGAACAACATATGACCAAATCTGGATCATAAGGATGAGAACAATATATTTAATATAATGATCAGCCCGGATGGCAAAATGAGTTGAGCACCCACCTCCTGTTTTGATAGGTCATAGGATTCAAATCCCCACCGATTCAAACCAACGATGTAACCAAATTTATACTTGTCGCTATGTAGACTGGCATTCGGCATTGATACTGATAGGACAGGGAGCATCAATGGAATGAGGAAGACCAATTGTCCGCGATTGAAATTTCCCCTGCTTAATCAACTAATGTACCAAAATAAACAAAAATATACATGATGAATTGGATTAGGTAGCATATAATGTATCACAAAAGAGCAGGAGCAGAAAGGGGAATGACACTAAGTCAATATTTACCACATAGTCACACATCGCTGACGCTTGCCTGTGCATGCCCTGGTGGTGGCAGGTTGCTCATCTCGTCAGGGCGGTGTCGGTATGCTCCTTACAGAGAGGCAGAACACGCTTAGTGCGTCGTGCTGAGCTTTTAGATGATACACAGGAGCACCCGCTAAGAGCTGCTCGCCCAGCCCAGCGAGCCTGCTGCACTAACACTGCACCGGGCGCGATGCACTAACACTGCACAGGGCCCATTGCACTAACACTTCACCGGGCCTGATGCACTAATACTTCACTGGGCCCACTGCACTAACAATTCACCGGTCCACTGCACTAACACTCCAACGGGCCCCTGCAGTGACAAACAGTTCATCGAACCCGCATCACTAACACATCACCGGGTCCACTGTACTAACACTCCCCCAGCCCACTGTATGAACACTCCACCGGCCCAGCTGCACTAACACTCCACCGGGCCCGCTTCACTAACACTCCGCCGGGCCCACTGTACTAACACTTCACTGGGCCCGCTGCACTAACACTTCACAGGACCCTCTGCACTAACACTTCACCGGGCCCGCTGCACTAACAAACACTTCACCGCACATTCGCAGCAAACTAAAACAAGAAAGAAACACAAACACTGCCCAACATTGGCGCTTAAAGAATTAACCCACCTGCATGTTGTTTGCACAGGCACTAGTCAAGCTCTTCATGGATTATTTTATCAATCATCCCCTGGAATCCATTATCAACATTGGAAGCTATGCGATGTATCTTTTTCTTAAACATTTCATTTGTGTGCATAGCTTTCTTTTAGATCAACAATGCCCTCAGCAGAATATCCAGCCATTTGCGGGATCTACTATTTGACCATGATCATAACCATTATATTTGTAGAATATTTCATACATATGTCCCTGTTGGCATGAATTGGACTTCCCCAAATATCCAATGTTTGCTTTTTGTGCTAGGATCGTTAAATGAGCACAGAATTGATTAGTTACATTTAATGTAATTACTGGGTTTCTGTTTTTTCTTTATTAAATAAATAAACAGCTATATGCTTTAATGGTGTTAGTTTGGGTGTTGCGTCCATGCAACATTTAAGGTCATATCAGGACGGCTACTGTGCTAAAATAACGCAACACACACCACCTCCCGCCCCCAATGCACAACTTTCCTCACCCACCCAGCCACACGTTCTGTCATCTCACAACTCTACCCCCAATTCCCCCCTTACACACATCTCACAACTCACAACTCAACACCCGTTCTACACATACACCCTATCCCTCAACTCTGCCCCCCCCCCCCACTCCGCCCTACAGGCACTACCCACCCCCTCCCAGACACACACACCCTCCATTATCCCACAACACCACACGCTAACCCCAATCTGCCACCCAGCCTGACCTCCCCCTCAACCCCCAAAGCTCACCACCACATACGGTGAGTGCGGTCTCATGGCCGGGCCATGCCGGGCCGTCCTCCCGGGGACGGCGGCGGTGATTGATGGACTAAGCAACACAGGCTGGCCGGGCCCTGTGACGAGCCCTTGCCGGGCCTGCTCCAACATTCACCGGGCCAACCATAAAATATTCAACGCCCGGCGCCGGCGGGCACTGAACGCCGGTCAACCATTATCCTACGTGTGGGGGGGGGGGGGGGGGGGGGGGGGGCGGGGGCCGGGGGCAGGGGCTGCGGGGGAGGGGGACTCCCGGTCAAGGCCCATGCCCGGGCCCGGTGTTTGATCATTAGAGGAGTGTGTGGATGGACCAGAGGGAAAGGAAGAGGGGCGAGAAGAAGGTGGTGGTGCATGTGTAAAGGGGTAGGAGTGGGGTTGCTTGTATGTTGGGGTGGGGTTGTTACACTTGGCGACATACTCTGTCTGTAAGCAGCAGGAAGTGGTGGACGTGCGATGGAGCGGTGGTGAGAGAGAGGGGGGAGAGGGGGGGTTGGGGGGTGGGGGGGGGGAGATTGCGGGGCTGGGATATTGGAAGGGGTGGGGGAGGGTGGATAGATTGGAGATGGGCGGGGTGGGAGAGGGGAATGGGAATAAGAGGCGATATATAGGTGCGAGAGGCGGCCTGGATGGCAGAGGGGAGGGTGAACGGAGAAGGTGTGGGAAGTGGGGGAGGCGGGTGATTGGTAAGGAGTGGGAATGGGATAAGATAGGAGCAGAGATAGGAGACGGGTAGGGACAGGAGAGGCGGTGGGAATGCGAGAGGAGCCGGGGATTTAAGAGAGGTGGGGGTGAGAGAGGTGATGAGGAGGGCTGAACTGTCACATCATCAACTTGTTGCAAAATAGAGTTGTCAATGAACGCCAGTCATTCATGTGTTGCACAGCGGGTGAGTGTGGGGATGGAAGGGTGGTGGAGGAGTGGTGGAGGAATGATGTGGGGTGGTGGTGGGGCGGTGTGAGGGTGGTGGTGGGGGTGGTGTGAGGGTGGTGGAGGGTGGTGGAGGGATGCTGTGAGGGTGGTGGAGGGGTGGTGTGAGGGTGGTGGTGCGGTGGTGCGAGGGTGGTGGAAGGGTGGTGTGAAGGGTGGTGTGAGGGTGGTGGAGGTGTAATGTGAGGGTGGTGGAGGCCGGTGGATGGTGGAGGGTGGTGGAGGTGGTGAGGGTGGTGGAGGGTGGGGGAGGTGGTGATGGGTGTGACGGGTGGTGAGGGATCTTGGAGGGTGGTGGAGGTGTGTGAGGTGGTGAGGGGTGGTGGAGGGTGGTGTGAGGGTGGTGGTGCGGTGGTGGGTGGAGCGTGCTGGAGGGTGGTGAGGGTCGTGGTCGGGTGGTGTGAGGGTGGTGGTGGAGCGTGGTGTGAGGTGGTGGAGGGGTGGTGATAGTGTGGATGGGTGGTGTGAGGGTGGTGGAGGGTTGGTGTGAGGGTGGTGGAGGGGTGGGGGAGGGTGGTGGATGGGTGGTGTACGGGTGGTGGAGGGATTGGAGGGTGGTGTGAGGTTGTGTGAGGGCGGTGGAGGGTGGTGGAGGGTGGTGTGAGGGTGGTGGTGCGGTGGTGCGGTGGTGCGAGGGTGCTGGAGGGGTGGTGTGAGGGTGCTGGAGGGGTGGTGTGAGGGTCGTGGTCGGGTGGTGTGAGGGTGCTGGAGGGGTGGTGGTGGAGGCGTGGTGTGAGGGTGGTGGAGGGGTGGTGTGAGTGTGGTGGAGGGGTGGTGTGAGGGTGGTGGAGGGGTGGTGTGAGGGTGGTGGAGGGGTGGTGTGAGGGTGGTGGAGGGGTGGTGTGAGGGTGGTGGAGGGGTGGTGTGAGGGTGGTGGAGGGATGATGTGAGGGTGGTGGAGGGGTGGTGTGAATGTGGTGGAGGGGTGGTGTGAGGGTGGTGGACGGGTGGTGTGAGGGTGGTGGTCAGGTGGAAGGGAGATGGAAGAGTGGTGGAGGGTGGTGGAGCAGTGAGGGTCAGTGGTCGAGGGTATTACTATTAATACCAGTAGGGCAACCACTTGCCGCGTTCGTTCGCTTATCTCACGCTCCACGTTTTGCACCAAATCGCAACCTACAAATCATGCCACGTGGTAATTCTGTTAGCTGATGTTATCATGTGATATCTACTAGGCAGAATTAACCCACGGCCATTATTTCCAGCTTTGTTCACCTGTTTTATTTCGTCTGAATGTACACATTGCCTTCGATAATATCTATATCCACCTATAGCAAATTGGCATGTTGTGATCGTTTATAAAGGTGCTGAGGCTGGAGCGTATGAGGAGTGGAGTACACCAGATACTATGCATCCAGGTATCAGTGAGCACCAGATATCAGTGACCTGCACACCAGGTATCAGTGATCAGCACACCAGGTATCAGTGACCTGCACACGAGGTATCAATGACATGAACACCATATATCAGTGACCTACACACCAGGTATCAGTGACCTGGACACCAGGTATCAGTGTCCTGCACACCAGGTATCAGTGACCTGAACACCAGGTATCAGTGACCTGCACACCAGGTATCAATGACCTGCACAACCGGTATCAGTGACCAACACACCAGGTATCAGTGACCAGCATACCAGATATCAGTGACCTGCACACCAGGTATCAGTTACATGAACATCAGGTATCACTGACCTGCACACCAGGTATCAGTCACCAGCACACCAGCTATCAGTGACATGAACACCAGGTATCAGTGACCGGCATACTATGTATCAGTGACCTGTGCACCAAGTATCAGTGACCTGCACACCTGGTATCACTGACATGAACACCAGGTATCATGTATCAATCACATGAACACCAGGTATCAGTGAACGGCATAATAGGTATCACTGACATGTGCACCAAGTATCAGTGACCTGCACACCTGGCATCACTGACATGAAAACCAGGTATCAGTGACCGGCAACCTAGGTATCAGTGACCTGTGCACCAAATATCAGTGACCAGCACATCAGGTACCAGTTATCAGCACATCAGGTACCAGTGCCCAGCTCACCAGGTACCAGTGACCAGCTCACCAGGTACCAGTGACCAGCTCACCAGGTACCACTGACCAGCTCACCATGTATCAGTGCCCAACTCACCAGATATAAGTGACCAGCACACCAGGTATATATGAGTCAGGATCACGAAAAGAGGCCAATTGGGGGAAGTTGTCGGCATCGATCATTGGATGTTGGCGTCGAACAGTATAATTATAGTTTAGCATTGACAGAGGTATTGGAAAGTCCTTAAATTTATCCTGAATGTAAAGGTAGAGAAAACACAACAACCTTATTTGTTTCTATGATAATTTAATATAAAACAGAGAAATGCACTACACTTTAAGAATTGTGACGCCGACATCTGTTAAAGTTGTTGGCGTCGAGCATTGGATGTTGGCGTCGATCGGCATACTTATAGTTTAGCATTGACAGAGGTGTTGCAAAGTCCTTATATTTATCCTGAATGTAAAGGCAGAGAAAATACAACAACGTTATTTGTTTCTAAGATAATGTAATATAAAACAAAGAAATACACTACGCTTTAAGAATTGCGACGCGACATCTTAAATATACCAGCAATTGGCCCATTTTCGTGAGGCTGACTCATGTCCATGTTTCACGCATACAGTGCCTTTCGCTTCTGGTGCCATCCACTACATGGTCCGTAATGTCTGTGATAAGTCCTAATTATAGAACTCCAGGACACGTGTGTCCTTCGGACCAGTGAGTTGCTCGCCAGAAGGGCCTCAGCCCGGTGGTCCCTGGGGACATGTCCAGCAGCTCCCACCACCAATACCTTGTGACTGTCAGCTCGGCGTGTCGCCCGTGTCTAGAGGCATACGAGAGGCTGTCACATTAAACGGTCACATTCTGGAGACGGCCTCCGTGTGTATGCCACCTATCAATCATGGCGTCGCGCCCCGCTCCCCTGGGCGCACCGTGGCTCCCCCTGTTGACATCAGTTGGTAGGGGCCACCTCTGGCCGGTTGAGCAAATACTGATCGACTGATATTTTCACCCATCACTACTGAGTGGCTTATGCATGTGTTAGCTATTGGTCTGGGTCGTGCTGATTATGAATTTACCGAAAATAACCTGCCAATATGCAATATGTATATATTTCAGCGGTACAGTGAATGGTGGTTACAGTGTGCAGGGGTGGTGGCGCCACCATCAGAGCTGGGGTTGGGGAGGCTGGAGCAGTAGATGAATATGAGTCTGACAGACTCCCACAGTCCATGGAGCTGAGTGGATGATGAGGGAAAGGAGGGATATTCCGGGTTATTATACTTGTATAATTCTTATACAGCATATAATTAAATGCATAAGGCAATGAAATATGGCATTTATTAATGCTAGATATTTATTTAATTACTGCGATATTTCATCGGATATGTAATGAAGCATGGCATTTATATTTTACATAAATCTAATAAATGCCATATTTCATTGTCATATACAATAAAACATGGTATTTATTAAAGATATATATTTAATAAATCCATTGCATATGACACTGGCTCAATGGGAATAAGCGCGGAGTGTAGGTATGCAAACACAAACTGATATCAAGTGACACTGGAAGAGCATGGGCAGAGAGAGTTATGACTCTAAGTAAATAATGAATACATATATTTAGTACTGCCATTTAGAAGATTGCTTATTGCACGATATGCTTTTAGAGACTGGAATCATCATAACCTTACCGATATCAAAGCTCGTTGCGATATCAGCATGGCTATACTCTCCCCTCGTACCTAAATTCGATATCGTTCAATAACCGTTTAAATTGTATGTTTACTATGATTATATACATACGCGGCTTGGTTCTGCTTCCCTGTGTGATGAAAGTGACTTGTTTATTTTATTTTATGTTATAGGGCAATGAGTTACACATTCTTCTATCTATTAAATATGACAAATGGGTACTTTAGATTGAATCTATTTTATAATGTAACTATGTGTAGAAAGTCTAAATATGTTATAGGTGGCACTGGGCGCACTGGGAGCGAGAAGCACTCAACAAAAAAGTCCATTCAATATCTATAGGAAATGTACATACTTTATATGGTCCAACGGTTCACAGCATGCATACAAAACTCTTACTCTGGGTGTTCAAAGAGTAAGCATTGCTTCCTCGCATTGGTGTACAGGCTACAACATCCTGGCTAGTCAGAGAAAGGGCATTATGACACAAGTTCAAAGCAACTCACAGACAACCAAAGCAAATTTACACTGGTTAGTACAACTTACAGATTAACGTACAGATCCTCTTCTGGCTGATCTAGGTTCTATTGCCAGCTCGTTATGGTAAAAATAACACTATTTTGTGTACATATATGGAGGTTGACGGAGCCCTGAAGTCATATAATTGTGGGTGTCCTCAGGTCTTCTCCAATGTCTATCCAGCCTTCTCTCAAATGCTTTTCCGATTGGTGCTTCAACCACTTGGTGTGGGAGACTATTCCGTTAATATCAATTTCCCAATGGAGTAGCATAGATCTAAACACCCCAGTACAAATCTAGGTAAAGAAGCAGAAATCTAAGTCAACCAAATCCAAATCTGCGCATGGTTGTATTGATCTGAACCCACCAATGCAAAGTTATGCAAGGTAGCCTACATCTAATTCAACCAAATCTAAATCGATGATATGTAGCGTAAAGCTAAGCCAACTAATGCAAATTTACAATTAGCGGATGAAGGCTAGAAGGGTGTGGTGTGTGTAGTAGTTGAGGGTGTGGTGGGCGTAGTGGGTGGGGGTGTGGTGGGTGTGGTGGGTGTGGTGGGTGTGGTGGGTGTGGTGGGTGAGGTGGAGAAGTACTGGGGTGGGATGGGACGCCGCTTGCTGTGAGCAGTGACGTCGATTCCTGAGACGATGAAGACACGGATGTCACGTTGCCATGGCTTCGTGTAAACAACCTTGAAGAGAGTGCCCGGGCCCGGCCAACCCCGACCCACCCCGACCCACCCCAGCGCAGCCCGGCTGGGTGCGGCTTGGTGGGGTTGGGTGCATCTGGGTGGGGCTGGGTGCGGCTGGGTTCGGCTGGGTGCGGCTGGGTGGGGCTGGGTGCGGCTGGGTGCGGCTGGGTGCGGCTGGGTGGGGCTGGGTGCGGCTGAGTGCGGCTGGGTGCGGCTTGGTGCTGCTGGGTGCGGCTGGGTGTGGCTGGATGCGGCTCGGCGCGGCTCGGCGCGGCTCGGCGCGGCTCGGTGCGATGAAAAGGGTTGTCAGCAGCGCGGCGCCCATTTATATTTCTTTCTTTTTTGAATATTTTATGATTGATCAAAATCCTGCACATCCTTAGCAACCCAACTGTAGTCGATGCGCGTTATCAAAAGGCGACAGCTGCAGACAAACAACGCCCCGCCTGTGTGTAATTTAGTGCGCTGTCTCATGGCTTATCGGCGCTAATCTGCTCAGGAATGTCGCGCTCCGCTGGGTCCGTTCATATTCACATCGGGGCCTCCTGTCTGGTCTGGCCGGGGGCGGGCGCGGGTGGGGGGGGGGGGGGGGGCAGGGGATCTGCTTCTTTGAGGGTTCGGTGTGTGTCACGTGGCCTCTGCTGTTATTTGGGCTTGGCAGAAGGTTGGTTGGTTGGTTGTTGGAGTTTTACATTCTGACAACATCTAAGGTCATATCAGGACGGCGTGGCAGAAGGAGTTGGCGGCTGAGTGAGTGGTGGTAGTCAAGCCGGAGGAAGCTGAGACGCGATTGGTTGTGCATTGGGGTTTTACGCCCTGGTAACATCTATGGTCGTATCAGGTCGGGTACCGACATATGACAATCTGCACTCCTGGCAACTGTATACTATTATAGTGCTGCCCCACTGGGAAATCAGACCGCCAGCACCATGACCCGATATCCCATTCAGTCACATTATCCTGACACTGAGCTAAACAGTCTTTGCCCTATGTTATTAATGCCAAGTGCCAGGCTAGTAAGCGACTAGTATCAATTTTGTAAGTCATTGGTCTGACTTGACCGGGAATCAAACTCCAAATCTCCCGCACGGGAGGCCTGCGCTCTACCGACTCGGCCACCGCGTCCGGTCTGAGGCGCGACTTAAGTAAGGCAAAGCCTGCGACACTTGGTTGATGCCGCACGACGCATGCGCCGATCGCGCTTCATCATAACAGCACTCACTTAGTACATGCCTGCTTGATGGGCTTATTGAGGCTTTACGTCCTAGAAACATATAAGGTCATATAAGTCATAATTGTGTTTATCTCACTGTGGCCTTCATTATAGCGGCAGTCACTTAGTCCATTCCTGCTTCGTGGGTCTATTGAGGCTTTCCGTCATAGCAATATCTAAGGTCATAACGGTCATACTTGTGCTGCCCTCACTGCGAATCTAAGACCTTCATCATAACGACACTCACTTACTGGATGCCTACATCATAGGATTCTTGAGGTTTCCGTCCTGGCAACATCTCAGGCATTACCAATGACAGTGGTTCTCATGGCAAGTTTATTGTGCTGCCCTCATTGAGAACCTATGGTCATTCCAGTCATACTTGTGACAGTGCGCACTCATGGCGAGTTTAGAGTGCTTTCTTTACTGAGATACCATGCCACCAGCACCATGTACCGATATCCCTATCAGTCGCTGTATTAGGAACACTGAGCCAACCAGTCGTGTCATGTCCTGGTAAAGTTTGTTGTTGTTGGTTTAACTCAGTCGGAGATTGATCCCACGTCTCACACAAGTGTTGGGGCCTCTATCGTGTTATCCAAGGTTCACGCTTAGTGAAAGCAACTGATATTTAGACCCAGGTATAAATACATGCATTGTGATTTTCTTTATTCTTCTCCTTGAGAATTGTCTGTGATGCTCGGCAACACAGGTAATTTGACATGCGGACACAGCCATAGCCTCATAGTAACTAAGAAGGCCTTATGCTGACACCTATCGAGGAACGGCCGCACTATGATATGCCTTGTACGCTAGCACCGCCTATATTCACTTTCAAAATATGAAACCTGATTACCTAACTAATGCTACTGACCTGCCATCTGCAGTCGAATTCCTGAACTAATTAACCTTGTGAGCCTATATAAGGCCAGGTTCGGCGGAGAGAGCTCACATCGACACAGGCACAAGGAGGACACTGACTAGCCTGAAAAATTGCCACCCACCCACCCGTACGTGACATTATTAAGGGCAAGGGTTAAAAGCTTCTTGACCTCACTGTAATTGAACTTGTTGTTAAATTGAACTTTGTACTGATCAAAAACTTACCTGCTGGTGCTTGAAAATTAAACCCAACTTTAAACTAATATGCTGTGTCATTGTCTAATTACGCAAACAAAGCGTTGCTTAGATGGCTTTCAGGAACGTCTGCAGATATGTGAAATACAAGGGGCGTCGGCTGCACATTATTGGCAAAGTTTTATAACACACCATTCTGACAGTGTCTGCAGTGTGTAGGACTAGTCACAATAATTCGCAGATTGCCCCTCATTGTTTGCAAACTACGCGCTTCCCTATTCAGACATAATTATACATTGTAATCTACCAGATAGATCTCAATCCAATGATGGTGATTGCATGCCAGGTGCTTCATTGTAGGACATGTGTATTATCAATAAGGTAATCATACTGATACAGGCTGATAGTCTTTTATGTCTTTATCTGTGCCCTATTTCCATGCTATTTGTAATGTCAACCTCAGGCAAATCCAATGGCTAACTGCGACAATATCAGGTTCATACAGGATACATGAATGCCCTTACTAGCCTGGATATCAGTCTGGTAGTATTGCAGTAAATATAGACACCGAACACTGTACTAGACTTCTAACTTAGTAAAATTTACAATCCTCCAAGCATAGTTTATCCCATCATTATTACAACCTACTTACTCAAAGAGTCAAGATACGTCCTGTAGCCAAAATCACACCCAAGGTATTAACCCTTTAAGCATAACCATGCAACCTAACCACAGTCCATCTAAGAGAATAAACGAACCATTCTACTAACACTACATCTCAAAATGTTATCTCCAACAGCATGACAATTAACCAATTCACACAACAGGTATACAAACCTGCAGAGGGAAACCATGCACCGAACCACTCTGTAAGGTAATGGTCTAATCAACACACATGTATGTATAAGTATGTATGTATGCAAATATAATTGCAATCTCATATGTGAATTGTCAAACTATACCACATGTAAATCTTGAAATGATTAATATCGTTTTTTTCGGCTAACTTGAGCTAGCTGCTGAGCAAACTCTCATACTACATTTGCATATATTGTAAATAACTGTATTGGCACATGGCTGGAAGAGCAGGGCCACGGGGCTGAAAAAAAAGATGTTATTCAATGAATAAACTATATCTCCAACAACAGCACAATTAAATACCTAGATCTCTGGATATCGTTCCTTTGTAACCAACCGTGAGTAGGCTGATTTGTATTTGTAAAGGGTCAGTAACAACACAACTTTCACAAAATGCTTATCTATCTCTAGCAGGCCATAATCTATGTAACTCTTCTATGATCCATCACCTTTATTATCTCTATAAACAATTATGTCCATGACATATCTAATGACATTCACCCCATGTAATTGTCTGCCTTGTGGTTTATCTTGATGTTATTGTTAAGCTGTCAAATTGGTTAGATGCTTTGCTAGTTACCTATTGTTAGGTTGTAGGTACGGAGATTACCCCTTTGGGAGATGCCAATCAGAACGCCCAACCATAGTTTATGGTAAAATAAAATGCAATTCAATTAAAGCAAATCCTTTTTCACAATTATTATAATCAAATAGGACTGTTCATACTTTCTTTTTAAATTATATTTTGGAATTGCCTATTCTGTGGGCGCTATTAAGATTGATGACCTCTCTGTTCTGGTTGGTATTATTATGACCATTCAAGGATGCTTGCCCTCCTGTGTTTCTAAGACCTCCCCATGCTAATGTAGACCACAATACTTACACAGTTAGATAGGATTTCTCTATGAAATACATCTGTAACATGTTGAGACTCATGGATCACTAATTGGCTGCGTCGTGGGGTGATGAAAATGGGAAATATTGCGCCTAGAGCAGGAATCGAACCCACATCTCTTGCAATCCGGGCCAGTGTGCTAACCATTACACCACATAGCCTCCCTGTCATCACCCTACCCACGTCCACTTGTCTATGTGGCTCCTTGCCAGAGAGATCAGTGTAGACTACTACAGTTGCAACGCTCTCATTGCGCTTGAATCAGTGGGAATAACACACCACCTCCCCCCCCCCCTCCATCTTGCTGCACCTTGGACTCGTATTGAGTGGTTGGGCGAGTCTATCTCTCCATCCACCTGATTCGCCAGTGGGGTCTCTCACCGTCTCTACTTGCAGCCCTACTAGATACTCTCTTTGCACTTCTCAGTGAGCCAGCGACACACAAACCTTTTCCATCTACTACATTTTAGTTGTATTTCCTGCATTGCTGTATCCCGAAGGGAAATAGCATGAAGCTCACATAATAGTCAATTTGAAATAGACATAATAGTCAATTTGAAACAGTTTTACTTTCTCTTATTACTTGTAATTCTAAGGATCCCCTCCCTACATGGTCTCACAAATGGTATATTTGAGGTACAACCCAGTAGGTAGAGACTAGTCATTCCAGAAGGGTTAGACCAATTATCCTATTATTATTATTAGGTGTAATGCTACTAATATTTTTGGAATATAAATACATGTTTTTTTTTAGCTTTTTTTCTGGAAAGTAATTGCTTTTATGCGATTGTGTAAATACTCATGTGTGCTTCACAGATATGTATGTGCATGTGCAATGCTCCTTTTACGCATGCAGTGTATAGTGGCATGACACTACCAAAGCAGTTTATATTATGGCAATATAATATTTTTAATTATTATCAGATTTCAGTAAATATTAAATTCAAGCAGTTATCACATGCAATATTCATCACGCAGCTCTTCAGTAATGCATTTAATTCCAAATAACGCATTTTAATTTTAATAATAATAAATTTAATTCTAAATAAAAGGAAGCCTTTCTCTGATGCTAGCTCAATTATAACATCAAATGAAAGCTTCATTTTGCCTGTTAATTAAACCCTTCTGTTTTCCTTTTCAGGTGAGCTCCAAACAGATATCTCGGGTTGAGTGAGGATGATCAATCAGTTCACCACGTGGTATACGCGCATGCCATATTGAATATATATCACGCTCCTACTTTAATTCTAGTGGAGACAGTCTTCTATTGTCTTATGTCATGTTGTGATTCAGATATAGCAATCGGTTTGTCATAACTATTGAACTATCGATTTGTGGAAGTTATACCAGTTTAGAAAGGAGCTGAAATAACTTAAGTTATCCACTACCAGCAGGTGGCTGTGATATCGAGGGAGGGAGGCTGTTAAGTGTGTTATGTCAGTTTCTTTATTACCATCACTGCATCCTAGTATAGATGTCCCAGTCCTTCGCTACTTTCAGGAACAAGATGACACTCTTAGATTTAAGTCTCTAAGCACATCTGCTACTGTACAGGAATGAGGATGGTTGTAATTGAATTCTGACTCATTCATTACTAGCTAACTTACATGTTGGCTGCAAGGCAGATTTTTAAATGACTGCATACCTAAAGATGTTTCTCTTAAGATGGCTGAGGCAATGCTCCACAACTACCACCTCATGATAATAGAGTGTGAGTGACTTAGGGTGTTATGCCAAGTCGGCAAATATGGCCATATTCATCGCGAGATGTTGCTTCTTTTTTTTTGGGGGGGGGGTGTCATTTCTTCACTATATCCCTCAACAAAGAAGTAAAAGACAATAGGTTATCTATATAATAGATGGACAGCTAATACTGAGATATATTCAGGTCTCTACTGGATGACGGCCGTTAGAGTTGCATATCCAGATGATTGTCTGATGACTCTTGAGAGAGTTTCGTTTGTTATATTGGGTTGGGTGACATGAGATCCGTGCCGTGCACTACCTGTTGATATATCACATTACTTAACCGAGTATATAGCTACTGCACATTAGTGTTAGCTGGATGGCAGTATTTTAGTGACTTTATATCTGATATCCTATTATTTAACTGTAGAGTACCAAGTTAGCAAGCAGACCTAACTACTACCAAAGCTGGTAAAGCTACCACATTGACATTCAATTACCAAATAACTGGGTGGGTGGTCCAAGTTTCAGCAACTTTATTACTGCCACCTCATGAATTTTAGATGTAAGGTAGAGTATACATACTTCTGGTAACCATACATTACTGCATGAATCGTGAGCTTAAAGCTACATAGTCGGAGGAAAGCATCAAATTTGCTCAACCAAATTACTTAGCCAGATTTGATACTACATGTTCGGCTTACATATAGGTGCACTTATGAAACATGTGAAGAGTTCAGGCGCAAGTCCCGTAAACGCTGATCCAAAAATGCAGTTTAAGTAAAATAAATGTTATCTGAAAATAACAGTACTTCTAACTAATTCCACTTTTCTTATGTTGACATGATTATGGAGTAATAAACAAAAAAAGTATGAATGTAAAAAAGTAAACTTTTTGGGGGTTTAATTCCGATGTTTAGATGAATTTTTGGTTTGGCATTTACAGGGTTTTGCGCCTGAACTCTTCATGTATTGTTGCATAGATGAAATGAAGCCTTCAGGTGCAACCCCCATAAGCGCCAATCCATAAATTGAATTAAAATTTGATAAATGTACTTGAAGCTAATTTTAATTGTCATTAATGCCATCTTGCTTGTGATGATATATTCATATAACAACGAACACAAAAACAGGGATGTAAACACTGAACATCTTGAAGGATTGAGATCAATGTTTATCTCAATATTTGGATTGGTTTTTACAAGGTTTTGCGCCTGAACTCTTCAAATATTAAGTCAATTTAATATAATTTATCACTGCTAAAACCTATTGAATACATGATTTCAACATGAATTCCTAATTTAATTTGGTATTTTTACACATACCATTCATTTTATTTTAGCCTTTTCAGATAAAAGTTACTTCAAACTAAAGTAATGTAATTATAATGATCAAAATAATATTTTCATATAAAATTAATAAATATGGCTGAAGCTCAAAACCATCTGACTATGCAACTTTAAGAAGACTCTCCAAAGCTCACCTTCCATCACAACATCCTGATAATCCATTGCTGATCTAACAAAGAGAATAGATAATGGGCGTTCTACAGATACATGACCATCCCCCCATACCACAACTCCATGGGCCCCCCGACCCCCGACGCCCAACAAATTCGCAATGCTAGGCTTGCTTGTAGAATTTGCACTAGAGCGAGGATCCAATGAAATTCAATAAGGATTTCTAAGTGTTATATGCAGCAGTGCACTGAACAGTTCACACACCCTGACTCAGACCTGGCATTCAGCATTCAGCATTCAGCATTCAGCATTCAGAGTCCCATCTACAGCGCTCTCTCTAATATACAAGGATTACTGAATGGTCTTGACCCCCCCCCCCCCCCCCTCCAACACCACACACACAGACACTCAGCCAAAGACTCTATAATACTAAGACGTCTCACTCCCTATCTCTCCCATGGTAATGTAAATTTTGCAGTGCCACCTTGTCGTAGGTTTGATCAGCCCGGCTGCTGGTTGGTGTTTCACATGTAAACACACCCAAGTATATTATACATGAGATAGGTAAGTATGAATACACATCAATATGAAATTACTATCAACAAATACCCATCATCATCAACATCATCATCATCGCCATCATCACACATCTTTCACATTCATATATACATTTATACATATACTATAGCAACTGTTTAACCAAGAGAACAGCCAGCGCCCCAAGTGGTGGGTTTGATCATTTTGATTACACAGTACTGGATGAGTGAGCCATCTTAGTGTTATAGGGTCTTTGACTCAGCTCAATGTTTCTGGTATATCAGTGACCTGACTATTGTCTTAGGATATCACGCATGTGTGTATGATTACATGTTGATTGGTTGTTGGAATTTTACGTCCTGGCACCATCTAAGGTCATATCAGGACGGGTACCGACATGTCACAGTGCGTACTCGTGGAGGCTTTATAGAGTTGTCCCATTGGAGGACCAGACCACCAGCAGCAGCACCATTACCACTGGTGGACCAGACCCCCAGTCACATTATCCTGACACTGAGCTTACCAGACCTTGTCATATCCTAATAATTCCGAATGCATGACTAGGAAGCGACAAGTATCAATTTTTAAGTCATTGATTTGACTCCACTGGGGTTCGAACCCGTGGGTTCGAATCCAACGAAAATACCAAAACGGGAGGTGGACGCTCAACTCATTATTATTATTATTATCCTCTTCTTTGATGCAGGCTTGTGGTAGCCTATACAAAACTCGTAGCTCTCAGCTCTAGTGGTATGCAGCATCGAAATCGTACAGGAATGTTTCTCTGGCCTAGGCCCTCTCCAATGCATTCTTGAATTGATTTATGGTAGCTGCTTCCACCGCTTCTTGTGGTAGCTCATTCCACATGTTTATCACTCGCTGTGAAAAGAAGGCCCCTCTGAGTGAGCTGTTGTACCTTGCCTTAAAAAGCTTCTTGGAGTGACCTCTGGTACTGCTTCCCTGTATGTGTCTGAATAGCGAGGCCTCATCCACATTATACTCAGCCTTCAGGAACTTCCACGTCTTGATCATGTCCCCACAAAATCTTCTGTACCTGAGACTTGGTAACTTGAGTCTCCTGAGTCTGTCTGGATAACTAAGGTCCTTTAGATGTGGCACTAGCCTAGTTAACCTTCTCTGAACAGCTTCAATGGATTTAATATCCTTCTTCAATGTTGGGTGCTATATAATGACTCCATACTCTAGTATTAGCCGTACTTGGCTCTTGTACAAAATGATTAGCTGTAATTCAAGCAGGCTCAAAGTGCCACATTGATACTTCAATAGTAACCGGATCCAATAGCTACAAGCAGGATCAAAGCACCAGATTATCTGTCAGTAGTAACCGGATCCAATAGCTGCAAGCAGGCTCAACGCATCACATTATACTTCAATAGTAACCTGATCCAATAGCTGCAAGCAAGCTCAAAGCACCACATTATACTTCAATAGTAACCGGATCCAATAGCTGCAAGCAGGCTCAAAGCACCACATTATCTGTCAGTAGTAACCGGATACAATAGCTGCAAGCAGGCTCCCGATTAGACCAGGACAGTTACCGGATCTAGTACCTACATACGAGATTGGCCGATATGGAAATAATGTTGCTATGCTGTGTTTTATGCAGGAAGCAATAACATAATGTCCTGTGTAAATGATATGAAAAACCTAAGCTTCATTTACCTATACACGAGGCATCATTATATCCGGGTATCTGGAAATTGATAGTGCTCCTATAAAGCCCAGCGAACACTACACGAGAATCTCTCTTCAATTGGCGTTGCTCCTATAAAGCCCCACAAACCCTACACGGGAATATCTTTTCAATCAGTATTGCTCATCTAAAGTCAAACGAACACTACAGGAGAATCTCTCTTCAATTGATAGTTCTCCTCATAAAGACCAGTGGACACAACATGGGCTTCTCTCTTTAATTGGTATTACACACATAAAGCCCAGGGAACACTACACGAGAATCTCTTCAATTGGTACTGCTCATGTAAAGCCCAGTGGACCCTACACAAGAATCTCTTCAATCGGTATTCCTCATATCAAGCCATGCGGACACTACACAGGAATCTTTCCAAATGGTACTGCTCATGTACTGCTCATGTACTGCTCATGTTAAGCCCACTGGACCCTACACAAGAATCTCTTCAATCGGTATTGCTCATATCAAGCCATGCGGACACTACACGAGAATCTCTCTTCAAATGGTACTGCTCATATAAAGCCCAGCAGACACTACACGAGAATCTCTTCAATTGTTATTGCTCATATCAAGCCAAGCGGACACTACACGAGAATCTCTCTTCAATTGGCCTGCTCATATAAAGCCCAGAGGACACTACACAGGAATCGCTCTTCAAAAGGTATTGCTCACATAACGCCACCCAAACACTACACGAGAATCTCTCTTTAATTAGTTTTGTTCATATATAGGCCCACAAACACTACACGATAATCTATATTCAAATGGTATAGCTCATATAGAGCCCTCTAAACACCACACAATAATCTCTCTTCAATTGGCATTGCTCATATAAAGCCGAACAGACACTACACGAGAATCTCTCTTCAATCCCATCTGGAACCGGAACTCGCACTCCTGTAAGAGTATGATTCACCCAGAATGATAGTTGTAGGCACAGAGTTATCACAGAACCCCTCAAACCATGATTAGACCCTAAATAACTTCCTAGCTTCCAGAATAGTTTGTTCCAAGCTATGAAAATAATGAATAGTCAGAATTGATCATGATAATTGGGGATACACTAAAATTGCTTCGGCCATCTTACAGCGCCTTTAAGTCACACTCAGGATCATGGAATAACACCTCTCTTTGAGATGTATTAAAGGAACGACAGGTTAATGGAGAAGACGCTGACTAAGCAAATCTGTCGCGTGTCACCGGTGTGACATTCTTCAAGTCAAGGCAAACCGGAAGTGAGCAGGTCCTATAACTACGTACCGGAATGTGCAGATATTACACAAGACATGCCGTGCGAACCCCATTTACAGGTGTAATAATCCCAACACATCCATAGCCACCATGCACTCACCGTTCTGTCCGACTCATTACCAGCAAGTGAGAAGGAAGACTTGATTGATTAATACTTCCTATATATATTATTGCATCCCACCATGCGACATTAAGCCTTATTGACCCACCTGTTTCCTCGTCTTCCCATAATATTATGTGCATTGTATGCATATATTGTGAATATAGAATTTAATATATATGCTCTGTAAGCAATTATACGAGAATAATTAATTGGAAGCCTTATCCGTCCTCAGCCAGTGGCTGTTCTAAGCTAAAGATACCCCCTTAGATCATTACTGCAGGGATCGGGCATGGTGGCCGAATTGGTGGAGCACAGGCCTTGCATGTGGAAGATCGGGAGTTCATGAGTTTGGTTCACGGTTGAGTCAAACCAATGACTTAAAACTTGATACTTGTCGCTTCCTAGCCTGGTGCTCGGCATTATTAGGATAGGGCAAGGACTGGTTAGCTCAGTGTCAGGATAATGTGACTGACTGGGTTATTGGGTCATGGTGCCAGCGGCCTGATTTCCCAGTGGGGCAACACTATAAAATTGCCATAAGTAAGTACTGTCACAAGTCGGTACCCATACTGATATGACCTTAGATGTTGCTAGGACGTAACACAACAAATAAACAATCTACTGCAGGGCTCTTACCCACCCTAATCCGCCTCAGACACCCGTTCACACGCGAAATGTAACCCGAACTATACAAGTCGATTTGTACGAATCGATTTACATCGCCCGTGTGAACACGGCTATAATAGACTAGTAATTGACTGATTCTTACCCATTTAGACTAGTCATCTACTGAATTCTACCCATTTATACTAGTCATCTACTGCTCAATTCTGACAACCTCAAGTATGTTTATGGCTTGAGGCGCCACCTGTCTGCCCACGCATTCAACCGTCAATTTCCGCATGTACCAGTCTGCACTCATATACAATAAACTATAGCGTTACAGTGAGTGAGGATCATTAGACCGTTACATGAGTGAGCAGAAAGGTGGCTCCACATGCGACCTGAGGTTGGGTAGGTTACACCAGTAGATAACTGAGTTCAGGCTCCAGCGGGCGGTGACTGAGGAGATGACTGAGAAGGGAGTAGGGGCCGAGGATGAGCTGGAAGCTTCCGGCCTTATTATATTCGGATAATGGCTTATAGTTATACAGCATATCATTATGGAAATATTAATATATGCTTTATACTTTTGAAGTTTTTTCCAATCAGTGCAGGAGCATCTGTCAAACCTGTGACATTCGAATTTAGCGACTGCTGAATTAAAAATAGCTTTCTTTGCTTTTTGATATTTTCTCTGCTCTATGTAAGGGAAGGATTCCTTGTGTCCCACACGTGACTCTCTTCCATGTCCCACTGCCATATATGGGCAGCCCCGAAGGTCTCACCTCAAGCATTTTAACCCTAACCTAACCTCCTCACCATGCTACTGTTTCTGACAACCAGAACTTTCAAATGACACCAGGATGTGTTCCCAGTTAGTATCTAGATGTAATTAGTATCTCTGTGCATTTGGTCTCTATGTTGACCCCCAATAGCCCATGTCTACTTGTTGTTATTGGGGGGGGGGGGGGGGGGGGGGGTCGTTAAACAAACAAAGAAGCAAACAAAAGATCGGGATCTATGCTTATTTAGCATAGATCTACTACTAGACACAATTAGTATCGTGAGTTGCATTCACCTTACCCAGGTGAAATGCAACATCCACAGGTGTCGAATTTAATTGCATCAGGGACCCTACTGGTTTCCACGCTCACCCCGTAATGGCACAATTGTGGGTTCGAGAGCCCGTCTTGAACGTGGTTTTCCTAATTATTGCAACACCTCCCATGGCATAAATATATATATGTATATATGTATATATGTATATATGTATACATATGTTTGAAATGTAGCGGCAGAGTGACGGCCCAGGGCAGATATCGCCCGGTGGTGGCGCTCGGGCCCGGCTAGCCGGGGCAAATCCCGGGCAGGTCACCGATTGGACAATAATATCGTAAAAAGTATAAGAAATAATAAATAATAATGAAACTCCGCCTGTTTTTATACCTGCATAATTCATTATACATCCTATATATGTATATATGTATATATGTATATATGTATATATGTATATATGTATATATGTATATATGTATATATGTATATATGTATATATATATGTATATATATATGTATATATATGTATATATGTAAATATGTATATATACATATATATGTGTATAATATTATGTATATGTGTCTGTCGATATATATACCCATATATATTTATATACATCTATATAATCAGTGGTTCTATGATTAAACAGATAAGACAGGAAGAGACAAGTCTGGTTGCCTAATTTATTTTTTGGCAAGGCATATAAATGCCCTACATATAAAGTTTAAAAAGCTACCAGTCAGTCATTGCAACTGGGGGGATGAACCATTCAGTGGTTGCTCTAGCGACGGAAATTGGAACTAATACGGTTATATTTAGCTATGTAAATGCTATTGATGGAACTGTATGGGGATGGTGTCTTTTTTATATTCTCATATGGGCATTGCGGAACACATATATATGGTGGGTATGTATATATAGTGGATATGTATATTTAGTGTATATGTATGTGTAGTGGGTATGTATGCATAGTCACAGATAGTGGATATGTATATTTAGTGTATATGTGTATGTATTGGGTATGTACATTTAGTGTATATGTATATGTAGTGGATGTGTATATTTAGTGTATATGTATAAAGTTGGGCTACGGCAAAGGAGAGAGAGACAAGGAGGTGATGGGTAGGACACTTTATTTGCGTCGTGGCAAGCATAATACAGGTACGGTAAAAATGTTGAAAGCAGGGACAGACTGCTGCGGGAAGGCAGTACGAGCAGGTTGGGCGCTGCGTAGGAAGGTCCGGGCAAATCGGGCAGTCAGGATTGACAATAATACTTGGAGAATAACAGGGAATAATCGTAATAATAATATCGATAATCATGCGAGAGCTCCGCCCCTTTTATATACGCATAATAGATTATACTCTCTATATTTAGTGTATATGTATATGTAGTGGGTATGTATATTTAGTGTATATGTATATTTAGTGTATATGTATTTCTAGTGTATATGTATGTGTAGTGAGTATATATAGTGGATATATATATTTAGTGTATATGTATATTTAGTGTGTATATATGTAGTGGGTATGTATATTTAGTGTATATGTATATTTAGTGCATATGTATATGTAGTTGGTATGTATTCATAGTGGATATGTATTAATATTGGATATGGGTATGTACTGGATATATATCTATAGTGGATATGTATGTATATTGGATATGTGTATACATAAGATATGTGTATATACTATATAGTGTATATGTATAGATAGTGGATATGTATACATAGTCGATATGTATGTATGGGCAATACCTATATATAGTCGATATATATGTAGATATAATGGATACATGTACATGTAGTGAATATATTGTCGATATGTATAGATGGTGAATATGCACATATAGTGAATGTGTATATATATATATATATACACTTAGTGGATAAATAGTGGATATATATAGTGGACATATACATATCCCCTAAATAGTGGATGTAGGTATATGCACATCCATTTTTCAATATCTAATGGCATGCACCGCTTATGAAAAGTCTGGCCTGATGTTAAGTATCATAGCAGGATGTACAAAATATCGGGTTTGACCCGCCCCTCAATGCGGGACTCCAGGGGCCTATGTGCCGATTCCCATTGCGGCCCGGGGATTTCTGCACAGGGGAGACAATATTTACGGTGACCAGCAGCACCGCCATTACAGAGCACCGCCTGCTGACAGGTAATTGCTGACTCGTACACCCCCTGCTGAATACAAGCGTTGTCCCATACACGGGCCAATTCACAGAGACAAGGATGAGTTGGTGCAGGTGTTATGCTTATCAATTTAATGTGGTGACTCCTACTTATTACAAGCGCTGTCCCATACACGGGTCACATCATAGGGACGAGGATGAGTTGGTGAGGGTTACGCTTATCAACTTAACGTGGTGACTCCTACACCCCCGACTGTATACAAGCGCTGTCCCATACACGGGCCAAGTCAGAGGGACGAGGATGAGTTGGTGCATGCGTTACGCTTATCAATTTATCATGGGGACTCCTACACCCCTGACTGTATACAAGCACTGTCCCATACACAGGTCACATCACAGGGACGAGGATGAGTTGGTGCATGCGTTAAGCTTATCAATTTAACGTGGTGACTCCTACAACCCTGACTGTATACAAGCACTGTCCCATACACGGGCCAAGTCACAGGGACGAGGATGACTTGGTGCAGGCGTTACGCTTATCAATTAAGCTGGGTGACTCCTACACCCCCAACTGTATACAAGCTCTGTCCCATACACGGGTCACATCACAGGGACGAGGATGAGTTGGTGAGGGTTACGCTTATCATTAAACTTGGTGACTCCTACACCCCCAACTGTTTACAATCGCTGTCCCATACACGGGTCACCTCAGAGGGACGAGGATGAGTTGGTGCAGGCATTACGCTTATCAATTTAACGTGGTGACTCCTACACCCTCGACTGTATACAAGCGCTGTCCCATACACGGGTCACATCACAGGGACGAGGAAGAGTTGTTGAGGGTTATGCTCATCATTCAACTTGGTGGCTCCTACACCCCTGACTGTATACAAGCGTTGTCTCATACACGGGTCAGATCACAGGGACGAGGATGAGTTGGTGAGGGTTACGCTTATCAATAAACTTGGTGACTCCTACACCCCCGACTGGATACAATCGCTGTCCCATACACGGGTCACATCACAGGGACGAGGATGAGTTGGTGCAGGCATTACGCTTATCAATTTAACGTGGTGAATCCTACACCCACGACTGTATACAAGCGCTGTCCCATACACGGGTCACATCACAGGGACGAGGAAGAGTTGGTGAGGGTTACGCTTATCAATTAAACTTGGTGACTCCTACACCCCCAACTGTATACAAGTGCTGTCCCATACACGGGTCACATCACAGGGACGAGGATGAGTTGGTGCAGGTGTTGCGCTTATCAATTTAATGTGGTGACTCCTACACCCCTGACTGTATAAGAGCACTGTCCCATGCACGGGCCAAGTCACGGGGACGAGGATTAGTTGGTGCAGCTGTTACACTTATCAATTAAACTTGGTGACTCCTACACTCCCGAATATATGTGGGCGCTATTCCATGCACGCCCATAGTGTGCCATGCCATAGGGACGAGGATGAGTTACCAGGTTACGCCCAATCCGGCGCAGGCGTTACGCTTATCAATCGAATTCAAAATAAACCATTTCGCCAATGACGTAATCTTTTGTCAATTGCATTAGCAAAAGAATATTCACAATAGAAACATATGCCGAATTAGGTTTTATCATGTGACCTCTAAGTTCACAAATACCCTTTCTCGGCGAGGATAATCGTACTGGGATAAATCAATGATGCACAGTATCACTATCAGCACTGCACATATGGGCATGTAGTACCAATATTCCCCGACCAGGTTCGCCATTTTAAACTCACTCACAAAGATTCAACCCGCTATCACAGCTCTTGAAAACCCTTGGACATTACTGATATTCTGTTTTAAACCCCGTCATTCTCCATAAGTTGAAAATCGTGGAATTTGGAGTAATATTGATAAAGTCTTTGAAAATTATTAAATTTTTGCTCTTTTTTCTATATTAAAATGTATAATTAATTTAGGTGCTTTCAATCCCATTAGATATGATTTTCATTGTGTTATGAGTAGTCGACCAGATGTACATGTGGATACAATGTGACACTATTTGCATTCTTAGGGCCTATAGTCACTGTACTGGCACTACCCAATCAGAATTGCGGTTACATGTAGTGTGATGCTGACTTCTATTAAACGCATCACTTATTGGAAATTGTGGAAATGTGGTTATTTTTATTTAAAGTTGCCATGGAATTTTGTAACGATTACTATGGGAAACCATTGAATTTAATCTAAAACGGTGCAAGACACCTGTTGGATTTACCAGTGAAGGCCGTTTATGCGGGGCATGGTATTTTCTAATTCGTTATTTTCGTGGATTTTAAAATTCAATTAATGAGTTCATATGAAAACTCCAGGCTAAAGAAGATATACAGTAAAACCTCTCTAAATCGACCGACCATGGGACCGATTTTAAGAGGTCCATTTAGGGAGGTGGTCGGTTTCGAGAGTTAGAATATCCTTAAAATGGTATTGTTGGGAGCCAAATAAAGCGATCAACATAGGGGAACGGTTGATCTGTGGACGGGTCAGTATATAGAGGTTTTACTGTATATGCAAGACAAGTGACCTGGGTAGATTATGCATTATCTGGCAAGGATTCTTGCCTCCCTTAATACCAATATTTATGTAGTGAATGATAAGGCTCGGGGTACACTACTAGTGCGGAAGGAATCCGATGGGGGGGGGGGCGCCACCAGCCCTGGTATAGGTAGCATGAGGAACCATGATAAACCATGTATGTATAGTTTAAAATCCGTCCCATACAGTTAAGTTTAGCCGCGCACAGAGAGCGCCAGCGGCGAAATCAGGAACTACCGTGAGACCAATGCGGATTGTCATGAGAGAGATCAACTGCGAGGCGGTCTGACCTTTGTTTATGCTCCCATCATTCATTGTAGAGCCTCTATATAAGAAGTGCCACCGTCTGCTATTTATAATCACATATCAGATTATGCATCACATATCGATAGGAAATGATGGACTATGATTCGGCCTGCATTTGCCCTTCCCTTTCCTTTCTTAAAAGAAGGATGACTTAAACCGCTACATTCACGCCGAACACTCCCCCAGGAAGGTGTTCTTCAATTGGGGAACCTCGGGGCTGAGCGGGGGGAGGGGGAGGGAAGGGTTAATAAGAAAATGGAAATACAATCCGACACAGGACAAAATATGAAGACTTCAAAAGTGCCCACGGAAAGCAATTGGCATCATGAAAGAGAATTAAAGAACGGGGCGATTTTGTGCTTGAAATGTAAGAATAATTATAATTAAATAACTGAATTAATTTTCATTTCCATGCCGGCTGAACCCATGCAGGCCTTCACATGGTGAGGGTTCCTTTGCCAATTCCACTTGGTTCTGCCGATTAGAATGATTATCGATCCATCATTCTAGCGATGAAAGATAAATATTGAATGTAATAATGTAAACAGCACCCCGCCGCCAGGCGCCGCCACAACCACCCTTAAAGTCCCGCATCACTTGAGCTAGGATCCTCATCGTAGTGCACTTGTCCGCAGCACATATTGCAGCTCTTTAAACAGATACTAGGCACAGCTTCATATATAGGTGTTATTTAAAGCTGCATAGTCCGATGAAATGTCAAATTTTCAAAACCAAACCAATTATCTAGCTTTGATTTTACATATCTAACGTAGATACTGATGCACTTATTAAGCATTTGTTTCTGCGTAGAAGGCAATACTGAGTCAAATTAACAGAACCCTGTTACTGCCGAAGTGTATGGTGTCAGAGTTTTGGCAAGCTTGCCAAAACTAATTTTCCATGTTTGCACTCAAAATATCTCAATAGTTTACCATTTAAAATAAAGGTAACTTTGAACTAATGTGAAGTAGATACTAGTGATTGATCGAATATATTTATCTAATAAAAACAACAGAAATTCAAAACTATCAGACTATGCAACTTTAATTTGTTACTCCAAAATAGCACGACCATTTCCGTGTAATATACTCGTCAAAATAATAGCCGAGCTAAGGAACATTAGGCCCTGTCACATTACGGCGTATGGTGGGAGCGTATGGCGGCGTAGCGGCATTACGTCATATACGTCGGCATACGCCGCATACGCTACTCATACGCTACTCATACGCTACTCATACGCTACTCATACGCCGCCAGTGCCGCAACATGCCGGCGTATGTGAAGCGTATGAGGCATACGCCGCCATACGCTTTCATAAATTCGTCCGTCCAATTTTTTTTGTGCATGCTCAAAAAAAACACGACCTATGAGGGCGTATGGCCCATAATGTCAAAAAATGTCACAGCACGCTCCCATACGCTCCCATACGCTCCTCATACGCTCCTCGTACGCTCCTCATAGGTCCCCCATACGCTCAAACACACCCGAAAGTGGCACCAGCACGGCGTACGTAGGTGTTCAATACGCTCCCGCCATACGCCGTAATGTGACAGCCCCTTTAGGAAGCCTGTTAAGTGTGAGGTTGTGGAACTCTTCTGTTCCCTCCCGTTAAGGGTATCACTATGGAGAATTTACTAATACGAATATTATAAGTAGAGTATTAAGCAGCGTAGGGTGTAGGAAGTATGCAAATTGTGTCCACAATTGAAACCATCTGTTAACATGCATATTACTTACAGGACAAATAAGACATCTAAATTCATGAGTGGTGGTTGTTTGCGTACTTATTGTTCTGAGTTCGCTTATCATCTTCAATGATCGGGAAGTTGCAGTCATTTTCTCTATTTATATACACATATATCCCTATGCATATATATGAATATATCTATGCATTATGTATATTTATGTAGCTCATTTCTTGGATATATATAAATATATTTGTATGTATGCATATGTAATGATTGGTACTTGGAGTTTTACGTCCTGACAACATCTAAGGTGATATCAGGATGGGTACTGACTTGTGACATTGTGCACTGATGGCGATTTTATATTATAGTGCTATCCCACGGGGAGACTAGGCTGCCAGGACCATGACCTGATACCTCACTCAGTCATATTATCCTCACACTGGGCCACCCAGTCCTTGCCATATCCTAAAAATGCCAAATGCCTTGCTAGGAAGTGACAAGTATCAATGATTAAGGGTTCGAACCTGTGGCTTCGAATTTGACGATCTAACATAAGAGGCTCAACGCATTCCACCATCCCATCTGGTCTCGTATAGAATGTATATATATACGTATACATATATATCAGCGGTAGTGACCAGACGCAGCTTGTATCCGGGTGGCTAGGAGCCACCCACAGGTGGCACCCTAGTGGAGGATGCAGGAACTAACTCCTATGGCAGTAGTACAGGAGGTAATAACTAACTCCTATGACAGTAGGACAGTAGGTAATAACTAATATAGGGAGAACTGATAAGCGATAGTGTCCTTGTTTATATTCCCATAATAGATTATAGAGTATATATATATATATATATATATATATATACGTATGTGTACATATGAAGACCTTTTTTTCCTAAACGCAGTAAGTGCCAATTAAAAAAATGAGTTTGCAATGCCTATGCCAAGTTTGTTGATCATGTTTAGGAAAAGAGCTCTTTATATATATACATGGGGTATGCGGGTAATGCAGTACCTATCTGCTAAAATACCTCAGGGTGTTTGACGCCCCTGCCTTGCAAAGTTATAAACCACTGCCTTGTGGTATAGGTTCCTGATAGAATCAACGGCTAAGGGAGCAAACCCTAACAGAAAACCATGCTTCCGTGGCAGCATTAAGGGCAGTGATGAAGGGAACTCCCAACATCTCCCAGCCAGCTACTGCAGGGACAAATAGTTTGCGCCTGTCTTGACGTGTTCTTGCCGGTGTGAAACCTCTATTTGCTCCCCGAGAGAGTGCTGCTAGTAACTTGCAAAAGCCAGCAGCACTTCAACACTTTGCAAGCAGCTTTTATGAAATGCACAACCGCACAGAACAGCGGCGGTTAAGAAATAAAAGCAGTCTTTGTCGCATTGCGACCGACAGCATGATGATGATGATGATATATATATATGATGAGCTCTTTTTATATATGAAGAGCTCTTTTCCAAAACATGATCTACGAACTTGGCATTGGCATTACAAACTCATTGTTTGTATTGCCGCTTATTGCATTTTGGAAAAGAGCTCTTCATAATGTATATATTTTTATACATCTCTATATATCCACAAAATGAGATAGTCACACGATAGATAGCCAGGGAAACATGTGAAATAGACTCCTTCATAAATAGCTATAGCCCAGGAACACCAGCTGAGCACGGGCATTCACAAATTATGATGTACTCTATATATTAATACTCTCACATTATCAGACAGCTTGCTTGGTTGCCTGGTAACTCCAGTTGTCTGGTGAGCACTGCGCATAATACCGACAGGGGGCGCCAGCTAGTTATCTTGCACGGTACAGACATCTAGCCAGGAATGGGTGTGGTTTAGCAGTTGCCAAATTACCAATCAGAGAATTAACCCTAACCCATATCGTTACCCTAACCCCCCTCCCGGGCCCGAGACTTAAAATCACATAAGTGCGGACTCCCCTCGCCCTACGCTGTTTTTCCCACATTTCCCGCCAGGGGGCTCTCAAATAGTTCCAATTCACTTGGCTTCCTGGTGTGTACTCCCGGTGTTCTTCCGCCTTCACCTATTTGCTCTGAGTTCTGAGTGGGTGGTGGGGAATGGGGAATGGGGTGGGGGGAACTGGTTTAACAAAGCCACTGCCTAAGGCCCTGTCACATTACGGCGTATGGCGGGAGCGTATTGAAAACCTATGTAGGTCCTGCGCGTGCCGGCCTATGATGACATTTGGTGACCTTTCGGCTGGTTTTGAGCGTATGTGGAAGCTATGAGGAGCATACGAGGAGCGTTTGAGGAGCGTATGGGAGCATGCTGTGACATTTTTTGACAGTTTTGATTGGCATGTGGAGCGTACGAGTAGCGTACGAGTAGCGTATGCGTAGCGTATGTGTGTATGAGTAGCATGCATACGCTGTGCATACGCTATGCATACGCTAGGAGTACGCTCCCATACGTAACTCGTAGGTTATGCGTACGCTACATACGCTAGAGATACGCCGGAGACACAAGTTGAGCGTATGAAAAACCTATGCCGGCGTACCCCTAGCATACGAGGAGCGTATGCTGGCGTATGAGGAGCGTATGTCGGCGTATGAGTAGTGTATGGGCCATACGCCCTCATAGGTCGAGATTTTTTGAGCATGCACACAAAAATGTGGACGGACGGATTTATGAAAGCGTATGGCGGCGTATGCCTCATAAGCCGGCATCTGGCGGCATCCGGGGGCAGTCAGGGGTCAGTCCGGGGCTCGTCCGGGGCTCATCCGGGAAAGTGTGACTGTGAGGCAAAAATCGACGAAAAGAGTAATTTTATCCGTGTCAGTCCGGGACAGTCCGGGCCGTTGGTCCGTGGGTGGTCGGGCTCAAAATCCGGGGCTCGTCCGGCTATGTGTGACTGGGGCTTAAGCATTGGCTTTTTAAAAATAGTTTCTTTCCCTCATCCCACCACCCACCCAGAACTCACAGGTAATCGAGGAACATTTTAATAAACGATCAAAGTTGTTCGTTACTGACACACCTGCCCCCTCCCCCCCGCCCCTTAATGATCTTATTTACACACACACACAAATACCTGAGCTTGCTGCACACTCTCCTGTGCACACTCTCCTGTGTTGGACAACCTGTGTCGTTGGTCTTCGGAAGGAGTCTCTATACAATTTAAACCTGTTCTGTATTCACCACCTTCATTATGAACATTGCCTAAACTTCTACATACTGGACGCGGTGGTCAATGCAGGCATCCCGTGCAGGAGATTGGGAGTTCAATTCCCGGTCGAGTCAAACCAATGACTTATAACATTGATACTTGTCGCTTCCTAGCTTGGTGCTCGGCATTAATAATAGGATAGGGCAAGGACTGGTTAGCTCAGTATCAGGATAATGTGAATGTGGATATCAGGTCATGGTGCTGGCAGCGTGATTTCCCAGTGGGGCAGCACTATAAAGTCACCATGAGTGTGCACTGTCACAAGTGGGTACCCAACCTTAGATGTTGCCAGGACGTAAAACTCCAACAACCAACGAACAACCAACCAAATTATACATGGGGCCCACAGAGGTTATTTGTACCGGACGGCCGAATCGCAAAAAGCATTGCCTTGGTTTCCCGCCCGGGAGGTCGTGGGTTCGCACCTAGGCCGACTCAGACAAGTGCCTTACAAAATTGATACTTGTCGCTACCTACACTGGCATTCAGCATTACTAGGATAGGGCAATTACTGAGTTGTGCAGGATTAAGGTGACTAAGTGGGATATTGGGCCAGAACTATGGCTGACACTCTGACAGCATACTCTGCCCCCTCCCCCTCCCATTGTACACTACGAATACTACAGGATATAGTGAGTTGGAGCGAGTGATTTTATGCAAACACCTACACACTTAAATGCTGGTCCCCTGTCGGCTTTGCAGCTGGCTGGCATGGGCTGACCTTACTAAACAATTTCCCGATCTCATTCCCTCAAAAGAATCCCCATATAAATCGAACGCACGAAACTATATTTCAGCGAAATTCATCGCTGAATTAAAGCTGCATCGTCCGATGAAATCACCAAAATAATGATCTACATTTGATTCTAGATATCTAGCTTAGATCTTGATGCACTTATTAAGCATGTGTCGCCACACAGAAGGGAATAGTGAGGCAATTGAATAGATCATGTTACTGCAGAATGTTACCGTTTTGGCAAGCTTGCCAATATTAATTTTGCATGTTTGCACTTCAAATATCTCAAAGGTTAGCCACTTAATATAAAAGTTACTTCAAGCTAAAGTAAGGTACATTATAACGATCAACCTAATATATTTATCTCAGAAAAGTTCTGTAGCTCAAAACCATCGGACTATGCAACTTTAACTACAAACGCGGTCCACACTCACTTAATAATTCACCCCAGATATCAGCAGAGCTCATACCGTATACATCAGGCGTATGCAGCTTGTGCTGCTTTAAGCCAGTTTGGTTAATATCACAGTTCCAAGCACCACAAGGGTAAGTCGATTTGCTGTGGCGTTGTGTAAGCCGCGACTAATGAACCATTAACAGAATTATAATACATTGTCGATCATGTGTTATTTTGACGTCCTTCCTTCATCTGGATCCAACTGTGGCATCTAAATCATAATTACAGGAACAAGTTGGTCTTTTGCTCAGCATGTTTTCCGGTTGGTGCGCTGCGGGGGTGCCGAATAGTTGGCGAATTGTTGGTACACAGTGGCGGAGACTGACCACTGCGGGCTACGCGTCAATACCCCGCCGCACTTATCTGAGGCCTCCAGATGAGGGTGGCTGACCAAAGAAAGAGGCCCCCCCTCCGTCACCACCACCCCGTGACCCTTACCGGAAACCCCGCAGAGGACACCGGGCGAGACCAGCGCGGACCCGTACTGGCCAGGGGGGGACGGCTGGGACGGGGTGGGACGGGGTGGGACGGACTGGGACGGGACGGGACGGGATGGGTTGGGACAAGCCGGAAGGGCCGGGACGGGCCAGGTCGGGACGGTCCCGGTCCGAGACGAGAAGGGACGGGAAGGGAAATGACGCCCTTGGAGGGGAAGGGAATGGAAGGGAAGGGACGGACTGGGATGGGAAGGGGCGGGAAGGGAAGGGACGGACTAGGACGGGCCGGGACGGGACGGGCTGGGACGGGACAGGAAGGGAAGGAGCGGACTGGGACGGGCCGGAAAGGGACGGGCCGGGACGGGACAGGAAGGGAAGGGGCGGACTGCCACGGGCCGGTACTGGCTGGATCAGGCGGGGCTCGACAGGGATCGCAGAGTGATGAATCAGCCGAGACCGGCAGAGGACTGAGGAAACCTGCGGAGATCGACATCAACCTGCGCGGATTAGCGGAGATGGGAAGGGATCTGTAGGGGCCGACAGAGACCGACTGGGACCTGCGTGGATCGGCAGATACCGGCTGGAACCTGTGGGAACCTGCAGGGACCGGCGGGTACCGACAGGGACCAGTGGGGACCGATGGGGACCGGCGGGGACTAAGAGCAGGCACGCAGAGGTGGGCGGGGCGGCGACCTTTGTTTCCGTTGCTGCGGGGCAGGCGATGTCGGGCGGGCCACACTGTATGGGAAAGGGGGGGGGGGGGGGGGGTTTATGGCCACAATGTCGCAAGGTGGCGCGCCCTGTCTGGGGCAGTTGAGTCTGTACAGTCCACCCATAGAGCCCAGATTAACAGTCGGTGAGGGTGGAGGTGCACTGGTGCATATCTGTGAGGTTAGCTCACTTTGAAATTCATATTACTGCACACGCCACCGACGGGTTCGAACCCTGGTCGAGTCAAACCAATGACTTAAAAATTGGTACTTGTCGCTTCCTAGCCAGACGCAGTGTATTATTAGGATATAGCATGGATTGGTTGGCTCAGTGTTAGGATAATGTGACTACGGTCATGGTGCTGACCGCCTGGTCTCCCATTGAGGCAGCCCTATAAAGTTCCCATGAGTGCACACTCTCACAAGTCGCTACCCATTCTGATATGACCCTAGATGTTGCCAGGATGTACAACTCCAACAACCAACCAACAAGCTACATACGCCAATACCTCCAAAGTGAAATCCCAGGAAAGGTAGAGGATGAGCTCCTGTTTCATCCCTAGTTTAGGGGAGCAATTGTTGTTAATGATGGTTAAGATCATGTGTGTTGAATAAGTAGGTAGGTGGGTATCAAGGTGCCTGAAATCAGAAACGTCGACAAAACAGAAAAGTCTTGCAATGAAATCTATTTAATGTGCGACCAATTAAAATGCTTGCCTTTTTCTTCTTGTTGTCCTTTCTTTTCATAGAAAAGGCATAATGAATCAAATAAGAGCATTTGTATTAATAGATCAAATAGTTGCTCATCCATTCAGTTTGTTAAATTATGCTGCAGATCATCCAGCATTCATATGGCCATGGTGTTTGAATAAAGTAAGAATAACATCTATGACGATAATCGGAATATCACGCGGAATGCAACTTAGCAGTATCACACGGGTTATATTTCCTGTTGTTGAGATGTGGGATGAGATGGTCAAGTGGGTAGAGCGTCCGTTTCGTATGTGACACGCAGTTAGTCCAGGGGCCATATGCAGGAGTCAGTGTTAGCGAGCCAAAACGCGTTTAAACGGGATTTCTGGTTTAGCGCCGAAAAGTTGGTATGCAGGAAGCGGTGTTACAGTAACACCACGCGTTTAAGGTCCGCCACACTAACCCCGTTTCATATGACGTTTACGGGCGGTGTTAGCATAAGGTTATGGCCAAATCTATTAAATGCTATCATATTTAACAGAATTAGATACGCAATAAGTGAAATATGATTAAATTAACCCTAAATTCGAAGCAATATTAACGCTGCTGCCGTAACGGCGGAGATATTAATTCTTATATTTTCGAATCGACGAACGTAAAGTAAACAAATCGCCGCCGCCACCACTTTCCACACTGGCAGCGGGGACGGTTTGTTTACTGTACGTTCGTCGATTCGGAAATATAACTATTAATATCGCCGCCGTTACGGCGGCAGCATTAATATTGCTTCGAATTTAGGGTTAATTTCCTCAAAGTTCACTTATTGTGTATTTAATTATGTTAAATATGATAGGATTTAATAGATTTAAGCCTAATATATGGGTACAGACGCAGAGGGATTTCCCAAATCTATAAATAAATTCACATTTAGCTAACATGTAAGTGTTACGCGCTCCTGCATATGACTTGAGACAGTTCCCGACATCGGTGATAGCAAAACGGTAATAGGCTCTAACACCAAACCCTGCTAACACTGACTCCTGCATATGGCCCCTGGACGTGGCCGAGTTGAATCGTAGTGAGTGAGTGGTGGTGTCAGGTGGGTGAACAGGGGCGGGGGAGGGACTCCGTTAGGGTTGTGTGCGCTATGAAGTGGGCACACCTAAAACAAAATACTTAGATATTTGACAGTATATGGTGGCACTGGCAAGTGCGCGTCTGAAGGTGGGCGGTTAGAGTAAGTGGACCGGGTCAGGGGCGTCGGCGCGCCCGGCGTTGGAGCGGGTACAAAGGCCGCGACCTGCCCCAGTCGACTCGTGACGGCGGGCTGAATTTCATCTGGACTGTTGTCTGTCCCGACAGTCGGGGTCAATAAGGCAGTCAGCAGTCAACGCTTACTGCCCATACCCCCCCTTACCCCCTCTTCCCCCTCCCCACCACCCACACACCCACCTGAACACACACCCACACCAACACCGCACATATCCACACCACCGACCCTCACTCCTCCCCACCCACCCGGGCATACAACTGGCTCTGAACTGTGTTAGGACACAAGTCCACTTCACCCGTGTGTACAGTCAATCGGAATGTGCCTTTGCGATAGATTATAGCTCACGTGCTGACAACTCAGGTATTGGGTCCGCGCAGCTGAGCTATGCACAGGGCAGCCCAGGGCCGCGTTCAGGGTCCGTCTCAGAGGCGCCTCGGAGGCGCCTGTGACGTCAGGCTAGTCTGAACGACAACAGCAGTTGGTCGTCTCGAAAATGGCCGCCCCTATAGGCGGCGGCCATTTGCAATGGACAAGCTGGGCTGTAACTGGCTGAAAGCACTGAATGTGGCGGCCATTTTCGAGGCGCTTTTCCTCTCCAGTCTGAAAAGAGAGGCGTCTCCGAGACGTCGCCGAGACGCACCCTGAACGAATTTAAGCCAAAAAGCATCGCCGAGACGTCGCCGAGGCGCCTCCGAGACGGACCCTGAATGCGGCCCAGATGTGTAGATAACATTGCAGCTATACGCAAAGGACACATATACACATACCCTATATGTCCCAATAGAAGCACGCTACCCAATAAAAGCATTCACCCCATTTCAAGATTGAAAGCACGCACAAATTTACAATCATATTCAGACTGAATGCACATAAAATATAAGACAATCCCACTTTATTTCAAAGGCACAACAAAAACAAATCAAAATTTACAATCATATTCAGACTGAATGCACATAAAATAAGAAAATACCACTTTATTTCAGAGGCACGCCAAAAACAAATCCATGAAATTCTTTATCTTTGAATAGATATGCATCCATGTGTATACACTGGCACAGTGTGTGTCTATTGAGACATATACGGTATGTATAGTTATATATGTATATCGAGACTTATATATATACATATGTTTTTTTAAATATTTTAACCGGACGCAGTCGCCGAATCGGTAGAGCGCAGGCTTCCCGTACGAAAGGTCGGGAGTTCGAATCCCTTTCCAGTTAAACCAATGAATTATAAAATTGATACTAGTTGCTATCTAGCCTGGCGCTCATCATTGATAGGATAGGACAAGGACTGATTCATGCACCCTATGTGATTGTATGGGATATGGGGTCATGGTCCCGGTGTAGTAAGTTCAAAACACTACCCCACAAAAACATTACGGTTGTGTCTTCAACCTATGTTCAAAACACTATGGTTGTGTTTTCAACCTAGTTGAAGGTATGTTCAGGACACTACTGTGGCCATGCTCAAAACACTATCCTTAAGTTCAAAACACTACCTCTAAGTTCAAAACACTACTCTCATTTAAAAAATAATAATTGCTGCATAGTCATTTTCATTTGTAGTAGGGTGAGGCAGTATGCAGTAGGGTGGGGAAGTATGCAGTAGGGTGGGGTAGTATGCAGTAGGGTGGGGCAGTATGCAGTATGGTCGGGAAGAATGCACTAGGGTGCAGCAGTGTGCAGCATTTACTACTATATATACATGCTTCAAACGACGCTGCACGATCAGCGTATACTAATATGTGCTAAAATCGCCACAGCATCATCAGCGTATAATAATACATGGTGCAGATGCCACAGCGCTATCAGCGTATACTACTATTAGTATGTGTGTCCTGATATCACCTTAGATGTTGCCAGGACGTAAAACTCCCAACAACCAAACCACCTAGTATGTCCATCAAATGCCACACCATGACCAATCATGTACCAGTAGGTTAAATTCTGCGGCATTACAGCCCCCACTGCCATGTTATGATAGTGTTTTGAACTTGGGTAGTGCTTTGGATGTATGTAAGGGTAGTGTTTTGAACTTAACAGTAGTGTTTTGAACACTACCATAGTGTGTTGAACTTAGGTTCCAAACACTACTGTAGTGTTTTCAACCGGGTAGTGTTTTGAATGTCCTACACCGGTAGCCTGGTATCCCATCAGGGCCCGTATTCATGAGCTCGGGGTACGGTTAGCCGGAGGTTAGGCTTAGCCGTTGGGTAGGTATCCCGTGGTTTAACGGCGGCGGTTAAGTAGGTCAATCGGTATTCACCAATGTTCTAGCCAGTCCGGATAGCTACCCGTTCGCTTTGTTTACACTTGTCGATTCGAAAATATTAATATCGCCGCCTTTGCGCCAGCAGCGTGAATTTCGCTTTGGATTTAGGGTTAAATTGATAAGATTTCACTTATTGCGTATGTAATTCTGTTAAATATGACTGCATTTAATAGATTAGGGCATACGAAATTCACGCCGATTCGGCGGCGGCCATGTTTGGTTAACGTTGGACAGTATGGATATCGACGTCGCTGCGGAGGCGGCGATTTGTGTACTTTACATTCGTCGATTTGAAAATATTAATATCGCCGCCTTTGCGGCAGCAGCGTTAATTTCGCTTCGGATTTAGGGTTAATTTGAATAAATTTCACTTATTGCGTATTTAAATCTATCAAATATGATCGCATTGAATAGATTCAGACACACACAGGCTCACTAACCCCTCGGGATAGTCCCTTACCCCTGAGTCGAAAGTGGGGTAGGGTACCCCCAGGTCAGAGCCCCAGGGTAGCGCTACCCCACGCTCATGAATACGGATTTTCCACCGTTAGCCGGGGGGGATACCACTACCCTCGGTTAGAGCCCTACCCCGAGCTCATGAATACGGCCCCAGGGCAGGACTATAAACTAGTAACCATTAGTGCGCACTGTCACAAGTCGGTAGCCTTACTGATATGACCTCAGATGTTGCCAGGATATAAAACAACAACCAAAAACAACAACCGACAATTATTTTAAGTAAACATGTTTGTCCCCATTTGAATACAATCTATCTTCAGCACCGAGGCCCTGGTCTTCTGACCATGCTTAACTTCAGTTATTTACGCTTGTTAATTACAAAAACCATTTTAGGATAATGCAGTATTCTTATTATATTCAGTTACGTAAACCCGTGTCGTCTATCTAGTGGGGCTCACGCATTCAGTATACGGATTTACACGTACCTGGTCTTTTCGTTAGTGTTCAACACAGGGCTATGTTGGCACAGTCTGGATTTAGGTAGAATCCAACTTATGCTAATTAAGTCAGCATGAACTGTGATGTATCTAGTTTTGTAGAAAGCATCCAGTGTATGCATTATGGTACAGTCTGGATTTTGGTAATATGTTACGGGATGTATGGGAGGACTTTGTTGTAGATATATATACGTATTTAGATGGATATAGATAAATGTAGATATACTTCTAGATATATATTTAGATATATGTAGATATATGTAGATATATGTATATATATGTAGATACATGTAGATATATGTAGATATATATCGATATATATCGATATATATGATAAATAGATATATATAGAGGTATAAATATATACCTCTATATCTCTAGATCAGGGATGAAAGTGGTCTCTGGGAAAAAAAGCGGAAATGCTGATATTCTTCCATAGGCTTAGCATTGTCAGGGAATCGCTGAAAATTCCCGGAAGTCGGGTTTCATACATATTGGTATACGCTGATAGTGCTGCGCTGTTTGAAGCACGTATTAGTAGTATACGCTGCTAGTGCTGCGGCGTTTGCATCACATATTGGTATACGCTGATAGTGCTGCGGCGTTAGAAGCACGTATTAGTAGTATATGCTGATAGTGCTGCGGCGTTTGCACCACATATTAGTATACGCTGATGGTGCTGCAGTGTGAAACAACGTATTGGTTGGTTGGTGGAGTTTTACGTCCAGGCAACATCTAAGGTCATATCAGGATGGGGGCAACTTATTAGTGTACACTTATAGCTACAGGAAAAATCCCGGAAATCCGCGAAATCGCGGAGATCTTTCATCCCTGCTAGATATATAAACACATAAGAGGTATATAGAGATATAAAGATATATCGGATATATATATATATATGCAAATATGCAAATATACAAATATACAAATATATGTATATGTGGATATAAAGCCAAATAGATATTAAAGTGATGGCTATGAATAATACGATAGGAGATGAACTCGTCCATTCACCTGAAGTACAGTCTAATACTGGTGGCGGAGGAACTGTGTCCTTCCTGTCTAACCTAACGCAGCGCGAACATCACGACCAATGATACATCGCATTTCATATGCCACATGCCACTAATCCCCCATCTAATATGACTGAGTGGGATATCAGGTCATGGTGCTGGTGGGCTGGTCTTCCAGTGGGGCAGCACTATAAAGTCGCCATGAGTGCGCACTCTCACAAGTCGGTACCCGTCCTGATATGAACTTAGATGTTCCTAGGACGTAAAACAACAACAACAAACCAACTAATCCCCCATCACTATGTGTGCTATGTGTGAATGGAATTTCACCTTTAGTCACAAATAGTCTGTTCTTAACTGTGTGTAGATTGCAGTACAGACGACCCTCAATATGACAATACCGTGCTGCCTGTATGTTCTTCAGTGAGCCAACCAAAATATAGTCACCTCCTCCTCCTCAACTCCCCATCACCCACTGACCCTGCCCTAACTTGGACCACACTAGAAAATGCCCGGCCATTAGGAATGCACTGCGGCTTGCAGATAGGCCCATCTAACGCGGAAGCTGGCCACCCGGTCTTTCACCACCAGAACGAGGCCGCGTCCGCCGAGAGCCTCGGCAAAGGCAATGTAGTGTTAGTAGCAGATGGTGGATGTTTTACTTATAACGCCTACTGAATCCCCATTCGAAGTGAAGCCATCAACTTGCTGGATGCCTTTTTCGTCCACTGACAATCACATTCAATTTGTGTCATCGGATCTAGTGAAGCATTAAACTTTAATTGAACTATAGATGAATGCGCATAATGAAGTGAAGCTATCGAATTCAGTGAAAGCTGTTATCGTCCACTGACAATCACATTCATTTTGTGTCATCGGATCTAGTGAAACATTAAACTTTAATTGAATTATAGATGACTCTCCATTTGAAGTGAAGGTATCGACTCAGTGGAAGCTTTTATCGTCCACTGACAATCACATTCATTTTGTGTCATCGGATCTAGTGAAACATTAAACTTTAATTGAATTATAGATGACTCTCCATTTGAAGTGAAGATATCGACTCAGTGGAAGCTTTTATCGTCCACTGACAATCACATTCATTTTGTGTCATCGGATCTAGTGAAACATTAAACTTTAATTGAATTATAGATGACTCCCCATTTGAAGTGAAGATATCGACTCAGAGGAAGCTTTTATCGTCCACTGACAATCACATTCATTTTGTGTCATCGGATCTAGTGAAACATTAAACTTTAATTGAATTATAGATGACTCCCCATTTGAAGTGAAGATATCGACTCGTGGAAGCTTTTATCTTCCACTGACAAGTCGTAGTCATTTTATGTCTTGGGATCTAGTGAAGCTTTAATTTAATTATAGGTGAAAAGTGGAGATGATAAGTAGAACTGTGCCTTATTCATTCTCACATGATAAACTATACAATGCATAAAGCTGAGGGGAAGAGACTGATGGATAACTTTAGCTGTCCAGGCATTAGGAATGCACTGCAGCCTATAGATCAAAGATTCACCCTGTACTTACAGTAATGGGGTGAAAACCAACCCATTAGAAAGCTCACGAAGAATTTCGACATGCTGGGGAAATTAACTGAGCTGGTAAATTCTTAATTTAAGAAGGACAATATATTTGTTATGTACGTCTTCATATTTACCCGCTATGTTTGAGTTGGAAAATATAATAAAACATATACCTTAATGCAATTTAAAAGTGAAATGGACGGCGTTCTCTGTTGTTTTGCATTCTCTCCCATTTCACCAACTCTGTGCTGATATAAGTTACCATTTGACACTGGTGCCAGGCATTCTACTTCCTGTTCCATACTAAAGCTATTTTCGCCCGTATTTAGACTACATTGTCGTTCACCCCTATACTGGAAGTATGGGGTGAATCTTTTATCTATGCAGCCTACAGATAGGCCCATCTAAGATGGAAGCTGGCCACCCGATCCTTCAATGCCAGAACGAGGCTGTGTCGGCAGAGAGGCTTGGCAAAGGCAAGGTTGTGGGTTGGTTGGTTGTTGTTGTTTTACATCCTAGCAGCATCTAAGCTCATATCAGGATGGGTACCGACTTGTGACAGTGTGCACTCATTTCAACTTTATAGTGCTGCCCACTGGGAAATCAGGCTGCCAGCACCAACACCGAATATCCCACTCAGTCACATTATCCTGACACTGAGCTAACCAGTCCTTGCCATATCCTAATATTGCCGAGCGCCTGGCTCGGAAGCGACAAGTACCAATTTATAAAGTCATTGGTTTGACTCTACCAGGAACCAAACTCCCGACATTCCGCATGTGAGGCCCATGCTCTAGCGATTAGGCCACCACGCCCGATCGAAGGCAAGGTAGTATTAGTAGTGGACGGTGAGTGTCTTACTTATAACGCCCACTGAATCCCCATTCAAAGTGAAGCCTTCGACTTAGTGCAGGCTTTTATCGTCCACTGACACTCACATTCATTTTGAGTCTGGGGATCTAGTGAAACATTAAACTTTAATTGAATTATAGTTCAAAAATGGAAATGATAATAAGTAGAACTATGCTTTTTTATATGCGCGTGATAAATTATACGGCACATATATCTGAGGGGGTGGAGAGATGGGGAGAGACTATGGGATAAGTGTAATCGTTCTCATTTCAACCCCTCCCCCCCCCCCCTTTCTACACTGCCCTCTCACCCGCCATCCCCACCCACCCCCTGCCTCACCTCCTCCTCCCCCGCCCGCATCCCGCTCCCCGCCGTCAAAACTCCCCCTGGGGGCCGGTGCGGTGATGGTTGGGATGGCTCCGATGGTCGCCGGTATTGATTGGGGCTAACGAGGGGCATTTTGCGCATTTCTGACCAGTCCCCGTCTCGGCCCGCCGGCAGCCCCGGAACCCCTATGGTTATAACTGGTTCGGCGCGTCGGGGATGGGATGGGTGCAGATCTGCTGTGTCTGCAACCCTACATCCCACATACTCACAGAGGCCATTACCTCAGATGGGGCGCGGAATCAGGGAGCAACCCCCCCCCCCTCTCCAGCCCAAACTCCAACCCCTACCCCTCCCAGACACACACTCCAAATTGTTTCCCGGCCCACCACTCCTCCGTCCTATCAACCACGCATCCAACTGTCCGAATTTAGAAGCCCTTGGGCGTGTGTGTGTGTGTGTGTGAAGGTGTGTATGTTGGTGTGCGGGGGGAGGGAATAAAGAGGCTTGCCACTTGTCACTTATCCCACAGCCTTAATGCCAGTCTCAACGTAAGAAAATAACCCCAGAATTGCAGAACACACACATACTCATTCGCTAAGTAGTGTGTGTTAGTGTGAGAGGAGCTTGGGCTGGGGGGGGGGTGGAGCTATGGGTGGTACTTACACATTGGGCTCATAGTGATGGGAGGGGAAGTGGGGGTGGAGAGTGGTGGGATGGGAGGGGTGGCGTTGTCATTGCCACTTATTGGGTCGCTACACGCGAGAAAACTGGTGTGGTTTACACCTTTTCCGTGTAGAACCCCATGGATCTATTCTCCGCCTTTTACACCCACCCACCCACCCACACACCCGCACTCCCACACCAGCAACTACTCGCATACACTACTGCCTCCTCCACCACCTCCATCATCAGCACCCCACCATCCATGAATCCCACCACCCATCACACCCTACCAGCTACTTATTTCTCTCCACTACCTCCACCACCTCCACCACCCCCACTACCTCCTCCACATGCACCACCTGCACCACCTCTACCACCTCCACCACCTCCACCACCTCCTCTACCTCCACCACCTCCACCACCTCTACCACCTCCACCACCTCCACCACCTTCACCACCTCCACCACCTCCACCACCTCCACCACCTCCATTACCTCCACCACCTCCACCACCTCCACATCATCTATCACCCTCACAGATTCCACCGCCGTGGCCCCTTCCCATACACCCAACCCCCACCACACAACCACCATTCTCGTCCACCTCTCTAAGTCTAACCACGCCATCCCGCCTCCCCTCCCCCTCCCCCTCCCCCTCACCGCCCCACACGACGGCATCACCCCGTACCACATGGCACCTTCCAACCACGCCTGCATCTGCTGACTTCCACCCAACCCCACCACCACTACCTGTCCCACCTCCCTCACCACCCACACCACCCTCCCCACCATCACCACCGCTCCCTCCCCACCGCTTCCACCTCCACTTCTTCCACCACCCTCACCTTGTACAACCAGCACGTTGTACAACCAGCACGTTGTACAACCAGCACCTTGTACAACCGGCACCTTGTAAACCCAGTACCACCCCAACCCTCCAAGATTACCCACCACTCTCCACCATTACGCACCACCCCGCACCACCTAGCAGCCCTACCTCCCTCCCCCATTCCCCCGACTACAGTTCACCACCCACCCCCCCACGCCGTGGTGCACAGCCACCCATCGTAGTACTACTCCTCCACAGCCTCTTAATCCCCTCTTAATCCCGTCTTACTCCCCTCCTCCTGGGCGAATCAACACCAAGGTTTATTGCAACAACACTTCAAGGTTGTCTAACGGAAGGCGATGATCTAACACATTTAAAGGAAGAGGCAGATTACATTCAAACTTTGACAATCATGTACCTCTCTGTTAGGTTATGACTGGGCGCGGTGGCGGAATCGGTAGAGCACATGCCTCCCGTCCGGGAGACCGGGACTTCAATTCCCGGTCGAGTCACACCAATGACTTATAAAATGTATACTTGTCGCTTCCTAGCCAGGGGCTTGGCATTATTAGAATAGGGTGAGGACTGGTTGGATAAGTCAGTGTCAGGATAATCTGACTGAGTAGGATATCAAGTCATGGTGCTGGTGGTCTGGTCTCGCAGTGGGGCAGCACTATAAAGTCGCCATGAGTGTGCACTGTCACAAGTCGGTACCCATCCTGATATGATCTTAGATGTTACCAGGACGTAAAACTCCAACAAGCAACCAACCAACCAGTTCCCTACCCAACGACAGCGATTAGGAGCCACACAGGAATATATAATCACCACAAGAAGATTAAAGGGTGCATTCCTTACACGCGGCATGCGGCATCCGGTATGCGAATGCGAATGTGACAAAAAATTGAAACGCCTTGAAGTCTATGGGCTACATTCCTTACACGCGGCATGTGAATGCGAATGCGAATGTGAATGCGAATGCGAATGCGTCAAAATGATCGGTCCATGTAGCGATCGGTGCGGCATGCGGTATGCGGCACGCGGGGTGCGAATAGAAACATCAGTCTCACTTGTCCATTAGTTATAGACGAGGAGAGGCGATTGAGCATTACGGAACGGTCACACACAGGGGTGCTGAGTGGAAAGATATGGTAGTGGTGGTGGTGGGGTTCAGTCAGTCCCATTTGTCCATTAGTTTAAAGTTCCGTGGTCCGATGAAATATAATTTTGTCAAAATTAAAACAACTACTTACATTTGATGCTATATATCCAACTTAGATATTGGTCTATTAGCTAATGATTTGGGACAGTATATACAGAATAACCAGTGAGTTTATAACCTCACCCCTTTGAACACTCAGTTTGAAACACCCATTATGCAGGAAGGCCATTAACCAATTATGCCAATCTCGTGACCCCATTAGCCCCCCCAACCAAGTAGGCCTGCTGTGCAGGGTCATAGAGGGGAAGGGGATATGAGGTGGATGTGTGTGTATGTGTCTGTGTGTTTCCTGACCTGATTTTACAGAGACACAGAGACAGACATACACACAGACATACACACACAGACATACACACACAAGACATACACACACATACATACACACACAGACATACACCCATAGATAGGCACACACAGACAGACATGCACACACAGCGCACACATACACAGAAACACACAGACATGCACACACCCGACATACACAGACACACATACACCCAACCTGACTTTGCAGAGAGAGCCACACACACACACACATACACCCCCAGACAGACACACGCAGACATACACACATACAGACATGCAGAGACATACACACATAGACATACACACACAGACACACATACATATACATACAGACAGACATACACACAGACATACACACACAGCCATACACACACAGACATACATACACATACATACACACACATACAGACACCCATAGATAGGCACACACAGACAGACATACACAGACAGCACACACATACACAGAAACACACACATGCACACACCTGACATACACAGACACACATACACCCAACCTGACTTTGCAGAGAGAGAGCCACACACACACACACACCCACAGACAGACACACACAGACATACACACACAGACATACACACATACATACACACATACACACATACATACACATATACATACATACACACATACATACATACATACACAGACACACATAGATACACATACATACACACATACACACACAGACATTACCACACATACATATACACACACAGACAGACACACATAGATAGACACACACAGACAGACATGCATAGACAGCACACACAGACACACAAACACACAGATATGCACACACCCGACATACACAGACACATACACCTGACCTGACTTTGCAGAGAGAGAGACACACCCACATACAGAAACACATAGACAGCCGCACACAGGCAGAGGCAGACACACATATACATGCACACACATACATACACAGACACACACATACAGACATACACAGACAGACACATCCATACACACACAGACACACATACACCACAGACATACATACACACATACATACACACATACACAGCACAGAAACACACAGATGGACACACACAGACATACACACAGACAGACACACACACAGATACATACAGACATACATAGACAGACAGACACAAGCAGACAACAGACACACATTTTTTTTTTTTAAAGCCCTAGTGCCATGGGCCTATGTCACTAATCCATTCCCAGAATGTTACCAACCCAACCAGGAATACCTACCTACAGTCCTGTAAGGTTCCAGGTCATCTCACATCACGTGGTCACCGCGAGATGACATCTGGGTCATAGCCACAGGACTTTTGGCAAGCTTGTCGAAATTATTTTTGGTTCTTTCAGCTCATATTACTTCAAAACTAATCATCTTTAATCAAAATCACTCCGGAGTAATGATTAGTAGCTTGTAACGATCAATTTGATATATTTATCTCAAAAATAAGACAAAAATTCAAAGGCCATCGGACCATGCAACTTTAACGAGGAGAGGCGATGGAGCATTACGGAACGGTCACACACAAGGGTGCTGAGGGGAAACATATGGTAGTGGTGGTGGTGGGGGTTCGGGTTGGTAAAAATGCTACCATAGCCACAAAAATATGAATACTTATCTATAATTTGGTAATTATAAAGGTAGGAATATAGCCAGTCGTGTGCCGCATGCCGCATGCTGCATGCTGCATGCTGCATGCCGCGTGTAAGGAATCCTGCCATTCGCATACCGCATGCCACATGCCGCATGCCGCATACCACATACCGCGTGTATGGAATGCCCGCTTTATATGTACATATCAAAATATATGCTTTCTGTTTTGAATTGTCACAAGCGAACCATACAAGCGCACTCCATCCTAAATGATATTCGCATAATAAAATATATAACGTGTAATAATTGAGGTGAATATGATCCTAACTTTGGTTATTTCAGCATTAGCCGATGTACTCCAACACCATTATTTAAGAAGGTATTTCCTAAAAGAATTAAAGCTTATATATTCCTTTAGTTAAGAATATTTATTTTTCCTAGCAAAGTTCTATTATATATATATATATATATATATACATCTTTAGACTAAGTACATATCGTGGGCAGCCCTTGCACGATAGAATGCTTATGTCCTGCGGGGTTTCGGGATGAGTATTGACTGAATGAAACTTATGGTCGATATGCATCACAAAAGCCTGCGGGCTTTAAAAAGAACATAATTACCGCCAAAATGTATCTATCACATCAATACCACTTTTATAAACTTGGCAATTTTGATCTAATTGAATTCCTAAATTCGTAATCATTTAAACATATTAAATTCCCACACACATAAAAATGTTTGTTTTATTTAACAACGCCTCTAGAGCACTTGATTTTTATTATCAGCTATTGGCTATGAAACATATGGTCATTCTGACATATTTCTTTGGAGGAAATCAACTGCCGCCACGTAGGCTATTCTTTCCACTAAGCAGCAAGGGGTCTTTTATATGGACTTTTCCACAGACAGGATAGCACATACCAAAACCTTTGATGAACCGGTTGTGGACCACTTAAGACACAAAATATGCACTGATACACAAACCCATACAATAGTCATAAAGAATCTAATGTGTTGTTTGTCTGTTGGAACTTTACGTTCTTGCAACATCTAAAGTAATATCAGGACGGGTATCGACTGCTGACACTCATGGTGACTTTATAGTGCTGTTCCAATGGGATACCAAGTTGTTGACACCACCAGGACCTGATATCCCACTCAGTTACATTATTCGGACTCTGAGCTAAACAGTTCTTTCTTTATCCTAGTAATGCCGAGCGCCAGGCTAGGTAGTGATACATATCATTTGTTTGACTCGACTGGGATTTGAACTCCATACCTTCCGCAAGGGATGCGTTTATATAAGCGCTCTTCGTCTCTGCCCAACGGACGCGGTGGCCTAATCGGCAGAGCGTAGGATTCCCATGCGGAGTTCGAATCCCAGCTGGATCAAACCATTGAGTTGCACAATTGATAATAGTCGCTACCTATCCTGGCGTTCGGCTTTACTAGGATAGGGCAAAGACCGGCTAGCACAGCATCAGGATAATGTGGTCATGTAGGATATCAGGGATAGTGCAGGCAGCCTGGTCTCTCAGTGAGGCAGCAGCCCGCATTGCAACAAGTCGGTACTCTTCCTGGTATGACCTTAACTGTTGCTAGGATGTAAAGCAATAACAAACAAACACATCATCTAAGTCCTATTAGTTCAATCTGACTATTTGGTTCCCACGTTTGACATTTACTGACGGCAGACAGTGGAAGCTATCCTTTCTCCAGCACTAGACATAAAGCTTTGTCCACTACTTGATGGCTTGTCTTGTCTTATCTCTCCCCACCCCCTACACACACCGACATCCACTTCCCGTGGGACCCCACCGTGGCAGTCCTAACAACCCCCCAATCCCACCCTCCAATTAACATATATGTACACGACGTCCCTGAGGAGACTCTCCAGACACTGATCACGTGATCTTAGTATGTCTTCCTTCCATGAGCATCTGTGGGAAAGCCACCACAGACTCATGCGGGAGGTCGGCGGGACCAAGTGGTCCTTAGCCGCTGCCGTATTGGCCACTCGTGGCTTACACATGCTTTTCTGCTCAAGGGGGAACCTCCCCCTGAATGTATTGGGTGTCAGTCCCCGCTGACACTCAAACACATTTGACTAAGTTGCGTTGATTTGTTGGCCCTGCGCCAACAGTTCTACACTGCAGACAGTATGCATGACCTTTTTACTAAGGTAAAATAGGAAAACATTTTAGCCTTTTTGAGGGCAGCTGGACTGTACCACCTCATATAGTTTACTAAATAGATTCTATCAATTATTAATAAAACTTTTCTTTTTCTATGGCAATTTGTTTCCCTTGACCACAAATATATGATTGTGAGCTTTCTAATTTAATGAGTGTCTATTGGCACATAATTGATTGTCTGCTTTTACATGTAAAAGCGATGGTTTGAACAAAAAACAAACATTTCTCGCCGTGAATATGGCATATGCTGCCGACACGGCGTAAAGCAACCGCCAATCAATCAATCAACCTTCCATGAGTATTGAATGTATTTTAAGGGTGCATAATCCGGTTGTTGTTTTTTAGTTTCTGTCATTTCCTGAGATGAATATACCATGTTGACCCTTAGAGTTGACCTTAATTTAGTTTGTAGTAACTTTTCTATAAACTGACTAACCTAGGGAGACATTTGAAGTGTAAACACGTGTCATGAGTGTGCACTATCACAAATCGGTACCCATCCTGATATCACCTTAGATGTTGCCAAGACGTCAAACTCCAACAACCAACCAAGAACCCAGGTCGTCATTTCTCAACCACGACCAACCAAAGCCACACGTGGGGTCCACTAACTAATGAATGACGAGGTCAGCGTCATATGACGTCACACCCCACGGTTGGCGTCATTATTATGCACCGGTTTAGGACAGGTGTGGTGATTACCACCCATTTCCAGGAAGCATTACTCAAGATAACATGGCCACCCGACGGTTTCAGGCACTGGGCTTAATGGATACATAACCCTTCCCACTCCACCTCCACCCGCCCGCATTCACACATTGACCATTTCTCCGCTCAAGGTAATAAATATAACCACTAATTTCTATGAATTTGTCGCCATTTGTCTGCATGGACTGACGTTTATTTACAACGATATTATGTTTATAAACTGAAATAACTAATGTGAATGGTGAAACTATTGCAGCACAATATATATATGTGTATATGTATATATATATATATTATATATATATATATATATATATATATAATTATAGATATATTCTTACAAAGATGGCCCAATATGGTGGTACATAATGTACTGCATACAACGACCGACCCCCTCTGGTTTCCTTATCCTAATAATGCTGAGTGCTACACCAGATACCAAGAAGTATCAACGTCATTGGTTTGACTCTGCCGGGGTTCGAACCCACGACTTCTCGCACGAGAAGCCAGCCAGCAACCTATGACTGGCGGTGTTACTGTTAGTAGTATATGACATGTGTAGTATGTCGTAAGGTGGTGAGCAGATAAACACAGGTGGTTTGTCTTTTGGGGTTTTACGACCTAGACACATCCGCCTTGTGACAGTGCGGACTCAGTGTGCCTTAATAATGCTGGCCTACTGGAAGATCAGACCACCGGCATCATGATGTGATATCCCACTCAGTAACATTATCATGATACTGAGCTTACCTGTCCTTGCCCATTCTAATTACTGCTGAGCACCAAGCAGTGACAACTATCAATTTAGTCTGTCAGTGGTTTGACTCAGCCGGGATTCGAACTCCCGACCTTCCACGTGGAAAGCCTGCGCTCTTACCGATTCAGTCACGGCATCCGGTCGGTGGTTAGATGGAGTGTTTACTCTTAATTAGAAGAGAGCTAATTCCAAGAATATTATCGATAGATATTGGATAGTGGTGATGGGCAGGGCTGGGAACCTTGTGAATGTGTGTATTAGTTATCATTAACGTACATTACCTGTATAATGAGTGTGCACTGACCTCATCAAGTGAAATGCCACGTTGACAGGAATACAGGGGTAGGTTGATCACATCAGCGAGACCAGATAGGCTAACGGTTGAGATACTAGTCCCAGAATGACAAAAGTATGGGTTTGAATCCCACTCTTAGTGCAATGATTCCCTTCATTTGTAGAAAAGAAATCTTTCCTGCAACAGTGCTGCCGTGACCACTCTACAAGTTATGCGTGGTTTAGTATTTGACCATTCTTGTGTATGTACTGTAATCTACTACCTCGGTTTGTAATTGTAAGTGTGTGAGGGACAACTCCAAGTGATAAGCATAGTGAGGTGCATTGAATTCCCTAGGTGAAATGCCACATACATAGGTAGGTATGAATAGGTGGCTTTCATCAGGGTGGATAGATCCTAGCCCCAGAATGGCAGATGACTGGGTTGAGAACCACTCTAGGCCTAATGTTCCCCTTAACATAATTTATAAACAATACTCGTACCGACACTTATATATATATATATATAGAGAGAGGAAATACAATCACGAATACTAGGCTTGTAATCAATTGCTTTCCGATAAAGGCTATCAAAAGCAATCTCGTAATGGCAATCCTTTTGGGAGAGCAATTAGTTGATTTATTTAACACCGATGGATTCGCCTCTGTGATTGGCCACTTAGCAGCCACTTTAACCTACTAAATACAGGTGAACCTAAGATGATAATTTACCCTCATTTGTGACCCAAACTGGAGAAAATAGGTAGAGGCAGGACATTTGGGAATTTAAATAATGACTATTCAAATGTCCGACTGCGACAAGCTAAACCTGCTTTAAAGTCTCAGCATGAAGATTGGCACAGGGTTTATATATCCCTACATCCATAATATTCTGGTGTGATTTACTTCTACGACACAGCATTCACTTATGCCATAGCAACCAGCCGTCGGTGTTTACGCCAGTGCAGAGTAATGTGTCTTGGCCTTGATGGAATCTCTGTAGTGATATATAGATATATATTATATTCTATAATGCATTATGGGAATATAAACAAAGACATCATCTCTTTCAGTTATTCTCCTGCCAGCTAACCATATAATACCATATGTATATATATATGTATACATATGGTATATGGTATATATATATGTATATATATATATGTATATATATATATATATCGTTCCCAGTTCTAAAATGGCGGCACCACCTGCGTGTGGTAATAATTCTAATGTCACTTCCGAAATATCAAACAACCAGCCACTAGTCAATGCCTCTTGCGCTGCTAGCGTGGAGGTGAACCACTGATTGCTGTTACATATATGCATACCACAAGTGGTATTATATTTATTGTAGCTTATTTGCTGTACACATTCACTACAATCCAGACCAGAGAGAAATTGATCTGCAATAACATAATCAAATCTAGGCATCACAAACCATCTGTTTATAGTTTCAACGTGTGCTTAACTGCTTAAAGTATAAGCACCCCGAAAACCAGCGTCATTCAGAACCTGCATATTGTCAACCATTTCCAGGCACAGAGGCACTGGCTAACTGGACTAATGGTAGTATCGCTTATTTCACAGAAGGTACCAGTGTTGTGGGTGTGTGATGATAGGGTGGGGTGTTATAGACGCGGCGGTACACCTTCTGTGAACACTGCACACTGCATATTGCACACTGCATACTGCACACTGCATACTACACGCTGCACACTGCACACTGCATACTACACACTGCACACTGCACACTGCACACTGCACACTGCATACTGCACACTGCACACTGACGAGGTGCATCTGACAGGTGACCCTTAGGGATCAGTTTGTTTGAATGCTACCCAGCTGCCTGCTGAACAGGTGAGAGAGAATCAACACTTCCAGTGTACACCAGCGCACAAGTTCATATCAATAATGCATGGGTCCTCTTACCATGCTGCACCCGAGCCCTGTCCAGTCCTGTCCAGTTCAGCCCTGTCCAGCCCTATCCAGGCCTAGCCAGCCCCATCCAGCCCTGTCCAGTCCAATCCTGTCCAGTTCAGCCCTGCCCAGCCCTATCCAGGCCTAGCCAGCCCTGTCCAGACCTGTCCAGCCCTGTCCAGCCCTGTCCAGCCCTATCCAGCCCTGTCCAGCCCTGTCTAGCCCTGCCGACCCTTATCCAGGCCTAGCCAGCCCTGCTCAGTCCTTGTCAGCCCTGTGTAGCCGTGCCTAGCCGTGTCTAGCCCCCTCCAACTCCGTCTAGCCCTGTCTAGCACTGTCTATCCCTGTCTAGCCCTGTGCAACCCCGTCTAGCCCTGCCCAGCCCATCCCTGCCCAGGCCTAGCCAGCCCTGACCAGGCTGACCAGGCCTGAACGGGCCTGACCAGCCCTGACCACCCGTGGCCAGCCCTGACCACCCCTGGCCAGCCCTGCCCAGCCCTGACCAGCCCTGACCAGCCCCGCTCAACCCTGACCAGCCCCGCCCAGCCCTGCCCAGCCTTGACCAACCTTTCACCCCTCCTCCCTCTTCTGCCTGGCTCTTCAACTGGCTTACCAGTAAAAGCCACTACATCCCACTCTAACAAGCCCCTACACCATAGTTGCCTTGGTCACACTTATGTTCTCCGCTTTGACCCTTCTCACACACTCATGTCCCCTTCTGCCGCCCGAGCAGCTTCTGACGCCGTCACCCCCACACAGGCCATGCCGTCATACCCGAGCTGGTCTACATAAGGGATATTACACGAGCAAGCATAGCCCTATGCCTGGTTCGGACTATCTTCTCCTCATTGTCTGTCCATACCTGTGTATATGTCTTCCTATTCATATCGTTGCTTTAAACACCTGGTCACCTGATTTAAACATGTGACCCTTACAGTCTCTCTAACATAAGACAATATTCATATTCTAGAAATACCAATTTTAGAAGGATCAATAATACACACGGCATACTAAATCTAATGATCCTGGACAGCAAAGTGAAAAGGCTTCAAATTCAACATTAATTAAAGGAGTTTTTGTAATGCTCTCAAAGTCTCTTCGAGGACCTCCATTGCAATGAACTGCTTCTTTCGAGACTCTGTCGATAATTATCGAAGCATGCGTCTAACATCATTTTGTTCAGTTATATTGCATAGCGAAAGCCTATTCAACTGGGGAAGCATAACATGGCCTACGTGACCCTACCAGCTCAGGCGGATGATCAGGGCTGAATGACCCGGCTATGCTCAGCGTGACTGCCGAGGTCCTTCTACTTAATTCGGTTTAAATTTACTCCCAGAGAATACATTGTTTCAAGGTGTACAAACCATGAATTCGGTCATGATGACTATAAATAAGTGAAGTTGTATTAGTAATATTAGTGCCCCTTTAATGCAGTTATTGTCTGCCCGAGCATGCTGTCTGCCTGTCCATGCTTTCCTGTTCATGTCCTTGCCAACCTTTGCATGCCCATGCCTTTTGGTGGAGTCATATCCCACTAATTACTCTGCAAATAAATGCTTGCCTATTCCTTCATGCCTTTTTATGCAACCAATAACGCATGCCCGTATGTCAATGCCTTATACTGACTGCACATACCTCCACTCCCCCACGCCATGCATTCATACGCCTCTTCATGCTTGCACAACGATGAGAGATCTCCGATTTTTCACCGGATTTCCGATTCTTTTCTTGCTCCTGAGTGTCATTTCCCCCATCACATGCTCACTCAGCTGTCAGAACAACCGGAAGTTAGATTTCCAGTCTTTTTTGTTGATGTCGGAGGCGACTCGCATCCCTGATGCACTCAGTGCCTGACCCTCTCACGGCTCCTGTCCATCACTGCCACCGGAATCGGTACAGAGCAGGCCTCGCGTGCGGGAGATCGGGAGTTTGGTTCCAGGTCAATTCAAGACAATGACTTACAAAATTGATACTTGTCGCTTCCTAGCTTGGCACCTGGCATTAATAGGATAGGGCAAGGACTGGTTAGCTCAGTGTCCGTATAATATTTCTGAGTGGGGTACTGGGTCATGGTGCTGGCAGCCTGATTTCCAAGTGGGGCAGCACTATAACATCACCATGAGTGTGCATTGTCATCATAAGTCGGTACCCATCCTGATATGACCTTAGTTAGATATTTACAGAAGCTGCCACATTCTATGGAAGATCTTCTGATCAAAAAGAATCTCCGGTGGACTGGACACCTCATGAGGATGTCATCAGACAGGCTACCAAAGCAGATCCTCTATTCTCAACTGTCTTCTGGTTACAGAAAGAGAGGGCGCCCTCGTCTCTGGTTCAAGGATACCATCAAGAAAAACCTGAAGCTGAGAGACATTAAGACCAACTCATGGATGCAACTCTCACAGCAGAGAGCTAAATGGAGAGTGGCAGTCAAGTAACGAAAGCAGTCTTTGTCACATCACGACCGACAGCATGATGATGATGATGATGAGATATTGCAAAGAAGAACCAACCAAGCAATGATCCGTCACTGCCCACTCTACCTACTATATGTGCATATTCCCGTCCACCCAAAAACCTGCTTGGACCTCTAGTTTACCCTTGTGTACACTTAGACGTATCTACATAACCGTCTAAACCCAGCACTGCCTCTGTCCGTCCCGGCCTCCGTAATCTCTGCCCCAGCTTGTACTTAGACTGCTAAGCCACGCTTGATCCTAGACTCAAACTGTGCTTTATGGACAGTCTATATAGGGCACTGCAGTGGTTGTCGGACCGGAGGTGTTAGAGCTGAGCCGTGGTATGTGAAGATGGGTAGATCGCTATGATACCAGGATCACTGGTGTCAGGTCGCTTCCATATCTATTCATATATATATATATATATTTATATGAAGGGGCAAGGCACAAAAAACGACTAATGCGATCTGGATCAAAATGAAACCATGACTACCATGTTTGAGCTGAAGCTGCCATCATTCCGATAATCAAATCTGTTGCTTCTTTTTTACAGAAGCTGCCACATCCCCTATTTACCGCCCTACTCAATATGAAATTAATCACATTTTAACGGGAAAGCACAGCAATAAATCCTAATAATGCCGAGCACCTGGATAGAAAGTGACAACTATCAATTTTTTAGTCATTAGTTTGCCTCGACCAGGGTTCGAACCCGTTGGTTCGAATACCACGATCTACCAAAATGGGATAGGAAGCTAGTAAAGATCCAATTAAATGTGATATGGTATATTTAAAAGAGAGTTGTGCTCAATAAAGTGCATAAAATTGCATAGAATCTCATAAATTGAATAAAATTGCAAAACAACTTTTTTTAAACAGCTTCACGCACACAAAAAGGAGGCGCTATGAACGAAGGGTCAAATTGACATGGGTAGATGTACAATTAAAAGTAGCCGCGATTCAGCGAATGCTGGTGAATGCACAAGTTTGCAGCTAATCTCCTGGGTATTGCAGAGTGTATTCTTTGCTTTACTGATGGGTGTGGGTTGGATGGGGAGAACTATGTCGACGATGTTGGCCTAGGTAAAGAACGCTGTAAATGGTTCTCCCTCTAGCCCCCCCCCCCTCAACCCCCCCCCCCCCCCAGCTCACCCCCCCTCACCCCCCCCCCCCAACACTCTCTACCTCCCTACCCCAGCACCCTCCCTCTTATCCCCCCAGGCTCTCTCTCCCCCTCCCACACCCCACTCTCCTTCCCTCGTCCTCCGGCAGCCCTCTCATCCACTTCCCATTGTGCTCCGCCTCCTACAGGAAGCACGTGACCTAATTCAAGAGGCCTCCCAGTGGCAGCCCGTGCCCGTCATCAGTGTGAGGCACGCCGGGCGATAATCGGGGTAATTTGCAATGTGATAAATGCGCCACAGGCTACGTGTCGCCGTGTGTATGCACATAAAGGCGGGGTATGACAGTCGGATTGTGACAGCTACTGACAACTATGGCGACACTGTCGGCACAGGCGGGGTGGGGTGCCTACGTTGGGCACGTCTATGAGGTCCTTTACAGCCTAATCAACAGAGTCAGACCCCATCCTTATATAACATTAGATGTTGCTAGGGCGTAAAACAACAAGGAACAAAACAGAGTCAAAATACTCCTTAATCAACGCTGCACGGCTATTATGACTAGCTAGTAGATATGCACATAATTCCTCCCAGAAAATCTATGCTTAATATATTCAAGGGGATTGAAAATCAGGTATTCATCATTGCCCACTTCTCTTCTATTTTAAATGAACTACCTTTCTTTATAAGATGCATTTATAACGCCTTAATAAGCTACATGCTATTTTTAGCCTGGAATGTATAGAACATTTTAATTATGAACTTTTCCAATATCAATTAAGTAGTCCAGTGAAAGACTGCTTTCTCACTTTGGTCTAGTTTTGGTAGGGAACTTCTATTTCTGAACGTGCTTTAATAAGAACGACCCTAAGCATTGTTTTTAGAAGGTACAAACTGGCAAATATCATTCATGTGGTTCCCAATGAGTTTCAGTATGCCTGTCTCAAGGCTGGTATGTTCCAACTTTGGTGGCCATCTTGGTTTTCAAAATGGCCGTCTCAGAAATTTACTTTCCTCAATATGTCCACTTCCAATCATCGAATGAGAACGATGTTGGTGTCTACACCCACATTTAGGATTGTTAGGGTACCAAATTTAATATTTCTGAAGTGCTTGGGGCAATGCATCACGTTGAATTACACGATAGTCGCCATATTAAAAACATTGTCAATGAAACTAGCTCATGGATTATATAGAGTGACTGAGCGCCGTCAGACAAGTTGCAGCGTTTGCGGCCAGAGGGCCACACCCTCAGCCTGGTTGCATAGTCGATGAACAATTAACAACTGTAGATGACTTAGAATATAATAAAGAGTGAAAGCTTCTGATTAATTATACTTGTATAATGCTTATACATCACACGCACATATATATACATATTTAGCACTCAGGAATCAGTGGTAGTACGGGAAAGAGGCACCAGGCGGCGACAGGAGTAAGGTACATCGGAACGGGTGGTCCGGCAAAATAGAAACACTGAGAAATAAGGATCACCTTTGTTATTTATATTCATATATAGTATTGTAGTGATCTGCACTGACCTCTCAGGCAAGGAGCCGCATAGACAGGTAGGCGTGGATAGTATGTTGATATCAGGGAGTCTAGGTGGTGTAATGGTTAGCAGACTGGCCTGGAATCCATAGAGATGTGGGTTCGAGTCCCACTCTGGGCACAATATTTCCCATTTTCATCACCCCCCTACGACACTGGTTGCCGTGACCATGATCCTGTACAAGCTACACGCTGTATAGTTGTTGAACCTACCCTGTGTATGTAAGTGTGTTTCATTGCCTGTATGTATGTAATTGTAAGCATTAAAAGACTTACAATTCCATGGGGACGAGTGGAGTGGTCTGCACTGACCTCTCAGGCAAGGAGCCGTATAGACAGGTAGGCGTGGATAGTGTGTTGATATCAGGAAGACTAGGTGGTGTAATGGTTAGCACACTGGCCCGGAATGGATAGAGATGTGGGTTTGAGTCCCACTCTAGGCGCAATATTTCCCATTTTCATCATCCCACACAACAGTATTATATGACACATATATCGATAGGGGATCTCAATGTAGGACCTTTGAGCACGGTGTAAAGCCTCATTGTAGCTACAAAGTAGAATCCATCGTCGTCATGCATAATTAACACTGTCTAGGCTACATCCGAATTCATATATCTCAGACAAAAGATTACAAATGATGGGAGATGTGAGGAAGAAATTAAAAGAAGGATAACAATAGCCCGAACAACATTCTCCAAAATGTATAGAGTGTTAACATCAAGTAAGATATTAATACAAACAAGGAAGCGTATTCTTCAGTGTTATGTGTGGTCTACTCTAATGTATGGGCCAGAGACAATCTCTAAGAAAATGTACAAACGTTTAGCAGCATTTGAGATGTGGACTTATCGAAGGATGATGAAAATATCATGGACAAAGAAGATCACCAACAAAGAAGTTCTCAGAAAAATTAAAAATAAGAAAAGCTTGTTTGCCACTATACAGACAAAGAAACTTATTTATTTTGGCCACATCATTCGTCAGAGTTCAATATACCGTACATTGTTGGAAGGGAAGGTGAATGGCAGCAGAGGGAGAGGGAGACCAAGAACATCATGGTTTACAAATATTTCACAGTGGACAGGCTTGAATTATTCACAGTCTATCAGAACAGCACAACATCGGGACAAGTGGAGAACCATTGCATCCAACCCTCGACTAGAGGATGGAACTATTGATTGATTGAGGCTACATCCACCACCACATAAGTTGATTGATTGATTGGTGGCTGCTTTACGCCGTGTCGGCAGCATAGGCCATATTCACGGCGAGACCACCACGTAAGCTTGCGGTGCTTGCCACCACGTGAGCACCGCGGGAGACGGATTACCAGATTTCTGCTTCTAATTACCAAAGAAAAGTAAAGAAATTATTTTTTAAATATTAAAATTTAAAAAATTTCTATTAAAAAAAAAATTTGCATAAAGCTTATTATAATACTGACACCTTCCCTATCTGAGGGATCGCTCACCAACCGACAGGGGGCGCGTTGCTCAGTTCGCCGTGCCCACAAGATGGCGGGGCCTTAGGCTTAGTGGCTTGTCAGCTAAATGCCATGCTTGTAGAATCAACACTGACTAAGCAGTCCAATTTGCCGCACTCGGGGGATAATTAAAACAATAACTGGCGCCTCCCGCCAGTGGTTTATCCTGCACTCCATACACCTCACGGCGGAGAGCCTATGGTGGAGATTGTTCAACGGCAGGCAAATAGTTCCGGCCAAGGCGGGGGCCTGAGGGAAGGACTTGATTACTGCGCGGTAGGGAATGCATACTTAAACAACAACCACCATCGGTTTTTATTTGGGGGGGGGTTACATATATTGATTAAGCAGTATAAATTTAAATCTAGGAAAATAGTGCTTCCACATTCCACCGCTCCTTGCCCTATCCTAGTAATGCCAAGTGTCAGGATAGGTCATTACAGATATAATTTTGTTAAGTCATTGGTGGTGTAATGGTTAGCACACTGGACCGGAATGCAAGAGATGTTGGTTCAGTTCCCGCTATAGGCGCAATATTTCCCATTTTCATTGCCCCCCCCCCATCCCCATGGGAGTGGTTGCCGTGACCGGGATTCTGTACAAGTGATATCATATATATGTTTGTTGAAGATACACTGTTTATAGATATCTAAGTGCATTGCCTATATGTAATTGTAAGCAGTAACTTACCATTTAAAAGAATTACAATTCCACAGGGACGAGTGTGGTAGTCTGGAGTGACCTCTCAGGTACGGAGTCACATATAGAGGTAGGCGTGAGTAGGGTCGTGGCTTCAGGGAGCCGAGGTGGTGACATGTTAGCACATGGCCTGGAATGCAAGAAATATGGGTTCGATTCCCACTCTATGCACAATATTTCCCATTTTCATCACCCCTCATCATCATCATCATGCTGTCGGTTGCGATGTGACAAAGACTGCTTTCATTATTTGACTGCCACTCTCCATTGTTTTGTCCGGTTGTACATTTCATGAAAGCTGCCTGCAAAAGTGTTGAAGTGCTGCTGGCTTTTGCAAGTTACCAGCGGCACTCTCTCGGTGAACAAATAGAGGTTTCACACCAGCAAGAACATGTCAAGACAGGCGCAAAACTATTTGTCCCTGCAGTCACTGGACGGGAGATGTTGGGAGTTCCATACATCAACCGCCCTTAATGCTGCCACAGTGACATGGTTTTCTGTCTAGGGTTTGCTCCCTTAGCATTCGGTTCTGTCAAGAACCTGTACCACAAGGCAGTGGTTAACAACTCTGCAGGGCAGGGGCATTAAACTCCCTGAGGTATTGCTATACCTGCAATACCTGCATACCTGCAATACCTACCACAGTTAATTCAAGCTAAAGTAAGGCATATTATAATAATTAACCATATATATAATATCTAATAATATCCTGTAATCTGGAGAAGTGAGTAAGACACTTATTGAATTTCGCTTTCTTAATGGAATAAAACACAGACTAAGACTCCTAACAGAGTGATCATAGTGTAAGATGAGTAATTCAGTTACTCTGTGACTTGTGGTGATACACAAATAAAACATAGGCTACTACTATTTACAGAGTGACCATAATTAGAAACATGAACACAGCAAATATAGTTATGGCTCTTTATTACAAATTTGAGTTATTTCATCAGTACAGTCTCTTGGGTAGTTATGTGATGTCGATGAGGCTTAGACACGCTTATAACCCTATATCCCCTTCTCATTGTGGGGTGGGTGGGATGCCAATTTAAGGCAGTTGTTGACCGCGTGGCTCCCATGTCGAAAGTGAAATATCTAAAGCTAACAGTCGTATTTATAGCCGAGATTAAGGTTTTTGGCCGAAAGGTGGTGTATTCAGTTCAATAATACGATATAGGTGGAACTTGTTTACTGGGCGATCGTGCGGCGGAAGTGCCGAAAACCTGGTAGTCGGTGACATATTGGAGCGGCCTTAGTTACTAGTGCTTGGCTGTATTCGCGGATCCAATTACCCATGATGCCTTAGCATCACTGACAATGCAAAGTCAATAATTCACTTACTCTGTGACTCATGGAGTTACACAAATAAAACACAGGCTACCACTATTAACATAGTGAACCGAGTGTAACATGAGTAATTCACTTACTCTGTGACTCATGGTGTGACACAAATAAAACACAGGCTACCCCTATTAACAGAGTGACCATAATGCAAAGTCAATAATTCACCTACTCTGTGACTCATGGTTTTAGACAAATAAAACACTCACTACCACTGCTACCAGAGTGAACCTTGTGCAACGTGAGTATTTCACTTACTCTGTGACTTATGGTGTCATACAAATAAAACACAGACTACTGCTAATACAAGGTGAACCGAGTTTAACACGTGTAATTCACTTACTCTTTGACTTATGGTGTCATACAAATAAAACACAGACTACTGCTAATACAAGGTGAACCGAGTTTAACATGTGTAATTCACTTACTCTGTGACTCGTCATGTTACACAAATAAAACACAGACTACCACTATAGTATTAACAGAGTGAACCTAGTGTAACATCAGTAATTTACTTACTTCCTGACTCATGGTGTTACACAAATAAAACACAGACTGCCACTACTAACAGAGTGAACCTAGTGTAACATCAGTAATTCACTTACTTCCTGACTCATGGTGTTACACAAATCAAACACAGACTACCACTACTAACAGAGTGAATCTAGTGTAACATCAGTAATTCACTTACTTCCTGACTCATGGTGTTACACAAAAACACACACACTGCCACTACTAACAGAGTGAACCTAGTGTAACGTCCGTAATTCACTTACTTCCTGACTCATGGTGTTACACGAATCAAACACAGACTACCACTACTAACAGAGTGAACCTAGTGTAACATCAGTAATTCACTTACTTCCTGACTCATGGTGTTACACAAAAACACACACACTGCCACTACTAACAGAGTGAACCTAGTGTAACGTCCGTAATTCACTTACTTCCTGACTTGTGGTGTTACACAAATAAAACACAGACTGCCACTACTAACTGAGTGAACCTAGTGTAACATCAGTAATTCACTTACTTCCTGACTCAAGGTGTTACAGAAATAAAACATAGACTGCCACTACTAACAGAGTGAACATAGTGTAACGTCAGTAATTCACTTACTTCCTGACTCATGGTTTTCAAGAATGACGTCTTCAAAGTGGCTGATGGACGTTGAAGTGACAGCCTCAATTAAGCTGCGGGATGTGCCTAATGAGGGCCTTTCGTTGATCCCCGCCTATTGCGACTGATGTGCATGCTTTTAGCATGGCCAAAGATGATGGGTGAGGCGGTGTGTGGTGGAGAGTGGAGAGTGGAGTGGATGTGGGGGGGGGGGTAGAGCTTATTAACAACAAATTCCAAAATCAACTCCGCAAAGAAATCGATGAAAATTATATTAGACGAAAACCCGATACAAACAGAGTTCACGGAGAATTCTAGTCAAATATCGCATGGATATTTTGGCCGCGCATGAGACATGATGGCTTTGTCAGGTTGGCGGCCGAATTAGTCAAGCGGCTGGTTCATATGTGGGAACTCATTGGTTCGAAGCACTGCCGAGTCAAACCGATGACTTAAAAACGTATAATTGTTACTTCTTAGCCTGGTGCCTAGGATAAGGGCACGGACAAATTCTCAGTGATTCAAATGTGTCATTGTTTAAAAAGAAAAGGTAACCAAAATATTAAGCAAATAACTAGAAGTAAAATCATTAGCTATCTAACGGTCTTTCCCTATTTCGGATCGACCTTGGTTAGCTAAACCCAACACAAAACAAGCTCAAACATCCACGAGCCAAGAACACACTTAACTGCCACACCCAACAGCTACCTAGTAGTCCTTCGCTATTTCGGATCGACCTTGGATAACCAACCCCAACACAAAATAAGCTCAAACATCTACAGATATTAAATAATCACCATACACCTGCTATGGTGTGAGAAACAAAAACACCTATCACCTCCTACTGTGTGATAAGATTAAACCACTACTACAATTGGCCAGCATTGAAAACAAGCCCTAGCCCTCGAGCTTCCATGCTATAGACAGTATAAACACAGCATAAACAACAAAAAAGAAGCAATTATGGCTTGGTTATTGGTGGAAGTAATCAACAAAATGTTGGTGAAATACCCCTCACTAGGTGAGGCTTATGCGTTTATATATATATGGCTGTGTATCACGTGACAAACGACATGTCGCATTGCTTAAGCATTGGCATCTGTCACTGACAGCAGGAGACGTGTAATTTAGAGCAGCTTTCTCTGCGTGAGTATTGATCAACGCTTCACGTCTCTCCGAATTCATCCGTATCAAGATCAATTACGCAAACGCAACTCCACAGGAGGCAAGGTTGTTGGCTCATGTCAGCTGGTCATGGTGTCTCTGACGTCACCAAAGTGTGGTCAGTGCAATAAGCGCTCCATGTTAGTTCTGTTCTGTTTACAGCTGCATGGTCCGACCGATGTAGACATCACATTTTCAAACCCAAAACAATTATCTAAATTTGATTCTACATATATAATTTAGATACTGGTGCAATTATTAAGCATGTGTTGCCACAAAGAAGGGAATACTGAGGCAATGTAATAGAACCTGTTACTGTATAACCCCATTACTGTAGAACCCCACTGTAGAACCCCATTAATTTGGCATGTTTGCGCTTCAAATATCTCAAAAGTTAGCCATTGTAAGTGTAACTAAACTAAGGTCGAGTATAACGATGAGCCTAATATATTTATCTCAGAAAATGACAGAAACCCCAAACCATCCGACTCTGAGACCTTAACACTGTGTCAGTCATCCAACAGCAAAACAATCGACCGAACGCAGTCGTCGAGTCGGTGGAGCGTATGCCTCCCGTGCGGGAGATCAGGAGTTCCAATTCCCAGTCGAGTCAAACCAATGACTTATAAAATGTACCCTTGTCACTTCCCAGCCAGGCAGACAGCATTATTAGGATAGGGTAAGGACTGGTTGGCTCTGTGTCAGGATAAAGTGACTGAGTGGGGTATCAGGTCATGGTGCTGGCGGCCTAGTCTCCCTCTGGGGCCGCACTATTAAGTTGCCATGAGTCTGCAGTGGCGCAAGTTGGTAGCCGTCCTGATATGACCTTAGATGTTGTCAGGACGTAAAGCTCCAACAAGCAACCAACCAACTGTCGACTTGGTCAGTTCGCCGACTGTTTTATAAAGCCACATGAAACAATAGTCAATATAGCCAGTCATGTTAACTGCTATGGTCATCATCATCATCATGCTGTCGGTCGCGATGCGACAACGACTGGCGTTGCGTTGTGGTCCTCCTAGCTGATTTTCCGCTGTCGACAGAAGATGAGCTCGAGCAGCGCGGTCCTTGGTAACCCGGGCGACGACCGAGCCGGTATGATGTTTTGTGCGGTTGTACATTTCATGAAAGCTGCCTGCAACCAACCATACTGCTATGGTACAGTAATAATTACCCAGTAGAATCATTAATTATTTCATTTGTTGTACATTTAAAATATTTATTTTCTGATGAATTCCTCGTCTCAGTAGAACTCCAGAATGCTTATTGGTACAATGTTTACCTTATGCGATGGAAACAGGGGAAACCTTTAAAAGCCTTTGCACATAAAAATACAACATCAATTTGCAAATTTTAGTTCAAAGTTATCTCTAGATTATGCCCGTAAGCCTTTGATTTCTAGCTCAACTGATATCAGTGGAGAAAGCTGCTAAAGTAAATTTGTCATTAAGGAACATGTGTATTTCAATGTGCAGTAACATGAACAAAGCAACTTTACCCATTTAAAATTAGCACAAATTAGTATGGCAGTCCATTGTCTGTACATCTTGAAATTAATTTCTTTGTTAGGGTGTTGCGTCCTAGCAAGATCTAAGGTCATATCAGGACGGTTCCCAACTTGTGAAAGTGCACACTCATGGCTACTTCATAATGTTGCCCCACTGGCAGACCACACCACTGGCACCATGACCCATTTTTCCACTTAATTACATTACCCTCTTACTGAACTAACCAGACCTTGACCTATCCGAGAAATGCAGAGTACCAGGCTAGATAGTGACGAGTGTCAATTTTGTAAGTCATTGGTTTGACTCGGCCAGGATTAAAACTCCGGACCTTAGGCATGTGAAGCCTGCGCTCTATTTTCAGGGTTGCAGACAATAATCGTTTTCCAAAGCTGCTAACGTGATTTGTTGGTCTTTGAATGAACGTGGGAATTTTATTACATTGGTCATTGTTCACTGCATGTCGGACGTCCAGGTACACAAGCCTCTGAAATACTCATGACAGTATCTACTCAAACTGCCTGGATGGCCAAATGAGTTAGAGCGTGTTCCCCTTTTGGTATACCACGGGATCGTGGGTTCGAACCCTGGTCGAGTCAAACCAATGACTTACAAATTGATACTTGTCCCTTCCTAGCCAGGTGCTCGGCATTATTACGATAGGGTTGGCTCACTGTCAAGATAATGTGACTGAGTGGGATATCAGGTCATGGTGGCCTGGTCTCCCAGTGGGGCAGCACTATAAAGTTGCCATGAGTGCACACTGTCACAAGTCAGTACCCTCCCTGATACATGCATATTAACCCATTCAGCCCTGAGCTACACAATCACTACTCTTTAAAACATACGTGTCACAAATAGCAGCTTAGTAACTCCATAAGTCAATCCACAGTAGGTAGAATCATAGATGCACTCTGACTGGCATGGACTTACTTTAATGCATTTGCTGTTTATAGTTTGACTTGGTTTTAACATGGGGTTTCCCTATTCCTGCTGTATCTGGAATTCGGCAGAGCGTCGAATTTGGAATTCCTGGTATGCCGGGAATATGTTGTGACAGAGTTAAGAATGATATACAAGAAGCATTGTAACTTCTTTTTTTGTGTGTGATGAATTTATTTACCCTGTTCATAAAGGATTTAAGTGTGTTCACACTTGTTTTCACCGCTGGGCAGCACTAATCCAATTTGATTTAGTACATCCACCTATACTTAGGCATCGTTATGTCGTAGTGAACATAGTATTTACGACATGTATGTTACGCTCACAATGGGGACCTTTCAGTTTGCATGACACTCTCGTCAGATAGCGCACCATGCCGGTCTTTGTAATGCTTTGGTTGGATAGAAGCAGTTCCTTCTACTATCAAGTGTGGGGTTGAGCGGTGTAAGTTGGGTTGAGGGGTGTAAGTGCGTATGGTGGGTGTATGGTGGGGGTGTATGTTTGTGTGGTGGAGGTGTAGGGGTGTGATGAGGATTTTGGTGTGTGTGGTGGGGGGATTTAGGGATGTGGTGGGGGTGTAGAGGTGTGTGGTGAGTGTGTATGATGGGGTAGGTGTGGGTGGTGTGTAGGTGTGTATGGTGGGGGTATGGTGGGGGTGTACGTTTGTGTGGTGGAGGTGTAGGGGTTGGTGAGTATTTTGGTGTGTGTGGTGGGGGTGTATGGGGATTCAGGAGTGTGTGGTTGGGGTGTATGGTGAGTGGGTATGGTGGGGTGGGTTGTTGTGGTGGGGTGATGGGTGTGATGGGGGCTTAGGAATGTGGTGGGGTGTAGGGATGTGGTGGTGGTGTAGGTGTGTGTGTTGGGGGTTGACGTTGTGTGTGGTGGGGGTGTAGGTGATTTTTGGTGGAGGTGTAGGGGTGTCTTGCAGAGCGGCACCTCACAATATTTAGCATCCCTAAACCCCCCCACACACCTACACCCCCATCATAGCCCTAAACCCACACCACACCCCCACCACACACACCTATACCACCACACACAACTATTCCCCCAGTACCCCTTACACCCCCACCACACACCTACACCACCACACACCCCGACCACACACTTACCCCTCCCCCACCACATCCCTAGACCCATCCCCACCACACACCTACACCCCGCACACAGACCTACACCCCTAAACCCTCACCACACACCTACACATGCACCACACCCACCCAAAACACACCACCACCCCCACCACACACATAACTACACCCCTGCCACATCCCTAAACCCCCACCACACATCACCACCCCCACCACACACCTACACCATCAATACACACACACCTACACCCTTCTATCCAACCATGATGGCCGACTTTGACCGGGAATGGGTGCTGCCACGAAGTGCATTGCGAGAGAAATGGCTCACGAAAGGTCCCCATTATGGGGTGATCTAGAAGTATATGATGAATTACTACCGTGATTGCTACTCGTCCAATGTGCTCCAATAGATAGATGGTAGGACATCATAAGCATAGAGGTGTGCCCTAATCGGCATATCCTAATTAAAACAGTTTTAATTAAGGGGATGGTTCGTACAGTTAGGCAGGTGAATATCTGAGGCATGCTTTAATGAGATAGACTAATGCGGTTATGCATACAGTTGGAACGATTAATTAATATGTTCAATTACAGAGTCATGACTTCCTGGTTCAGTAAATATGAGGATGGCCCAATTTGAGACGTCTCGTGAAAATGCAGCTAGTATCAACTCACTGTGGGGAACTGGTGTTCTCTGTGGTGGAGTGGTTAGAGTGACTGACCTTTTTCTAAGTCAGATTCCTAATCTGAAGGTCGGTGGTTTGATTCCCTGTGCCCCCACATCTGCCAATTTGGATTTCCACCGCTGTGTATAACTTACAGGGCCATCAAAGGCCAGTTGCTCTCATACCATGTCTATGTGGTATGGGAGGTTAAAAACCCCCTTGGGTGGTAAAAGTGCAAGCTTGGGCTTTCTCTCGACAAACTGTCTAATGTTGAAAACAAATATATTCAGACTTATCCATGATAGACAGTATAAATCTTTTTTTTAATCTTCAAGAAAAAAACTGTGTGGTACCAGCAGAAGGTCAGGAGTCCAATTCCCGTTCGAGTCAAACCAATGACTTACAAAATTGATACTTGTCGCTCCCTAGCTAGGCACTGGCCATTATTAGGATCGGGCATTTTTGTTTGTTTGCTTGTCTGTTTAATGGCCCCCACCCCCGCCCCCAGCACAAAAAGTAAACATCGGCTATTGGGTGAGGATCGAGCAAGGCTGGTTGATTCGGTATCAGGATAATGTGACTGAATGGGCTAGCAGGTCCTGGTGATGGTGACCTGGTCTCCCAGTGGGGAAGCACTATAAAGTCGCCATGAGTATCCAATGTCACAAGTCCAGATATGACCTTAGATGTTGCCAGGACGCATAAAACTCCAAGAACCAACCAACCAGCTGCACCATGGGGTTGGAGACTTAACCTGAGAGATGTAGTCTAGTCTAATCACTTCATTCTCTCTTACTCTTGCTGTCTCTGTACTATTTTCAACTGCATCACCTGTGTATTCCCAGCTTCCTCTGAATTGTTCTGCTACCTTCACTCCTATCTCTGTGAAGTGTTTATTTAGTCTATCTGGTGTTCTCTCATTTGATATGGTTTTCCATTCTCCATCTGTTAGCACTATTTTGCTTTTCTCCTTATCTCCTGGTAATGCCATCTCTACATTTTCCAGAACTTCTTGGAGTCAATACCCAATTTATTATCTTGTTCTTCAATGTAAGTGTTCTTTGCCTGCCTGACTAGCCTTTGGATTTTTCTTTTTGCAGTTTTGTATTTGTTGATGTCATCTATCTTATTTGTGTTAGTCATATGGTCAGGTGCACGTGACAGGTCCTCCAGTACAGGAGCGTCTTCATAATCGCATTACGTAAATGGTGGAAGAGGAAGTTCTATGCCTTGCTCAAATCCCGAGGCACTGTCAACTAACTAATGGACGGCGATGTATGGGAAGATATGGATGGCTAGTTGTTTTTTTATTGGTAAAAAAAAATGTTATGTGTGATTGGGGTTTTCCATATCAGCAATATCTGAGGCCATATCAGGACATGTACGGTAGGCAAAAGATGGATTGAGTGAGTGAAAGGGGTTTAGGTACTAATAATATCTGAGGCCATATCATGGACCGATACTGTAATGGCAGTGTGCAGCTTCATAGTGCTATCGCTACTGGGATATCATGACGTGATACCCGACTGAGTCACAGTAACCTTATATTAAGTTCACCAGAACTCGCCGCGTTCCATTAATGTTGAACGCCAGCCATTGTAGTGACAAGTATGATGAATTTAGTTTGTTAGTTTGTTGTTTGATTCTGTCTGGGATTGAACCCACGACCTTCCACACGGGAAGCGTGTTCCCTATTTATTCGGTCCTGTATCCTCGGATATTTCACTACAATAGGAAATGTCATTTGTTACAATTCTCACATATAGTTAGAGAGCCAGGATTTTACATATGTATATGAGCCTGCCTCAAAAGGTGCTAACTCTTCGTTTTCTTGTCCATTGTAGCGATTGACACAAAACAGGACACAAACGGTTACACTTAAAACACAAGGACATTTGCTTGAAATCAATATGTATTCTATTGGGATTATGAAACACCATGTAAAAAACAAATCACTTTATCCTGAGCAAATGCATCGGTAGATAGTATGTTGATCGTTACAATGGACAAAGTTTTGTCCTATATTGCTTAGCACCTTTTGAGACAGTCTCATATGTTTGTGTGTGTACGGAATATAAACATGTATGTGGTGTATAAAGGTTATGCTAATAATATTGTGAATGGAATATGATGTAAGTGATATATATGTGTGTAATATATATATATATATATACCAGTGCTTAAATAGCATGCATCATCGATATGACCTTAGATGTTGCCAGAAAATAAAGCTCCAACAACCAAGCAATCCTGCATCCTATAATATAGCTATGATGTGATTGATATCCGCTCATGGCAGGTTCCCATTCCATCCGAGCACCGGAAGTGCTTATTTATTCTACAGGAAGTAGTTTTTTGGGACATGCAGGTAGCACCTCGTGATGATGCGACGCTTCTTTCTTCTGTAATCTACTTCCAGAAGGGGGAGTTTGCGCTGAAAACCACAAATAATATGTCACTTGCAATAAAATAGAAGGAGAATAAAAGCAATTACACCGACTCAGGGAATAAAAGCAGTTGCACCTACTAAGTCTTGTAGACAACAATAATATATATATGTAGAAATATATATAGTCTTGTATATTTATCTTGATCTGTGATTGAGAAAAGCATTGTCGCCTTAACAGAAGAATTGTAATTCTGAATACTGTAACTTATATCGTTAAACTGAAAGTAGCATCTTAATGTATTATACCTACTCTTATAAACAAAATAAAAAGGTGTAAATAGGTGTAAAATTTACTGTCGGAAAATTAGTCCGACTACGCTGAAAAAATGATCTATACGTATTAATCAAATCCATTTATAAAAAGATGTATATTATTATATATAACCATACTTATATGTCGATTATATATGAAGAGTTCAGGCGCAAAACCCTGTAAACGCCAATCTAAAAATGGAGGTAAACATTGGAATCAAACCTACAACAATTATTTCTTTTATATTCCAATTTTTTTGTTCATCACACCGTTCCCATATGATCATATGAAAAGTGGATTTAGTGGGGATTAAAATTAATTTCATGTAGATAGGCGTTGACGTGGTTTTGCGCCTGAACTCTTCATATATAACCCTACTTATAGGAGGTTTATAATATATATATATACCCCAGACCTATATATATATATATATATATAATCCTACTCATATGAGGGCGGCTGATCCAACAACGCATTCATTCTTCGGATTTTACCTATTTGAAGGTTTACTCTGGGCGCCTACTCGGGATGTTGGCTACGCCTACCCCTATGCAAAATGATGTCTATTCGATTATAATTATAATTATAAAATAGACACACACGGCTTCAAGTCGCTTAAAGGGCAGCCTCCTCTCCACCTGATCACATGAGATGGTTCCCTGCTGAATGTCCCGCTGTTGTCTGGCCCCGGCTCCTACACCCCCCCCCCCCAGCCCACGCCCTGTATGTACATACAGTTTAACCCTATTAAACCATCCTCGGTTAAATCAAACGATCGGTTAATCCAAACTCTTTTCGTCGACCTGGCAAAATACTACCATTTATCATGTCAAAAAAGTCCCAGATGACCTTAAAACCACATGAAAGTTTGGTTTAACTATACCGGAAGTGGCCTGGGGCCGGGTATTTTGTTTAGATTAACCGATACTTTGGATTAACCGACTTTGGTTTAACCAACTTTTGTATATGATAAATGGTAGTATTTTGCCGGGCCGCCGGAAAAAAAGTTTGGATTAACCGATCATTTGGTTTAACCGAGCTTGGTTTAACGGGGTTGTACTGTATCTAGATTTGATTCTACATATCTGACGTATATACTGGCGCACTTATTACTAGTATAAGCATTTGTTGCTGCATACAAGGGAATGCTGCGTGAATCTAGTAGAACCTGCTACTGCAGAATCCTATGGTGTAGTGAAATGCTTCCCAACATTATTTCTTTTGTATTTTGCACTTCAAGTATCTCCAAGCTTAGCCATTGTGAAATAAAAATAACTTCAAACTAAAGTAAGATGGATTATATCGACCATCCCAATTTATTTATCTACCAAACCGACAGAAACTCAAAACCATTAGACTATGCACCTCCAATACACCCACCAACAGAAAAAAAAGGACTTGACTCAGACTAAGTAATTGTTCACTTTATTCAGCGCCAGGGACACTGGACTTCCAGCCAACAATAATTGCAAAGGATCTATCCAGTGCACGAGTGACACTATTCGCGCCACTGGTAGGGGTTGGGGGTGGTGGCGCCACCCGTCCCAACCGTGAAAAGGGGTCACCCATAAAGTAGTACACAACATATGGGTGATCAATATAGGGAATCTTCCCTTCCATGCCTTTATACTCGCACAAGTCTTATACATTTCATATTCAGTTTCTATTAACTATGTTTTATCAGAAAGATGGCTAAGTAAGAGCAACATCCACTTAGATTAAGTGAAATAATGGGAAGAAAGAGTAGTAAACTATACCCACAACAGTCACCAGTTAATTACAGGTGTAATCGTTTCCAGCAGGTTGTGTTGGTACCTGAGTATTTAGTTACGTTCCAGAAGACAAGTAGGAATTGCTGACTGGACTGTCGAGGTTCATATGCTGCCTCAGGGGGAGTCTGGGTGCAGTAAAGTCATAAGGTCATGTTAAGCACCTCCTTGATCTGCTCTAGCATCAGGGACATATGTTTTATGAATACTAGCTGGACAAGGTACTCCCATAAACAAGGATATTATAAGAAATTAAGCATACGTCACAGCAGTGCCTTGTCTAGATTCCAAATTACTGACAGAACTGTTTGTTTGTTATTGTTTTACGTCCTAGCAACATCTAACGTCATATCAGGACGGGTACCGACTTGTGACAGTGTGCACTCATGGTGACTTTATAGTGCTGTCCCACTGGGAGATCAGGCCATCGGCACCATGACCTGGTATCCCACTCAGTCACATTATCCTGACACTGAGCACACCAGGTCTTGCCCTATCCTAATAATGATGTCTAGGAAGCTACAAGTATCAATTTTAAAGTCGTTGGTTTGACTCAACCGGGACTCGAACCCACGACCCACTGACAGAACTAACTGCTTGGGAACTGGGGATAGCGTTATCTTTTCCGTTATAGCCAAGCTGAAATATCGGCCGATTTAAAACCAGTGACAAACAAACTTGGTACTTATCATAATCGGACGCTCGGTATTACTAGGATATCGCTGTTTTGGTCAGTTATCAGGATAATGGGACAGCAACACATCGGACCAAGGTGACGTCGGCAAGGTCTCCCAGTGGGGCAGCACTATAAAGTCCCCATCGGTGTCCAGTGTCATAACCTGAAGTCCTTTTCCCGTCCTTGTATGACCTTTGGTTGGTTGTTGGAGCGTTATGTCCTAGCAATATTTAAGGTCATCTCAGGACGGTTGACCTTAGATTTTGCTAGCATGCAAAACCCCAACAAACCAAAAATATAGGGTTTTTTAAAGACCTTTTCGATGAGCCTAGTTCATTTTGAAAATTGTGTGCGGCAGTTCTTTTCATTAAATAAAATGGGGAGAGGGGGGGGGGGGAGGGAGAAGAAGGAAAAAAAGGTCGATGGGAAGAAGAAAAACTAACAATTCGCTGTGTGTCGGTTCAATTATGTTCGACGTGTCTATACGGTGGCTCGTGGTGGGAGGGGGTAGATGGACTGTATGTCAATATACCTGTATCGACCCGCTGGGGCCTTTACATAATGCATGACCATAATGCTGCACCAATGATTAACTCACCGGTGCGGAGTAGCCCCGGTGCACGGCGTTGTAATGGACCAGCGGACTGCCACTTCTGCCACCGCCCGAGTACGAGCGCGTCTGACCAGAATACCCCAGTTCACGACCCTTTATTTTGCAGGCGCCATCTTGCTACGGGTATTCCGAGTTTGTGGCCCCTTAGAGTGAAAGCTGCGACCCAGTATGTAAATCGTCTAGGTCGCAGCTTCAGCTTATAATTCAGATGGTTGGTTGGTTGATTGTTTTATGTCCTGGCAACACCTATGGTAATATCAGGATGGGGACCAACTTGTGTCAGTGCGCCCTTATGGCGACTTTATAGTGCTGCCCGACTGGGAGACCAGGCCATCAGCACCATGACCTGAAATCGCATTCAGTCACATTATCCTGACACTGAGCTAACCACTCATTGTCATTTTCTATTAATGCTGAGTGCCAGGCTAGGAAGTGACAAGTATCAATTTTGGTAAGTCATTGGTTTGACCCGCCCCAGAATTGAACTCCCGATCTCCCGCATGGGAGGCCTGCGCTCTACCGATTCGGCCACAGCTCCTGCTTTGGCAGGATGATCTTATACTGTCTAGAAAGAATCTACTGCCTTCCTCCAATGCCCCCACCCAACACAGATAAATGTAAGAAATTCCCGCAATTTGATACCCTTCTTTATTAAATGTCCAAACAGAGTTGGTAACTTCTTCTCTACAGTGATATCGATAACAATGCTCAGAGCGCTTGTCAGTTCTGATCAAACTGATATCGAACCGGTCAAACAGAATTCACTGTCGAGTATTAGTGCTATTTGCTTCCTTTTTAAAATAAAATTTAAACACACCAAAAAAAAACATAAATAGATTTTATTTTAAAAGATTTAAGATTCAACCTGGTAAAAGCTTGAAACAAGCCACAATTTAATCAATAACTGTTTGCCCAAATATGGGCCTCTATAATGTGCATCGTCCTAGAATATGGCTTGTTTCCTACTCCTCCATAGTTTATCGGACTTCAAGCGTCATATCGGGCAATTACTGCATATTATGTGCCCATTAGCAGTACAGTGGCCCTTCACATGCAATACATTACCGCTGAATGACCACGAGAACAGCTTAACCCCATACAGCCTAGACAATGGTTGGTCCATAAATAACTCCTTGAGAACAGGTTGTCTCAAGCTCCACACATTTGATGATAATAATTGTGAATAAGTAAGGTTATTTTGGTACTGCTCCCACTCTCTTATTTCTTAAGTCTGTCATGTACTTAGCGACAATATCTGCTGCATCCCCTCATTAGCACAACTATTTAATTTCCTTTTATATCCGAATCAAACTAGCGATGATTCTTTGGTGAAATCTCATCGAAGGAGATGGAAATAGCGGAGACAGGCGAAGACAATAGAAGGAATAGAAGGGGGTTCGCCATGGTTGCGGGTTGTGTTGTTCTTCTCGGCGAATAATATTTGTTTGGGGGGCGCTTGTCAGAATGGATGCAGCGACCGACACCCTCCTCTTCCCCTCACTTCTTATTGTGACTATGCCTGCTCACGATAAGGTAATTGTATATGTGTGATGCATAACGCATTATACGAGTACAAATTGTAGGGGAATATGTACTGTATTACTATGTATGATTCCTCCATAGACGCAGTGGTGGAGTGCCCCCCCCCCCGCCTATCTGTTGGGGTTATGTATTTGGGTGAACCCCACTGCGTGCACAAATATGTCTATACCGCATATATCATTTAGATCCTTGTGATAGGAAAGCATACCACGTTACAATAATGCAAAAATGACACTTTATATATATATATATATGTAAGTACGCATTACAAGAAGACCGGCGTGGATGATACAATCTTTATTACAATAACGTATATATAAATATGGGTGTAAAACATATATAATAGAGAGTATCTGGCTGGGCTGACAATGCCCTACCGATCAAGTAAAAATAAAAGTAATTCGTATGAATGTGTAGAGGCGTAGTGACGCGACCGGCGCGCGCTCAGTGTATATATCGCTACAGCAGCGCCGAGTAGCGGATTTTGCCGGAACCCCACGCGGTAGTACCAGGCACCGCCGCGATGGGCAGCACCATGCGAAACCTACATCGGCATATACGTAGTATATGCTTTGCTGTAAGTACGCATTACAAGAAGACCGGCGTGGATGATACAATCTTTATTACAATAACGTATATATAAATATGGGTGTAAAACATATATAATAGAGAGTATCTGGCTGGGCTGACAAGGCCACGTCCAACGGACCATCCCAGACAAACTTACTCTACTTCCCCCAGGCTCGAGGCAACACGGATGTCAGCGACAATCCTCTCCGACAGAGGGCGGGCGATGTATGTATATATAGCATCAGACGCCCAGTCCCCCCTTACCCTAATCTCATCTATCGAAGCACCCTGGAGGGCAAGATAGGTACACCCCCCCACGTCTTAGTGAATGACAGGAAAAATTCTCCTGTGGAAACCCGGCCAGCGCTGCAAAGTGTTTGATGGTAGCCTGGAGTGATCTGTAATCAAGAGGCTTGTAGCGTCCAGAGCCCGCAGGGACCTGAAAGGCGGGGGATCCCGAATCCAATTTTACCTCGGCAAAATGCCTCTTGACCCAAAAAACAGCGCACAGGTCCGTGTTAGGCACACGCGCGACCGGTATCAGGAGCTCTCTCTCCGCAAACTGGATCGTCTTGGATCGCCGAACGGTGACCACCATTCCCCAGGCGTGGAAGGAGAAATCTGAGCGCAAGAGGACGGACTCAGAGTCGGTAATCTGGCATTTGCGGAGGAGAGCCCTAAACCCAAGTAGTATGGCCGCGCGGGTGGCCACATGGCCCTCGCTTAAAGACATAAAGGAAAACATTTTTAATAGCTCAGAGGGTAATAGCGGGGCCGCACGCTTAACCGCGCACCCCAGAGCGCGCTTAGCACCTCCCAAAATCGTTCTCACCTGGTGGCACGAAAAATCGATCGGGTCACTATTCTCTGCCTTCAGGAAGAAATTAAGGGCACTTACATAATTTAAAATTGAAGAGTATTTTAGCGTACGTGATAGCCAAGCTACGTAGAGGGCGACCTGAGAGGGGGGGCAAGGCACAGGCGATATAATGCCCCGGAACTCATCTATAAAGCTGAGGTACTTCCTAATCTGCATTGAGCGTGTTGCACGAGAGTTCGGAGCATAGTATTGGTCGCTCATGGCACCGGCCGCCCTCCTCAGGAGCTCCAGGTCTGCAAAAGAAGGTGTTAGATCAAATGAATAGGTTGGCACAACACATACATGCCAGCTGGTCTACTGCCCCAATACGAGCCCTGCTCGGGGGATCACGCCACCTACTTAGCGCATCGCAGACGATATTGTTTTTACTTCTAACATAAGCCGAGCTAACATCAAAATTAAATGTTACTGAGAGCCAAAAAAGCTCCTTTATGTAGCGCCTTATGAGTTTATTTATACATCGGCCCGTGGCTAGCGCTGCCCGCACCGTGTTGTTGTCTGTCACGAAAACAACACGGTGATCTCTCCAAAGGTGGCACCACCTGCGGGCGGCAGCGATGACCGCCCACATTTCTTTTTGATTAATATGGGCCTCACGACAGGCCTGATCAGTCACAGCAAAATGGTGGCCGACCTCCCCAGCTAAGGTTGGGTCGCATGAAAAATCTCCCCACCAACCAGTCGCCCGAGTGGGCTGCTCCAAAGCCCCAGTCTGAAGCGTCACTATAGACAGAAATTGAAGGGGCATGTAGACCCAAGAGCTTGGCATAGCCATTAAAAGTATCGATATAATTAAACCACCAAGATATTTCTGAGCGAAATTCGCTGGTAATACGTAGTTTGTGGTATGGTTTCTTTAGTTGTCTGATGGCATCATAAACTCTCGTGGAGAAGGAGCGCCCACCCCGGACGACTGTAGAGCAGTGTGCCAAGCGGCCCCCTAGGCGTTCCAACTCCTTACGAGTCGCTTTCCTTCGGCTCAGAAAAAGAGAGAGGACCTTTCTTAGTTTGAGAATCTTATCGCATGGTAGTCTCAATTGTAATTTCACCGTGTCTATCTCTATTCCAAGAGATAGACACGGTGAAAGTAATTCGTATGAATGTGTAGAGGCGTAGTGACGCGACCGGCGCGCGCTCAGTGTATATATCGCTACAGCAGCGCCGAGTAGCGGATTTTGCCGGAACCCCACGCGGTAGTACCAGGCACCGCCGCGATGGGCAGCACCATGCGAAACCTACATCGGCATATACGTAGTATATGCTTTGCTATATATATATATATATATATACATATATATATATTTATATATATATATATTATATATATATATATATATATATATATATATATATATATCCAAAGGCAAAATATATCTGATTCATGTTTGGACAATAGAGTGTATTCTTTAATCATTTAATTTTGGTTACATTCACTCAGAAGGGAAATTTCAGTCGTGGACAATTGGCTTTGCTCATTCCAATGTTCCTGTCCATTTTTCTTTACTAATGCTAAATACCACATTATAGATTATAGGTAGCGACAAGTATTCAATTATCAAACATTGGTCTGACTCAACCGCGATTCGAACCCGGACTTCGAATCCCACGTCTCATACTGATTTGGCCATCCTGTTTGATTATTGCTCGACATGGTTAGCGGGCTTGTTAGTTGCTGGTGGCTGCTTAACACCATGTCGGCAGCAAATACCATAATCATGGTGAAAACTATTCAACTTGTATTCTGAGATATTATTATTATTCAGCCATCTTTGTTTACACAGAATGCACAAGCATAAATCAAGTATGTGTCGAATGACACTCCTAAAGATAGAATCTCACAATGGGGTTTGAGACCCAAGGTACTCTTCCATGTGTACTGGGAGAGATGATCCCAAGGCTCAATGGTATCACACCCAATACATGCATTGGAAATTACCTTCCAATTTGTTTTTCATCCCATTGGTCTTGTCTGTGAATGGTTAATTTCTATAAGTCATGAAGTAGAATCCTCCGACTGCAGACAATCAAGCACACACAGGCAGACACCTCATCTTTTCTCAGATGAGTTTCTAAATCGAGGTTCTCCTATTGCAGAGCATTCCGTTAAGGCTGGATTCCATATACGCGTAATGTGTATTGCGTAATGCATTATGCGTTATGCGTTATGCGAATGCCATCATTCCATACATGCGTAATGCGTAATGCGTTATGCGTCACACGACTGGCTATATTTAAAAAATAAAAATAAACAATTATTCTCCATACTGCTCTGTATATGACCAAATATTGCATTTATATCTATGTAACTTTTTGCACGTCACATGGGGGTTCCTACCTTTACTATAACCAAATTATATATAAGTATTCATATTTCTGTGCACATGGTAGCATTTTTAGCTTTCCCCTAACCGTATGTCTCCCGGGTGCCCAGCTCACCATGTGTTTCCAATTAGCACCCCTCTGTGAGACTGTTCCGTAATGCTCAGTCGCCTCTCCTAGTGTTAAACTAATGGAAACATCAGACACAGATTTCTATTCACACCACCTTTACGCATTACGCATTACGCACCGATCGCTACATGGAGCGATCGGGATAATGGATTTCTTTCGCATTCGCATTCGCATTGCGCATTACACATGTATGGAATGTAGCTCATAGGTTTCAAGGCGTTTCGATTTTTGTCGCATTCGCATTCGCATTCACATTATGCATTACGCGTATATGGAATGCAGCCTTTATGGTGTGCAACAGCATCTTATCTATCTGCGAGACAATGATGCCGTCTAGAGTCAGGACAGTTAGTGTGGAGTATTTCTACGAACCAATGCTACATTATGCATCTGACTCTAGATATCGCAGTGATAAATAAATACTGTGACACCGATATTAAATACGTGTGGATAGAACACAGCGTCATATCAGTGCCAATAAACCGGCACCATACCACCTCGCAGGCGCACTAGACGGGTCCCCTAATAGCCCCCCGTCTGGGACGCCATGATGTGGAGCAGTGACTGATACAAAGGCAGCAACAGCACGTGGAAAGCATGATAAAATGACACAAGTTATCATGATAAAACACCACCACAAATCATTATAAAATAAAACCACAGCCAAGCTAGCAAAGTTAGTACTGCTGCGCACGATTTAGACACAGGTTTGTGATGTATATCCTAATATGCTGGTGTTATTGCCAATGGAGCAGACACTACGTGTGTAGTTCCATGAGTTCCCGCTAACCTGAACTGGCGCTGTGCGTTCAGTGCCACACCACTGCTGTAGACTTGAGACTGACATTTCAATCCCCCAGTTGCTTCTTCCTCCTCCTCCCCCTCCCCCTCCCACTTTTCCCACCCACCCTCCCACCCGGACCTCATTAGATCATTGCAGTCCATCCGAGATTAGATAGCAGGATTTGATACTGGTGTTATTTGGTCGTCGCATAGCAATGGTCAATATGACACTAGAAACACTGGTTCTTATCCAGATCATTGAAGTTAAGCAATATTGAGGCACATCAATACTTGGATGGGTGACCACCTGGGAAGACCATGGGGTGTATTTATGTTGATGGATGTTTATGGCTTCGTAAATCAGTAGTTAACGAGTAATAATGCTACTTTTAGTAACAGTGGTCGACTACCTGTTGGTAGCACGTGCCCACACTGCCAGGCTAATGAGTGCTTCTCCAGGGCATATGGTGCATATCTGATGGGCACACATCATGTAGCGCTGTCGTGAAATGGTTCGCAATGGAGGGTGCATATATGGATATGTATATCAATATATAGTTTTGTTTGTTGTTGTTTTACGTCCTAGCAACATCTAAGGTCATATCAGGACGGGTACCGACTTGTGACCATGCACACTCATGGTGACTTTATAGTGCTGTCCCACTGAGAAACCAGGCCGCCGGCACCATGACCTGGTATCCCACTCAGTCACATTATCCTGACACTGAGCACACCAGTCCTTGCCCTGTCCTAATAATGCCGAGCGCCTGGCTAGGAAACGACAAGTATCAATTTTTAAGTCATTGGTTTGACTCGACCAGGGTTCGAACCCACGACCCCACGATCTACCAGCACGGGAGACGGACGCTCTAACTCATTCGGCCATCCCGTCTGGTCTCAATATATAGTAAAGCCTTTCTAAATCGACTGACCTTGGGACCGACTTTAAGTGGTCGATTTAGGGAGGTGGTCGGTTTAGGGAGTTATAATATGGTTGCAATGGTATTGTTGGGACCCAAATAAAGCGATCGATATAGGGGAGTGGTTGATCTGTGGAGGTGGTCGGTTAGAGAGGTTTACTGTATATATACATATATATACATATATATATATATATATATATATATATATATATATATATATGGGATTAGTGGGGGGGGGGGGGGATAAACCGCCTTGGTGCTAAAGCCAGCCATACACTAACCGATAAATTAACTGGAACCAACCAGTGAAGCTCATTTAGTGTGGGGCGGCATTGGGTCATAATGGGAGCATTGTATTTAATTTGGCAGGAATGACGTGTATCCCCCTACCCCCGCTGTGCATTGGACTCTTCCTTGGATGGATGGACGAGTCCATTGTCTGTCCACCCGATTGGACAGTGGGCTCTTCACACATTTTCTCCTACTGTCGCCAGCTGTCTACTGTCTCCTCACTTATTGTGAGCTGATAATGCAGACACTTCAACTACTGTTTACTTCGTTTTTCCACCCACGCGCCCTCATACAATTTGTAGTTCTCTATGGGCTGGACCTGGGCACTTCTGTCTGCCTGTGATATACCTTTTCTACATGCATTACATGTCGTAGAGTTACTTTCCGAATCAAACCTATGTAAAACATACCATCAAGACTAAGCTTTCCAAATCCAAACTACTTTTGTTTGTCAATAAAGTTGGCAACGCGGTTTGAGAGCCTTTAGGCTTTGAGGCTAGTTTCCACTTCTTCTACAAGAGCTAAGTACTCTTCAGGGCCCGTATGCACCAAGTTGTGCTAGTCGTAACTGGAGCTAGGCGCTAACTCCAGTCAGCTAGCTCCGGGTAGTGGGGGGTCCGCGAAAAAAACAAACTGGTATGCGCCAATGTTTTAGCCGGGGCGGATAGCTGACCGTGAATTTATTTATAGATTTGGGAATTCCCTCTGCATTTGTAGGCATATATTAGGCTCAAATATATTAAATGCTATCATATTTAACAGAATTACATACGCAATAAGTGAAATTTGATCAATTTAACCCTAAATTCGAAGCATTGGCGGCGATATTAATATTTATATTTTCGAATCGATGAACATAAAGTAAACAAATCGCCGCCGCTGCCGCATCGACGTTGCTTTATATACTGGCGGCGGCGGCGGTGTGTTTACTGTAAGGTCATTGATTCGAAAATATAACTAGTAATATCGCCGCCGTTACGGCAAAGGCGTTAATCTCGCTTCGATTTTAGGGTTAATTTAATAAAATTTCATTATTTGACTATGTAACTCTGTTAAATATGAACGCATTGAATAGATTCACATCCATACACACACACTAACTGCCCCGGCTAGCAGTTAAACCTGATTTGAAACTGGGGTAGCTTAGCCTAGGCTACGGTCCACGGTTAGCGCTGGCGCATACCAATTTTCCACAGTTAGCCATGTGGAGATACCCAAACTGCGGTTAAGGCTCTAACTCCGATTGGTGCATATGGCCCCAGAGCTTAATATAATGTTTTTCCCGGACCTGATATAACCTTCGCGTTTGCTAGGACTTAAAGTTCCAACAATGAAACCATAAACAATGCCTCATTAATACTTCTGCTGACTATATTGTTTACAACACTGTTGTGTATTGAGTCTCCTGAATGTGACATAATAACTGATGTGTGCTGCGCCTAGGTGAGGCCAGACAACCGCCTGGTGGTGCTTAAGAATAGTCCACACTTTTAGGTGCTGCGCCTAGGTGAGGCCAGACAACCGTCTGGTGGTGCTTAAGAATAGACATATTTAGGAACTACACATTCCTCAGTAAATGAATTTGTTTAAATAAAATAAGAACCAGTGATTACGGGTGGGGGAGTGGTGGTTGGTCCGTTCAACTAGTAAGGCCATGCTATAAACGCATCAATTTGGGAGGCTGTGAGAGACTGCTATTTTTATTCAGCATTCAATGGAAGAGAACTGGAGCTGTGCAAATAAATTATGTATTTAAAGAAAAACAATTTAGACTAACAGAACAATTGAACATTGAATCTGTGAGTTTAGTACACGGTCAATGCTGGACATATAACAACGAATAGTCCATTTGGGAATTAGCAACCCAGTTTTGAAACATGTCATACAACATATAATTATTGTACACATCATCATCATCATCATGCTGTCAGTCATGATGCAACAAAGACTGCTTTCATTACTTTACTGCCGCTCTCCATTTAGCTCTCTGCTGTGAGAGTTGCGTCCATGTAGTAGTTGTGTTGTGTTGCGTTGTGTTCCTCCTCGCTGATTTTCCACTGTCGCCGGAAGATGAGCTCGAGCAGCGCGGTCCTTGGTAACCCAGGCGATGACTGAGCCTGTATGGTGTTTTGTGCGGTTGTACATTTCATGAAAGCTGCCTGCAAAAGTGTTGAAGTGGTGCTGACTTTTGCAAGTTACCAGCGGCACTCTCTCGGGGAGAAAATAGAGGTTTCACACCAGCAAGAACATATCCAGACAGGCGCAAAACTATTTGTCTCAACAGTGGCTGGTCGGGAGATGTTGGGAGTTCCATACATCAACCACCCTTAATGCTGCCACAGTGACATGGTTTTCTGTTTAGGGTTTCCTTCCTTAGCCTTCAGTTCTGTCAAGAACCTGTACCACAAGGCAGTGGTTTACAACTCTGCAGGGCAGGGAGATCAAACTCCCTGAGGTATTGCAATACCTGCATACCCATTGTACACAGGTATTATTAACCGGTTAATATCATATTTGGAGTTTGGGGTCCTAGACCCTCTAATTGAACTATGCAGACTCGGATGAATGGTATATATTTGGACTTTTTAATGCACTAGAATGGTAATTGTACATGCGTGAGTATAATGAGAGAAGGCCCCGAGATGCTTAAGCCCTACAGTTCAAGTCTTTTATTGTGGGGTGGGCGGGATGGCAGAGTAGAATGTCCATCGCCATCTGCCGCCAAGTTGTAGTGGCCGAGTTCGTGTTTTGCTCACTCTATATAGCAGCTAGCCGGGCCGAAAAGTCAAGAGCGCGCCAAATTCCCATAACTTTGTAACAGATTTCGTCTATCAACATCATATTTAATTTATATATGCACGTCCACCATTTCTGCATGGTTACTCAGCGTAGTTCCAAAAGACCTGCTAGGCGTGGAAGACATTGATGTACATATTTAATGCTAAAGTTTGAGTATAGGTGGCGCCACCGGGTGTTTGAATAAGAATCCGACTCCAGCTTGTTCAATTACCCATGTTGCGAGCAACATGACAGAAAGCACCACGAATCAACACCTGGCAAATTGGTCAGAATAACATTGCTAATATAGGATACCACAACTATCACTAGAAGCTAACACTTACAGAGGTGATAAAGAAGGGAGGGGGCACCAGATAGTGCTTAAATGGTTACGGGACCTGTTACCAGTGATAAGGTAACAGGTACCACATTTACCCCAGTGACCTCTGTTAGGTTGATTGATTGATGATGGCTTAGCGCCATGTCGACCTGTATTAGATACATATCCATATAAATATATTTTACATATAATTTCTATGAATATTCCGTGTTTTTCCCTATATATATATATATATATATATATATAAGTTTGAAGTGCGAGGTGAGAGACCATTGGAATCGGTGGCCAGGAGGAGGGAGGCAGAGAGTGCCCGGTCACAGATGAACCTGCAGAGAATAAGGGATGTTAGGAAGCGAGAGGTGCCCAGACAAGGACACCGACACAAATTAGGGACTATTCTTTATTTATATAACATAATAAATTACAAGCACATGTCGAAGCAAAGTGATCCATACACTGAGTGAGCAGAAGTGCCAAGAACTGCCGGTGGCAGCGCCACCGTAGGCCAGTAGGCCGCAGCTAATCAAGATTCGTCCATTATTGGATATTAACAATATTATACAGTAATAATAATAATGAACCTCATGCTGATGATTTATACCCGTATATCCATATACTAGCTATGAATATATAAATAAATTTGGACGCTCTTTCTTTACATATTATATGCGTCTGTTCAGCTAACAGTGCACTAAATCACCTTCCTTGTATAAGAAGTCTGATCAAGCCTCTTTTGATGCCTGTAAAACGAAGTTGGCTCTTTGATTGTACCCACACAGAATATTTCAATGTGAAAATATGACAGGTGCGGAAATAATGTGATGGCTGCAAGGTGCACATAAAGGTTGTCTTTGTGCACAAATGTCCAACACACGCATACACACACAGGGTTTAATGCGTGTTGATGCTGGCTACACCATCTACTACTAGCAACACTTGGGGCGAGATCCCGTGGAGAAAGGAGCGCCTGTCAACCAGGTTAGGATTAACCTGAGTAATGGGATGTAAGCTGGTGTAACCTGGGTGGCGGGGGTGCGGGTGTGGGGATGCGGGTGTGTAGTGGGGGTGTGGGGATGCGGGTGGTGCGGATGTGGGTAGAGCCTTGAGTTGTGGGTGTAAGTTGGAGGTGCGGGTGGGTGAGTAGAGGTTGGGGGGAGGGTGGTGCACATAGACCTGTGGGTTGTAGGTGTGAGTATGGGCGTGGGAGGACTGTTGGGTTGGTGGATGGGTAGGTGGGTTGGGGATAGGAAGAGGGTGGTGCGGCTAGAGCTAGGAGTTGTGGGTGTGTGTGTGGGGGGGGGGGGGGGGGGACTGTCGGGTGGGTTGGTGGGAGTATGGGGAGAGGGTGGTGCGTAGTTGTGGGTCGGGGGTGGGGGACTGTCGGATGGGTGGATGGGGGATGGGGGAGAGGGTGGTGCGGCTAGAGATAGGAGTTGTGTGTGGGGGGAGGGACTGTCGGGTGGGTTGGTGGAGAATGGGGAGAGGGTGGTGCGGAGTTGTGGGTGGGTGGGGGGGGGGGGGACTGTCGGGTGGGTGGATGGGGGATGGGGGAGAGGGTGGTGCGAGTAGAGATATAAGTTGTCCGGTTGTGAGTGCGGTCCGGGGGGACTGTTGGTGACTGTGGCGGGGGTGGTAGTGCCGGGTGGTTGTAGGGGAGAGGGTGGCGCAGACAGAACTATAAGTATAAGGGAGTGTGGGTGGGGGAGTGTAGGTGGGGGCTAGGGAAGTGAGGGCACTGAATAATGGGGGAAGGGTGAATGTATGGGGTGGGAGCGTGAGTGGGTTGGTGGGTGGGTGGATGGGAGGGAGTGAGCAGGAAATCGGGAGGTGTAGTGAGTGTGATGAATGTATCACTAGCTGTGGGCTGTGGAAAGGCATGCAGGCTAAGCATGCCAGGATGGGCCTGTGGGTGTTTATGTGGAGAGCTACAGAGAAGGGATGTGAAGGTGGGAGTAGGGTACAATCAGACAATAGGGGGATTCAGTGTGGGAAGCCCATGCTCACATCCGTGGGTGTGTGAACAGAACTGACCTGGAATAGAACTACTGGAAGATGCATAGACTGTGTGTGCGCATGTGTACTGAAGTAATGTTGGTGTAAATTCGGTGAGTAAATGTGCAGATGCAGAGTGATGGCAGCAGTATCAGGAGGGAGAAGTAGGAAACAGAGAGGTGCCTGCCTAGTTTGGCACCCGGTCAAACACTGCCTCCATCAAGGAGCTCAAATAGGGGTTGGATGTTATAGTAGTTAGTTGACATATATCAGCCCAAATATAATTAGAGTAGATAACAATTAGCGATTACCTTGTGCAACCATAATTACCCCTGCTGACATACCCGGAATGCCAGGTGGACATCACCTGGTCAGTGCCCCGCATGCGCATGGTGGCAATGGAAATGAGTACAAATTGAGGAATCTCTTTTTGTGGAAATGTAGTTGGTTGTTTATTTTCATTTTTTTTATGTTGCATAGTCTGAAGGTTTTGAGTTTCTGTCATTTTTTTTCTGAGATAAATACATTGAATTGATTGCTATTATCTCCCTTACTTTAGTTTGAAGCAACTTTTCTAAGACAATTACATAATTAATAATACATATATGCATAAATTGATGCATTCCATATGGCATTTCGTTGATATTTTGAATTAGATTCAGATTGCTCAAAGTCAATATCTTAATATCGCTTGCCTTCAATGTAATTGTGGTGAAGCGAGCTTAATGTGCAATTACCATATTTGGCAACGTCTTATTTTACATCGTCACATAGAACGGAATACTACGGCAATTTAATAGAACCGGTTACCGCTGTGGAGTATGGTGTGAGAGTTTTGGCATACTTGCCAAAATGAATTTTTCACGGTTGCACTTTAAATATCTCAAAAGTTAGCCATTTAAGATAGAAATTACTTCAATCTAAAGTAAGGTAGATTATGTCGATCGACCTAATATATTTATCTCTTAAAATTACAGAAACTCAAAGCCATTGGAGTATGCAACTTTACAGTAAAAACGTAAGCGACCCAATCACGCCAATTATGCCTTAGCATTCCATCGTGTGCTGCTTTTGAAATTCTACAATATATTTGAGATAAATGTATTAAAATCGACCTCACTTTAGTTTGAAGTGACTTTTATTTTAAATGGCTAACTTTGGAGATATTTGAAGTGAATGCATACAAATTAATGTTGGTGCGCATGTCAAAATTCGGATGGTATGTGCTTCATCGAAAACACCTTCTATTATATTGGTGTATACCCTTCTAATCCGGCAACAAATTCAATATAAGCGCACCACTATCTAAGTCGGATATCCAGACTCAAATATAGATTAGTATTTTGTATTTTTAAATGTTACGCTTTCATCGGCCTATGCAGCTTTAATATAACGTCGGTGCATAGGCAACGATGATCATCAAATCCTGAATGTGAAATCAAATTCAGTTAAACCACACTTCCTGCTGTGCCTTTGATGTAATGTAGATTCACCGGAAACACGTGGCTAATTGCTGACACTAAAGTAGCATCAAAACACAGTCCGCCTTGGACCGCCTGTCAGTAGAGACACCCAATTAGCGGTTACCTTGCGCAACCATAATTACCCCTGCTGACATACGCGGAACGCCTCATGGACATCACATGGGCAGCGCCCTGCATACACATGGTGGCAATGGCAATGAGTAGAAATTGAGGAATCTCTTTCTGTGGAAATGTAGCTGTTTGGTTTTTTTCATTTTTTTTATGTTGCATAGTCCGAAGGTTTTGGGTTTCTGTCATTTTTTTCTGAGATAAATACATTGAATTGATTGCTATTATCTACCTTACTTTAGTTCGAAGCAACTTTTATTTTAATTAGCTACGTTTTGAGATAGTTTAAGCGCAAATATGTCAAACTAGTTTTGACAACCATGTCAAAACTCTGACATCATAGTGTAGGGTTGCGTGTTCGAGTCTGTGGCTATATAGGTAGGCTAAGGTGAAAAACAATACAGACGGAGAGAAAGAGAAAGTGAAGCAAAGTAAGAGTGTGAGAAGAGAGAGTCCAGGCCTCTTTGGTTTATTATATACAGTACATGGGTTCATTGTAGAGTATCACCCCACCCTTTTCCCCCAATGAGAAACAAGCATTCTTGGCTCTACCAATGGGGATCAAGCATTCCTGGTCCCCATGGCTACCAGTGGTCTGCCCACCACCACCAAGCTGTGTGGCCCCCTCTGGCCATCACCAGCCTTGAACCTTGACCCCGAGTGTGGGGATCCTACCCAGTAGAGGAGGAGGGGGTAAGCCCTGAGTGCACCTTACACACAGCCCAGCCAGCACCACTATGTCTGTTTACATTGCACTCAGGCACCACCAGCACTTACATATATTTATATAAATACATGCGCATGGTCATGTATACCCCTTTAGTAATAGAACATTTGTATTCCCCCTAACATCAGAATATTTTACAATGGGCTATGGCAGTAACATGTTCTATTAAATTGCCTCAGTATTCCCTTCCATGTGGCAACAAATGATCAATAATTGCATCAGTATCTATTGGTAAATTAGATATGTACTACAATCAATTCTAGATAATTGCATTAGTTTTGAAATGTTAACGTTTCATTGGACTATGCAGCTTTGATTTTTTTTAAACATTTTCTTTTACTAATTAAAGACGTGGCATGGCGCTCATTGCCTCAGTGCGATCATGACGGCGAAGTAAACAATGGTGGCTGGTGGCTGATGAGGCTGCGGTGCCTGCTGGGAGTTTCCGTCGGCGCGCGGGTGAAGTCGGGACGGAAGCGAGCCGGCTGTAGTCTGATCACCGGGCAGTGCTACACAGGCCGGTCACTTGTCGCGGGGACGCCGGGGATCGGCGAAATGTCACGGGCGTGCCATGTCTCTGGCCCTGCGACACGCTTCTAGAGAATATTGAGGGGGTTGTTGTCTTCTTCTTTTTCCTTTTCTTTTTTCTCTTTTTTCTCTTTTTTTTTTTTAATGTCGGGGAGACACAAACAGGAAAAGCCAATACTCATGGATAATTAGCAGACGTGGTAATAAATTGAAAGAAAAAGAAAAAGAAGAAAATGACATTTTTATTTTGTAAAAATAGGCGGCAATGAAATACTACCAAAGGTAGCTGTGGCTTTCATTGGTTTCCGTGTGTGTTTTGTTTATTGTGCGTTTTTCTTTATTCACACACACACGAATAAAGAAGACATTTAGACAACTAGAAGATAAATAAATAAAGGAAAAGTTGTGCAGGTAGTGTCTTTGAACGCTCCCTAGGTAGAAAGGCTGGCTGCAGTGGGAGTGTTGGGAATACCGGTGTTTAGATGCTGATAGGCAAAGTATGGCTATGGGTGGAATTTACACACAATGCTTCGAATATTGTTCCTAATAAATCATGGATGAAAGATCTCCGCCATTTCGCGGATTTCAGGGATACTAATAGGTTGTTCAAACGCCGCAGCATTCTAGGTGTATAATAATCCGATATATAAAGAATATGTTGCATTCTTTATCTATGCTAATACATTGGTTTACGCTGCACCACCATCAGCGTATCCTAGGGGATAGTGGGGCACCTTCAGCCATGGGGCACCTTGACCCAGGGGTTCTGCATGCTGTAGTTTTGGACATTTACAATTAGTTGGCAGCATAAAAGGGTCCCCTGACTGGTCCGAGGAGAACCAAAACATGAATAGCCGTATATGTATGAAACCCAACTTACAGGAATTTCCGCGATTCCCTGACAATGCTAGTGCTACTAAACCTATGGGAGAAAAAAAAAGTATTTCCGCTTTTTTCCCCGGAGACCACTTTCATCCCTGATAAATGATGCCATTGGCAGAAAAGGCAATAGTGAATGTTTGTGCTACCCGTTTACAGTAGAATAGGGCTGGGAGCTTCCAAATTCCTACGTCCAATGTATATCACTCTATCTATATATATTTTCTTTTAATAAGGCATACTCCATAATGTTTTACTAAGTACCATTAATTAGCATAGGCCATGTGGAGAAGAGAGAAGCCTCTGATCACATGTAATCCTGAAAAGGATTGGAGTTGGTCATTAACAATTCGACGAGGAGTTCCCTAAATATATGTCTACATTAACAAACACTGTTCAGTGTCCCACGACATATGCAATTACCAGCCAAATACTGTCTGCCTCAATTAGTAATGGAACCACCTAAAATATTCAAACTGTCTGACAGAATTCCGTATTGTTGGAAGATGTGATCACAGACTAAGCACACCGTACAATTTAGGGTAGACTTCCAAACCAATGACCTACAAATATGATACTTGTCGCTTCCTAGCTTGGCGCTTGCCATTATCAGTATTAGGATAGGGCAATGACTGGTTGACTCATTCTCAGGATAATATGGCTGACTGGGATATCAGGTCATGGTGCTGGCTTCGTGGTCTCCCAGTTGGGCAGGACTATAATGTCACCATTAGTGTGCACTGTCACAAGTTGGCACCTGTCCTGATATGACCTTTGCTGTTGGCAGAAGTAAGACCCCCAACAACGAACCAACCAACCATAGGCACGGTTTACTACATGATTACAAAACATGATACACATAAATTATTGAAATGGCTCCGGAGTTATGGAGACCATTAACGTACATATAAAGACAAATGCTCCATGTTGCGACTGGTTCGGTTCCATGCATGAATCGCACATGTAGTATGGGAGAGTAAAGTTTGATAACATGCGCTGTGCTTCATACATACCTGCCACGTGTATCCATAAATACATGACACATGTATCATATGCCACACCAATGGAATGTGTCAATCAGATATGCTATATATGCATCGCATTTCATCCTAAAGGGCGCATTCCATATACGCGTAATGCGTAATGCGTTATGCGTTACGCGTTATGCGTTATGCGAATGCCAGCATTCCATATGCGCGTAATGCATATTGCGTTATGCGTTATGCGTTATGCAGTGAAGTATATAAAAAGTATATAAAAAGTGTGTGTGACTCTGTGTCTCTGTGTGTGTCTCTATGTGTGTGTCTGTGTCTCTGTGTCTCTGTGTGTGTCTCTGTCTGTGTCTCTGTGTGTGTGACTCTGTGTCTCTGTGTGTGTCTCTATGTGTGTGTCTGTGTCTCTGTGTCTCTGACAAAGAGACACACACAGACACATATACACACACAGACACACATAGAGACACACACATAGACACAACACAGAGACACACACACAGACACACACACAGACACACACACAGACACACACACAGACACACACACATAGACATACACACAGACACAGAGACACACACACAGACACAGAGACACACACAGACACACAGCCACACACACAGACACACACAGCAACACACAGACACACACAGAGACACAGAGATACACACACAGACACACACACAGCAACAGAGACACAAAGACACAGAGACACAGACACACACAGAGACACAGAGACACAACACAGAGACACAGACACACAGACACACACACAGACACACACAGACACACACAGACACAGATACACACACAGAGACACACACATAGACACAACACAGACACACACACAGAGACACACACACAGAGACACACACAGAGACACACACACACAGAGACACACACACAGACACAGAGACACACACAGAAACACACACAGAGACACACACACACAGAATGGGACGGTCCAAACATGGCTCAGTTTAGCTTGCTTGGAGGGATGTTAGGACCGTCCCAAATATGAAGACTGCTTCCTAACAGGTCCGCCGCATAAACCTACATGTTTGCACCGTCCCATTCTTCATACTTCTCATGAAGACCGTAATTATCAGTCGCCTCCTCCAGCCTTATATCAATGGACAAATGCGACTGATGCTTTTCTATTCGCATCACCTTTACGCATTACGCACTACGCACCGATCGCTACATGGAGCGATCGGGATAATGGATTTTATTCGCATTCGGATTCGCATTACGCATTACGCGTATATGGAATGTAGCTCATAGGTTTCAAGGCCTTTCGATTTTTTGTCGCATTCGCATTCGCATTCGCATTACGCATTACGCGTATATGGAATGCGCCCTTTAACCCTTTTCTGTCTCTCTCATCTACCTATGCAATGTTGACAAGTCTCGGAGTAAACTTGAAGACGGTCCATTATAGAGCTTCGGTGGCTGTCTCCGCAGCCTTCTATTTTTATCCAGTACCCTTAAAACGAATGTCTTTACACAATGAACTTGCGGGCAGCGGACGTGTTGATGTCGCTGTTGTTAGCTATTTCGGGAATTCTGCGTAGTAATATTTTTTTCATGTTTGCTTTTGAAACATAAGCAAGGCTAAAGGTGATTACGCAGTCCTCGTGGGGTGCTACTACTGCGTTGGCCTTACAGCGCCGACAGTTACTGCGCTTTGTGTCTATGCGCATGCGCCTTGGGCGTCTTATAACAGCAGTGTATTGACATTAAAGCTGCATAGTCCGATGAAATATCAAATTTTCAAAACCAAACCAATTATCTAGATTTCATTTTACATATCTAACTTAGACACTGATGCACTTATTAAGTATTTGTTTCTGCGTAGAAGGCAATACTGAGTCAATATAACAGAACCTGTTACTGCAGAAGTCTATGGTCTCAGAGTAATTTTCCAAGCTTGCACTCAAATTATATCAAAAGTTTACCATTTAAAATAAAAGTAACTTTGAACTAATGTAAAGTAGATACTAGTGATCGATCTAATATATTTATCTCAGAAAAAATACAGAAATTCAAAACCATTGGACTATGCAACTTTAACATTGCCATAACCACGTATATCACCATATATATATATATTTGAAAGTGAGAAGCGCGTGCCCATTTGGGTCAGTTGGTCAAGAGTCAGAGTCGGCGGGATGCAGAGAATGACCGACAATCAGTAGGCCTATATCGAGTCAGTTTGGTATGTGAGGATCGGTGTCAGAAGGACACCGACCAGAAACATTAGGAGGCTTAATTAATTTATATACACATACTAAAGTATATAGTACATATGCATATGGTATATCAAATCAGAGTGCTGGCTAGGCTTCCTATGCAGAAGATTGTGCGTTCAAACCCAGGCTGATTCACACCAATGACTTACAATATTGATATATCACCTGTTCAGAAATGCAATTATATCGCTTGTGTAGCCTATGTACTTGATTACTTTGTTTGTTTTACGGCCTAGCAACATCTACGGTCATATCAGGACGGGTACCGACTTTAAATGGGAGAGTGCGCACTTGATTAAACTTTATAGAGCTGCCCCACTGGGACACCAGGCCAAACCAATGACTTCAAAATTGATACTTGTCGCCTCCTAGCTATGCACTCGGCATTAATAGGATAGGGCAAGGACTGGTTAGCTCAGTGTCAGGATAATGTGACTGAGTGGGATATCAGCTCATGGTGCTGGTGGTCTGATTTCCCAGTGGGGCAGCACTATAAAAGTTGGCATGAGTGCGCACTGTCAGAAGTCGGTACCCGTCCTGATATGACCTTAGATGTTGCTAGGGCATAAAACAGCAACAAACAAACTAATCACTTCTGTATTGCTTTGAGACGCTACCTTCTGCACTGCTCGGGTGGACAGATGGCATGTCGGTCACGTGATTCCGTGAGCCGTCCAGCGCGCACAATGCTTCGCTGTCACTGGGACAATTATTGCACACCTGCGCAAAGTGGAGAAGTGCTGGTGGGAAATATGGCATGGCGAAGTGACACTTCTGGTGATGGAAATGCTTATGAGGAAGAGTGAACGTGATGTGTGGTTGGTTGGTTGTTAGAGTTTTACGTCCTGGTAACATCTAAGGTCATATCAGGACGGGTACTGATTTGTGACAGTGCGCACTAAACGCGACTTTATAGTGCTGCCCCATTGACAGATGCAGTGACATTATCCTGACACTGAGCCAACCAGTCCTTGCCCTATTCAAATAATGCCGACCGCCTGGCTAGGAAGTGACAAGTATCAATGATTAATTCATTGCTTTCAGTCGGCCAGGTTTCGAACCCATGGATTCGAATCCCACGATCTACCAAGGTGGGAGACAGACGCTCAACTCATTCGGCCACGCCGTCTGATATATGATGTGTGTGATGGCTTTGCTGCTTGTTGTGTTGCTCATGGTGGTGGGGATGGCGATGACCTATTGGAGTTTCATGTCCTAGCAAGGTATGAGGTCATATTAGAATAGGTACTGACTTGTGACAGCTCGCACCACGTGGTGGCTCTCCAGTTGCCTCCTCCACTCTCTCCCCCCTCCCTCCACAAATACACACTGGGATGGGATGCTGTTGGCATTATCCTTTATGCTGAGGTATAATCAACCGCTTCTTGTCCCGTCCTTTTAGGCCTGACCTCCCCCCCCCCACACACACACAAACTCACCACCCCACCACCCATGTAATAATTATCAAATGTATGAGTCTTTGATTTGAGTCGGTCCAGATTATTCCTACCGCATGTGGAAATGCGGATTATCTACTAAGCCATGCCGCCTGGATCATAGTGGATATCATTATGGTGCTGGTAATGTTCGTGGCAATGGTTATGGAGGCAGTGATGATGGTGATGGTGCTGAAAGTGATGGTGGTGATGGTACTGGTGGCGATGGCATTAGTGGTGACGGTGCTGGTGATGGTGGTGGTAGTGATTGTGGTGATGGTGACGATGGTGGTGATGGTGATTGTAATATATGTAACTGTGTCATGTCACAACGTGACCTATCAGCATCATCACGTGACGTGAAAGGAAGGGCTTGTAAATAAAGACAGTTAGAAACATCTACTCGCCGTGTCCACGTCGGTCATTACCTTACAGTGATCAGAAGATAGATGTTGAGGATGTGAATGGTGAGGAGGAGAGTGTTGAGGGTGGTGGTAGTGGTGATGGTATTGCGATGGTGGTAATGGTGGTGATGGCTGTGGTACAGACGAATTTGATAATTTCCTAATGATGTTTAAGGGAGTGGCTATTGATGAGAACATTATTTACTAACACACACATGCCCACATATCTATATCATCATCATCATCATCATGCTGTTGGTCACGATGCGACAAAGACTGCTTTCATTACTTGACTGCTGCTCTCCATTTAGCTCTCTGCTGTGAGAGTGATGTCCATGAGTTGGTTTTAATGTCTCTCAGCTTCAGGTTTCTCTTGATGGTATCCTTGAACCGGAGACGAGGTCGCCCTCTCTTTCTGTAACCAGAAGACAGTTGAGAATAGAGGATCTGCTTTGGTAGCCTGTCTGATGACATCCTCATGAGGTGTCCAGTCCACCGGAGATTCTTTTTGATCAGAAATCTTCCATAGAGGGCCACCCCATCCGTTCGAGTATTTCCTTATTCATCACTTTGTCCTTCCAGGTTAGCCTCATGATTGAACGCAGATGTCGCATCATGAAGGCATTCAGCTTTTTCACCTCACAGATCTATATAAATCGCCATAAAATATACAAAATGTAACATTTGTTAAAAGGTTGACAGCCTCAAGCCGAATTTGGCCACGCTGTGAAGTGATCCCTTGTAATCACTTAGGTGTGGTCAAGGGTCGGGACACCCGGTTGGCCGATCGACATGGGCGACTGGCTACCACGGAATGGGCCTATTGAACGCGAGAGTGTACTGACGGCCTAACATATACATGCTGTTGTGAAATGGTAGAGGTGTGGGTTAAAAGGCTTGGTTATCTCTCACCAACTTGAGAGGACTGCATAATGGTTAGGTGCCGATAAGTTATGTTCAGTGCCAAAATGGTGTCTAGAGTCATATCACTTATATGAGTTCAAAAACCAAAAAGTGGGATGAAATCTGTAAACTGCTACCGTGTTACAATCGATGACTGTTTCTTCACAGTTGTCTGTGGGGCTTTTACAATTGTCATGATATATAATTTATATTGATAATAATCCCAGTCAGTCACATTACCCTGATGCTGAGCAAACAGAGCTTGCTCTATCCAATTAATGCTAAGCTCCAGGCTAGGTAGCAACATATATCAATTTAGCAAGGTTTAACTCAGCTGAGGTTCAAACCCACGAGTTTGGCCTTGTCGTCTGGTGCCCATCGATTTATATCACTCACATTAAGATTTATTCAATGTTGTATTCATTAACAAAAGTCAATCGGTCATTGTAAACACTATATCGACTGCACTTGTTCCACTTCATGTACGTTATAGCCACTAGCACCTATAGCAGATAATCAGTTGGTTGATGCACTAGTCAATCTACAAATTCTAATGACAATTACAAGCTCTTATTCCATCACCCACCAAATGTATGCTAAATTGAGCCTCACCAATACTTGGCTATCTAGAAATATCAGGTGCTGTCAATATATCCGGATACAAGCCTAGAACCTAGCAAATCAGTACTCTACGAGTATGACTCATATATATATATTAAATCTATGATTATATTTATAAGCCGCCTAGTACAGAGAACTAATCACTTAGTTGGCGGCCAAACAACCGGCTTTGCGCAGGCGCACTCAATAACAGCGCCATACAGTGTCAGATGCCAGAAGGTGGCGCCACTTACGTACATCTGTGGCATTCAGCCCCGTCCGTCATCGGTCGGTGGCGCCGCCTGGTGGCGAGCAGATCTACACCGCGCATCGCCAGCCATGGGAGGCGCACGTCAGATGTCACGTGACCCATGATGCTTTCCTCACCCATATCGCTAGTCAGCGGCTGATTGGTTACGGCTAGTCTACCAGGGTCGGACAGCGTCTGCCGGTTTACTAACAATTCGCCAACCAGAATGCTGCCAACACCGGCCAACTAACTAACTATATACAGTAAAACCTCTCTAAATCGACCGACCATGCGACCGACTTTGAATGATCCATTTAGGGAGTTTGTCAGTTTAGTTTTTTTTTTTAAATCATTAGAATGGTATTGTATGGGCAATCGTTTAAGACCCAAATAAAGTGATCAATATAAGGGAGTGGTCGATCTGTGAGGGTGGTCGGTTAGAAAGCGTTTACTGTATATATATCGGGCATGGTGGCCGAATAGTTTGGGCGCAGGGCTCACGTGCTGGAGATCGGGAGTTCAATAGACGAGATCACCGTTCCGACTGCGGCTGTGCTGAAATCGGCATTGGCAGCAAAGCAATTGCGTCTGGACATTGAGTTTGTTGATATGCATAGGGCAAAGCTTTGATTTGATTCAAAATGAATAGAAATACATAACAATTTGGCATAAATATGTATGCACATATGCAATATAATGATCTGATGAATATAGCTAAGAAAAACCTAGCCACAGTTAAACATTTTGAGCTAAGAAAGATACAATTCCACACAAAAGAATCAGTGATATCCACATCACGATTATTAATTCTTGTTCTAAATATTAAAATGCCAAATGTGTCAACATACACTTGTTTCAGAGAAATGTATAACCAATATCTGATTAACCCTACTAATTTTCTAGTTCTATGTATGTCATTAACCATGGGATATAAATAAAAACATTAATAAAATAAGTAAAACTTACTCTGGCTATGGCTGTAACACTAGTCTGAGTGCCCAGATGTGTTTAAATCTAAATGCACATGACATGAGATGTGCTGATTATATTGATGTAAATGCAATGCTTGATAAAAGATTAATATCTTAATTTATTATTTACATTTTTTTAGTTGGTATTGTATGTTTCAAACAAGAACTGAGATGAGCTGAAACTAGCACATTTCATAACTGCACCCAGTGTACTAGCATGTGCCATGTGCTTCTCACAGGTTTGTTTTCCTTCTACACGTCCCACAATGCACCGCGCAGCTGGAATGGTGATGTAGTCTATTCACGGTCGAGTCCAACCAATGACTTACACAATTTATACTTGTCACTTCATAACTTGGCACTGGGCATTATTAGATTGGCAAAAGGACTGGTTGGCTCAGTGTCAGGATAATGTGACTGAAAGTCGCCATGAGCGTGGACTGACACAAGTCAGTACGCATCCTGATATCCTGACCTTAGATGTTGCCAGGACGTAAAACGTCAACAACCAATCAACCAATCTTATTCACATTGCAAAGCAAAACAGCAACAAAAACCATGTGTGCCTGCCAAAAGGAAACACACGTATCGCTGTCGTGCTACAACTAAATAAATACACTGTAGCACGTGACCTTAATGAACCAGACGAGGAATGCCATGATCCTGTCAAATTTAAATTTCTCAAATTGATTATTAAATTGGAATAAAAAACCGTCTAAGGTGCATTCCTCACTGAACTTCTTTAAGGATGTTGTGTCAGGTAATCCTCTGCTAACATTATTTCAAATGTGGTGATATATACTGAGCATTGAGGATTTCTGTCCTAGCAACATGTAAGGTCACATCAGGAGAGGAGATATAATAATTTGCAGCAGCGAGTGAGAACGCTGTGCAGAAATAGCTAGCACATTAGATCAAATCCCGAGACGGGAGGGGGGACGGGAAACCCTGTGGATAGATGGTGTTTATTCTGTTGTGTGTGGTGGGAATGGGAGTCAGGCACTACTCCACCCCCACACCCACCCACACCCACGCCCACACCCACACACCTACCACCACACCCACACCCACACTCTCGCCGGTGCGCCATCAGCGCGCAAAATATCTTCTACGCATCGAGACACGTCCAACTTTTCAGCGGTTTAGGGAAAAAGATTGGCGTCAGCGCAGCGCGTTATTCGCGCGTGGCCAACGTGAGTCGATGAGTGAGGAAAAAAAAAGAAGAAAGTTTGGTGCGACGTGCTCATATGAACTTAGATGTTGGTAGGACATAAAACAACAAAGCAACCATTTGGCGCAACATGTGGAGACGACCCTCACGCATGCGCGGCGACTGCCTAGCATTCGCATAATGTTATTCCAGCGCTGTCGACGTCCTTCTGACGTCGCCATAATATTGGAACCCGCGCGTTGACGCGCGTCGTGGGTCAGAGCATTTTTTTGACATGCTTAAAACATTGAGCGACCAACTACGTGTGCCGCCGTTTCTCGCCGACCGTCGACATCCATCAAGGTGTACCGACGTGCGCCTAACGCGCATGTAACGCTTCCCGACGTCTCGGCAAAAAGTGACACGCGTCATCGCGCATTGGAAAGAAACATTGTCGTGTGACAGGGCAATAATTTCGCTTTTGGATACCATACCTATATTTGTTATGTTAGGCCAACTGGAGCTGGAAGGAGAAGTGCATGTTGCTTTTAACAGCAGACCTGATGTCCAAGCGGCTCAAGCGGTATAGCAACTAATGGCTGCCTAAGAATGCCGAGTGTATATATACTAAAGTGTGGAGAAACAACAACAATCAACATTCTGTCAAATATATGGCGGGTGGGGTGGGGGTAATTGCTGACAATGCAAATAGAGTGATATATCATTGAATGGCTCCAGATGAAATAATATATCTTTCGCCTATGACAGATTATATCTCATTATAATATGGCCATCTGGTGTCAGCCAGCCATTGCTAATAAATGTAAGTATGGGTGCAGCCATGACCCAACGGGGTTCCTCTGTCGGTGATGCATACACAGGAGAAAGCACAACCCATACAGACAGGGCATTGCCAGGGTATGCAACTAACACACCACTTCTTAAAGCCACCAATGAGAAGAAAGGAAAATGGGTTAGCTCCCTAATTTCAAAACCGCAGCAAACAAAATAAAAGACTGTATAAGCCATCGCAAAACATTATTAGATCAAATCCCGAGACGGGAGGGGGGACGGGAAACCCTGTGGATAGATGGTGTTTATTCTGTTGTGTGTCGTGGGAATGGGAGTCAGGCACTACTCCACCCCCACACCCACCCACACCCACACCCACACACCTACCACCACACCCACACCCACACCAATACATTTACCACACCACCCACACACCTACCCCCACCCCACCCCGACCAAGACCCACATCTACCCCGACACCCACACCCATACCCGCACCCACACCCACACCCACACCCACACCCACACCCACACCCACACCCACACCCACACCCACACCTGTACACCCACCCCCACCCACATCCAGACCCACACCCACACCCACACATCTACCCCAACACCACCCACACGACCACACCCACACGACCACACCCACACGACCACACCCACACCCACACCCACAACCACAACCACAACCACAACCACAACCAAGCCCACACCCACACCCATACCCACATCCACACTTACACACCTACATCCACATCTATACCTACACCCACACCCACACCCGCACCCATACCCACACCCACCCCCACCCCCACCCCCACACCCACACCCACCCCCACACCCAAACCCACACCCATACCCACACCCACACCCACACCCACACACACACACACATGCCCACACCCACACCCACACCCACACCCACACCCACACCCACACCCACACCCACACCCACACCCACACCCACACCCACACCCACACCCACACCCACACCCACACCCACACCCACACTCACACCCACACCCACACCCACACCCACACCCACACCCACCTGTTGCTGTTCACTGGCGGCGGTGTTCTGCTGTGACTGGGTCTGGTGGGGCGGGATCTGTTGGTGGCACCGCCGGCTGACAATGACAGAGGGACGCCGGGTACACGCCGGAAAGCGCCCGGCGTGTCGCCCCGGATCAGGCCGGCGCGCCTCTGTCAAACGCGGGTATTACACCGGGGGGGTGGGGGGGGGGGGGGAGGGCGCATCCGCCGTCCCCGGGGGGTGCGGCTAGGTTTTACCGGCCGTCTGGTATCGGGTTCTGCTAGACGAAGTCTGCTGTGCCGGTGTCTATACTAGCAGGGTCATAGCTAGATAAAAGATTCGCGCCTTACTTCCAGTACAGGGGTGAAAACCAACCCATTAGAAAAGCTGGCGAAGAATTTCGACATGCTGGGTAAATTCTTAATTTAAGAAGCAAAATATATTCTTTATGTACGTCTTCATATTTACCCGCTACTTTTGAGTTGGAAAATATAATAAAACATATACTTTAATGCAATTTAAAAGTGAAATCGAGGTGTTCTCTGGCCGCCATCTTATCTTTTTGCATTCTCTCCCATTTCACCAACTCTGTATTGATATAAGTAACCATTTGACACTGGTGCCAGGCATCCTACTTCCTCTTCCATACTAAAGCTATTTTCGCCCGTATTTAGACTACGTTGTCATTCACCCCTGTACTGGAAGTATGGGGTGAATCTTTTATCTAGGTCGTAGCTAGCAGAGGAGCCAATGGTGGGTTCGCCCCCCCCCCCCACGCCAACAACAACAAAGCAAAAATACATTATATAACCTCCCGGAAATGGCTGAAAATGGTATTTCATAGGCTCTAGATTTCAACATTTCTTTTACACCCAATAACACATATATTATGCAAATAATACCAACACAGAAATGGACAGGCCCGGGTCATGCAACTGATCCACCCTGAAATACAAAATGGCTAGGCAAACAACACAGCGATCCCACCTGGCTGCAGTCCAAAGGGTCTGAGTGTGTTCTAGCACACGGGTGTACTATCTAATGACAGGGTTTAGGTGAAAGGATGCTGTAAGAAATCAAAAAATCAAAAAGTCTAAATGGGACTGGATCCTCTCCGTCAAGCATGCATGTCACCCAAGTAGATGTACATAGTAGGCTAAGGTATCATACTCAGACTAGATAGGAAACTTGAAAATTATAAAGAAACTAACAATAGTAACAGAGTCAATGCTACTCACAAAATTCACCCCCAAACTCTCTCACCCACCGAACCATCCCACGACCCCCACACCACACCACCACCTCACACCACTGCCTCACACCAGGATCTCACACATCCCCTCCACCTCACCCCACCCCACCACCCCACACCACAACACCACCTCACACCACACCCCCACACCACAACACCACCTCACAACCCAACATCACCACACACCACACTAGCACCTCACAACACACCACCAGCTCACACCACAACATCACCTCACACCACACCACCACCTCACACCACCCCATCACCACACACCACACCCCCACACCTCCACAACATGCTACCACCTCACACACCACCACCTTACATCACACCACCACACACCACACCCATACCTCACAACACCATCACACCACCATAACCAGCTGCGAGTATGCAGCCTCACTCACCGTCAGTAATTATAGCCTGCAAATAATGTTATTGAACCAAAACCATCGCACCCATTAACAGAGTGGGACGGGCGAATGACTCAGCAGCGTCGCGGTCCGGGTGAGCTGATTTACACTGACGTCGAATTAAGTCCTGACCTTTCGGCAGCTACCTGCGGTCCCTCATTCTATCGGTGTAAGTTTTAGGCAAGTAATATACCCTTTTCCACATACCATGAAAAGTGTTGTGAAATGTCACCGACAACATCCATTCTTGCCACAGCTGTCAGAGGGCGAGGTCCTAGTGGAAATCCTTTATATGCACAGTGAGATGTGACGCGTAGCATTAGTTCTCACCACTGACATCAGAGGGCGGGCTGGTGGTGGAAATCCCCTATATGACCATTTTACATAGACCTTGCAGTCAGCTGTTGCATGCAACATTAATTCTGTGCATTACCATCAGAGGCCAGTTGGCGGTGGAAATCCTCATTATGACCTTTTCCACAGAACATGCTGTATAGACAGCTGATACCTACAACACTAGTTCTTGCCACTGCCATCAGAGACCAGGGTGGGCGTGCAAATCCTCTATATGACCAGTTCAAAGAGACCTGCTACTGCCATGACATCTAAGGGCGGATTGATGGTGGAAATCCTCTATAGGACCTTTTCCACAGAGCATTCTGCACAGTGACCTGCTACACTAGTTCTTCCCACTACCCTCGAAATTCTAGATTGGTGTGGAAATCCTTTATATAATATTTTCACACAACGCATGCTGCACAGTGAGCTGCTACTAAAAAAACTCCGTCCTGCTATGACATTGATGTTCCTAGGACGTAATACAACAACAAACAACCAAAACCTCAAAACACTACTTCTTCCCACTACCATCAAATTGGTGGATTAGTGAGGAAATCCTTCATAGAGCATGCTGTACATATAGCACCAGTTCTGCCACTGCCAACCAGAGGGGCCGGTTGGCGATGGTTGTTGGTGGTTTTTGGTGGTAGTTGTGGTGGAAATCCTCTATTCGCACATCCGCTGCCGTGAAGAGGTCAGCAGGGAAAGAAATGGATGTCTTAATGACGTCGGTAACAGGTGGCGATTAGCGTAGAGGCTTGCGGAGTGTTAGCGGAGACGCGGTATTCAAACCGAGGCCGAGACGCCGGCGGCTGAAATGGTCTGCCTTTTCTTGCCTTGCTTTGTGGGTTGGTTATTTTTGCGCTTAGTTTTTATTTATTCTTATCATGTTTTTTTATTTAGCTGATTGCGTCGTTTTGTTTTAGGGCTAATGCGTTGTTCTTCGGACAATTTGTAGATTGACATTGACGCACATGGAATAGAAGAAGAGGTTGGTGATTTTATAGTAAGAGTAAATCCTATCCTGACCAGGCCTGTTTAGGTTCACGTCCTGGATTGATTGGGTGGTTATTGGAGTGTTACGTCGTGGCAACATCTAAGGTCATTTCAGGATGGGTACCGACTTGCGACAGTGCACACTCATGGCGAGTTTATAGTGCTGCCTCACTGGAAGACCAGGCTGCCAGTCCCCACTCAGTCACACTATCCTGACACTGAGCCAACCGATCCTTGCCATATACATATAATGCTGAGTGCCTCGCGAGGAAGAAACAAGTATGCATTTTTAAGTCGTTGGTTTGACTCGATGAGGATTCAAACCCATGCATTCGAAGCCCACGATCTACCAAAACGGGAGACGGAGGCTCAACTTATTCGGCCATCCCGTCTGGTATTCACAATGTGGAAGCGTAATTCAGATATACTCGGTTTTGTTCAACTTCCGGTGTGAGTCACGATCTCCTCGCGGGTTTGAATTAAGCAGTCGTGCGTGATCTTTCTCAAGTTCCTTAATACTTTGACCTTCATGTATAACAGTGTCCTGCAGATTGTATGGCGATGGTGATTTTATGGTGAGAACAAATCCTGTCCTGACCATGGCTGTCATTACTTTGACTCACACTCTCTCGCCACCTCATGCTCTCCCACTCTCTCTCTCCCCTCTCTCTCTAATGGCCCTGTCACACTACGACGTGACTACGTCAGCGTATCCACAACGTGAAAATAATGATATCACGTCGAAGTTATCGGCGTAATATGCAAATTGTGGACGTGAATGCAGCGTAGTTGACGTGAGCGTAACGTGAAAGTAACGTGGGTGTACGTCGTGACGTTAGCTGTAACGTGACAATGTTAGAGGGGAGGGGTAATTGGCGACGTGACCGGGCGTTAGTGTAACGTGAGCGTAACGTCGCCGTAACGGGTGTGACGTGAACGTAACGTGACCGTAACGTGACCGTAACGTGACCGTAACGTGACCGTAACGTGACCGTAACGTGACCGTAACGTGACCGTAATGTGACCGTAACGTGACCGTAACCGTGACCGTAACGTGACCGTAACGTAACCGTAACGTGACCGTAACGTGACCGTAACGTGCAAAACGCTGCCCACACGTTGCTCCCACCCGGGCCGTCGGTCTGACGTGACATAATGTGACTCTAACGTCATTTACGCTGCTATAACGATCGCGGAACGTCAACCTAACGTCATTGTCACGTCATCCCAACGTAACGGCTTCACGTTGAGATACGTTGAAAGTTTTGAACAGGTTCAAAACCTCGACGCGCGCCGACGTAACACGACGTAACATGACGTAGCTCGACGTCACTCTAACATCATTATGACGTCATCATAACGTGACCCAACGTACGGCAATGTAAAGACGAAAAATCATCACGTTAGGCTCACGTTGGCTCGTTACGTCGTAGTGTGACAGGGGTATAAGACAGCCACCCCCACACAAAGTCCTCACCGCTTCTGCTCGGTGCGCCTCGGCATGGATTCTCCTACCACACTCGAAATTTCCTCAGTGACCCAGCAGGTAATAAATCAGTCAGATTACATCTTACCCGGGGATATATACGCATGTCTACGCAGTTGGATGTGAAACTGAAAACTTAATGCCTACCTTGCACCCTCTGGTGACAGGTTTTGAAATATATATACATGTATATATACACAGGGGTACAGACATTGACAGTAAGGCTTTGGGAGGCGGCGGCTCCAAAAGGAAACTGAGAGTGGTAGTTATGCTTACAGAGATCTTCACATCAGAGGATGAGCATAGATAATATGGAGGCATACACGTGAATGTATGATATTAATAGAGAAGCAGATCAAGTGGGATGCGTAGACTGTTGGAATTATTGCATAGGCCCCGCAGAGCCCAATAGTATCATTCTCCTTATCCTTATCCCCCTCCTCCTTCTTCTCTTCTATGCTCTTTCTTTTTTTCTTTCTTTCGTTCTTCATTTATTAATATATTTATTGCATGGGCCTCGCAGAGCCCAATATTCTTCTTCTTCTCCTTCTGTTACTTCTCCTCTTCCTCTTCCTCCTTCTCTTTTCTTTCTTTCTTTCGTTCCTTATTTATTTACATATTTGCCTGCATTATCAACAACAAAATTCATTAATTATGTACTGTGCTGCTTTTCACAAAACATTCGAGAATAAGCAAACACCAGCGTTGGCCTAGATACCAAATGATTATTTTCAAGTTATTTGCAAACCTACTGATTTTATAAACCCTCCCCCCACACACAACAAACCACACATAACAACAACAAAAACAGTGAATCCTCCCCTGACAAAGAAACCCCCCTCCCCCCAACCAAAAAAAACTAACAAAAAACATTTAAAAAACCAACAAACAACAACAAACCAATAAGAAGCAACAACACCCTGCTAAAAAGCACACACACCTACTCCAAAACAATCCCGGTTAGAACAAGGCGAGCTGTGTTCACATATACGCACACTGTGCTAATTGGCTTTCCCAATTAGGACAACACAGCGTCTCGTGTGTGAACACTTTGGCCGGCCTTTGCTGCTATTCTCCTGACTCGCAGTGATGACTTATTTCTTATATTCTTACTGATGCCGATATGGGATCATCCAGCAGACTTGTTGTAACCAAATGAAGGCAGTTATAAAGGGCTTCATTTCTTTTAAAAAGGCAAACACAAAATTACTTCCACAGAGGGCCGACCATCGAGAACTTCTTGGATCATTTCGACAGTTGAGAAGGATGCAAGTCAGACACACATCTTTAAAGCGATGGAAATATGGAAGATTTTTGATGGTCCCTTAGTGAAAATAATAGTCCAGCATTGTCCATAACATGAGTAATTCACAGCACAGCAACAGAACTCTGACTGCAGATGCCTATGAAGTATGATATATAGCAATGACCATACGCGGTGGCCGAATCGGTAAGAGCACAGGCTTCCTGTGCGGAAGCCTGGGAGTTTGAATCCTGTCTGAGTCAAAATAATGACAGCCATGGTCAGGACAGGATAAGAGAGCACGAGAGACCGAGAGAGAGCATGAGCAAGGAAGCGAGAGAGAGCGTGAGGGAGGGCAAGAGAGCGTGAGATAAACTGAGAGTGAGTGAGAGTGAGCGAGAGCCTGGGAGAGATCGAGAGCAAGAGAGAGACAGAGCGAGAGAGTAAGAGAGCGATAGAGCGATACAGAGAATGAGGAAGCGAGAGAGCGAGAGAGCACGAGAGAACGAGTGAGAGAGAGTGAGAGAGAGTGAGAGAGAGTGAGAAAGAGCGAGAGAGAACCAAAGAGAGCGAGAGAGAACCAAAGAGAGTGAGAGAGAACCAAAGAGAGTGAGAGAGAGTGAGAGAATGTGAGGGAGAATGAGAGCACGAGAGAGCCAAGGAGAGCGAGAGAGAGCAAAAGAGAACTGAATAGAGCGAGAGAGAGCCAAAGAGAACAAGTGAGCAAGAGAAAGGGAGAAAGAGAACGAGAGAGAGGGAAAGAGAGCGAGAGAAAATGAAAGAGACCGAGAGAGGGTGAGAGAGAGGAGAGGACAATCTGGGAGCGGTGGGGTTGGGATGTGTAGTGGCTTCAGACTTGGCTTCTGAAATGGCTTCCGGGTGTGTGTGACGCGGGTGGAGGTGGGCTTAGGGTGGAGGTGCGGGTGGGACAGTGAGGAGGGTGTGCAAAAGCAACATGTCTTCCCTGTCCTTCTGAGTGGGCGGAGTGGGTGGTAAGAATAGGTAGAGCTAGGCAGGCTGAGATGTTTATTGCTGGTCTGTGCGGGAGAGAGGCTGCTTCACCTTGTTCAACTTTACTCCATAATCACCTATTACCTCCCATCAACTACCTGTCGGCATTATATTTGTTATCCCTGTTTGTCCCTGTCACATGTGTATGTGCTATATACTTTATTATGTGAATATAAATAACAGGTACTCAGATTTTTTATTTTTTATATTAACTTACTAGTAATGTATGCACGCTTATATCTCAATCATCTTCCATTTCCCTTCACTTGTTCAGTTCTGACTGTCTGTATTACTGGATGTTTTTCTGCCAACTGACCACCTCCAAATGCTTAGATCTGGGGACTAATCGACCAGTGCGACTCCCAGAATCACACAACATTATTAGTGGCCAATTTGCAGTCGAAATATAACAACATTACTCTAATTTGTCATATTTCTCCTCTTCCACCATAATTTTCCGATCCCATTTTATATACAAATTGTTTCTCAACCCATGAAATACTCATACTATGTTTCCTGCTGGATAACAGACGGCTTCATATTATTATGGTAGTGTTCAGGAATTCCCCTTTATTAACCTTTACGGTAGTATCACGTGACCCTCACCCTACCTCCAGTACAGATATAGCGTATATACACACACTAGACATTAGGCAAAGAAGTGCTGACATGGCAAACTTATACATAGTACACACGGTTCCAGGAGAGAATTCAGCACTATTTTATCTCTTTTTACACCACAACTTATAAGTATTCAACTCTAACCTAATGTCTTTGTTTATTGTTATATCTAGCTATTTATGAGTTCACACATATGCTGTGAGACACATCTGAACCACAACGCAGGTATGCCTGCATAACTTTGCTATAATTATAATAAACGATTATGTGGAGAGCATTATCTATGATACTTAGCAGACCATCACAAAACCTTTTTATTATTTTGATGGTATTGATAATCATATATAATAGTTTGTTATATGTACTTCTCGCAAAAAGATAATTATGCTCCTCGCTTGTATCAGAAAGCATCGGGGACATAATACATTTTTGATAGTTTTTTTGGTAAATGAGCATTTTATTCAGCAAATAAAGGTATTTTTTCAGCGCCGAGGCACTGGTCTTCCGGCCATCTATGGTTGTGTATAGGGATGCGTACAGCACACTCAGTAATACACATGTATGTACATGATAAGGTCACAGGTTCGAAAGGTCCTAGCAATTATTAGCTACTCACTTACTTAATCCACAGCAAATACCTAAGTTCTGACCTACTGACCTACTGACCTACTGACCTAACTGTGAAGAACTCTGACTTCTCCGAGTATATCTATCACCAGAGTACAGACAGGTCGTTCTACCCCATGTATTTTATTCCTTTGTTTGTCGTACCCTATGACAGCGATCAGAAATAGAGCTGAGCACTGCGAACGTCAGCTGCGCAATTAGAGCTGTTGTGATATACAATTATGCATAGACCCACTTACAGACCAACTTGAACAGGTGGCAGCACCATGTTCATTCACACATATATGATTATTTCGGTAATATATCTGACAATTATAGTAAGTATTTCAATGATTACAGTCGTGGCTATGGTCTAATTTGCTTAGTAGTGAAATACACTGACTCTGCTATCTACAAATTTCATTAAATCATTTCTTTTATCTGTGAATGAGTATCTTACCATGTTCAAACACCGTTCACCTTAATATTTGAATAATGTAACTAAAATAAGTTGGGTGCAAACAGTTACGCTAATTCCGAGACCGGAAAAAAATATAAACAAATTTTTGAGGACCACGGTGTTTGGAAGGGCTAACCACCTTTTCGGCACGTATTAAGGTCCTATAAATGAACCAAAAATATAACTTGCAGTGAGACTTATCTTCCTAGTCTTATAGCAAATCCTCCACCACATTTCTATGCACACCGGGCGCGATGGACGTATCGGTAGAGCACAGACCTCGCGTGCGGAAGATCGGGAGTTCGCGAGTTCAGTTCCCGGTCGAGTCAAACCAATGACTTAAAAATTGACACTTGTTGCTTCCTAGCTAGTCGGTATCCCAAGCTGCTGTGTGAAGGAAAAATTAAAACGATAGAATTGAAACCTGCTATATCTAGTCCAACTCACCAGTCTAGTATAAGCCGTGTTCACACGGGCAATGTAAATCGATTCGTAGAAAGCGACTTGCCTAGTTCGCCTAACATTTCTCATGTGAACGGGTGTCTGATGCAGATTAGGGCTGATTCGTTTCACGTGATGCGGATCCTGTAAACCACCTAGCGAGGTAGTTTACGTGAATCGATTTCTGCGATGCGGAAAATTTTGCCCGTGTGGACGCACTGAGGCGGATTAAGCACCTCACACGCATGCGCAGTCGATACCTTAGTTTGTTGACTTTCCGGTCGATCAAAAGTGCATATTATATAATTTAATTAATGAAACCGCTATCTATGCACATATATTTGTTTCATCATTTATTTTTAGGGTTTCACTGCCCAGCAGAAGTTTTGACCGTTGCAAACCAATACGATGCAGTAAATACATATCTAGGTCGAATCCACTCTCTCGTGGTGACGTCGACTTGCTCATGCGCAGATTTCGATTTCCGGCCCAAGTACTGCCCGTGTGAACGGGCCGCTAGTTCGACTCACCTGATTTGATTTGTCTGATTCGCCGCACATTTTGCCCGTGTGAACACGGCTTATCGTACACTGTGGGGAACCAGGGCAGTGATGTGTGAACTAAAATATAAACAAATAAAAGCAAAGCAAATAAGATAAAATTAGTCTCTGATTTAAGTTCGAATGCTATTTGGAAATCAATTTGAAGATTTGTGAATGTCTAATTACTAGATTCGTAGAATTAATAAACACTTAATTTGCAAAAATAAACATAAAAGGCTTCCGTGTTTTGACTGGATTAGACTTAGCATGAGTTCTCGTAATCCCGATGGAATGAATCCCGATACCCTGACCTAGGGTGTTGCTAGGACGAAAAGCAACAAGCAACCAAACAAACAAAACGTTGTCCTGATGCGACCTTAGATGTTGCTTTGACGTAAAACTCCAACAACTAACCAACAGTGACCAACCAACAAAACTGGGGCCATATGCATGGGGCGGTGTTAGCGGCGTGTGGTGTTAACCAGTTATCAGCTATCCAGCTATCAGTTATCAGCTGGTGTTAACCAGCTATCACCAGTTATCAGGGGCGTCACAAAGCATGTCACGCCATATGCATGGTGGCCTAAATGGTTTGTGTTAGCTATATGTGAATTAATTTATACCTTATGAGAATCTCTCTGAGCCTGTTGCCGGCGAGCACCTTGTTGGGCCTAATATATTGCCTTCTCTACCCACCGAATACCAGCGCGCTTGTTACTGTGGCGGCGGCGGTGGGTGTTGCTTACATTCATCGATTCGACAATATTATCACCACCGATTTAGTGGTGGCGTTAATATTGCTTTGAATTTATGGTTAATTTCATGAAATTTCACTTATTGCGTATGTAATTCTGTTAAATATGATAGCATTGAATAGATTTGGCTCTAATATATCGCCGCCGAGTCTGTGGCGGCGGCGGCGATTTGTTTTGTTTACATTCATCGATTCGACAATATTAATATCACTGCCAATTTAGCGGCGGCGTTAATATCGCTTCGAATTTAGGGTTAATTTGCTGAAATTTCACTTATTGAGTATCTAATTCTGTTAAATATGATAGCATTGAATAGATTTGGCTCTAATATATCGCCGCCGATGCGGCGGCAGTGGGGGGTGGCGGCGGCGGCGTTTTGTTTAGTTTACATTCGTCGATTCGACAATATTAATATCGCCGCCGATGCGGCACCAGCGTTAATATCGCTTTGAGTTTAGGGTTAATTTGATCAAATTTCACTTTTTGAGTATGTACTTCTGTTAAATATGATAGCATTGAATAGATTTGGCCCTAACCTAACACTAACACTGCTGTAAACCTGCTATGGGCTGGTGTTAGAATATTCAACTTTAAACTTGCGGTGTTGGCCTAACACTGCTCCATGCATAGCTACTTTTTGGTGCTAAACCAGAAATCCCGCCCTAACCGCGGTTTGGCTCGCTAACACCGCTCCATGCATATAGCCCCTGATGAAAGCAATGACTTACAAATAAATACTTGTCGCTACGAAGCCAGGCATTCGGCATTATTAGGATAGGGCAAGGACTGGTTCGCTCAGTGTCAGGATAATGTGACTGGGTAGGTCACGGTGCCGACAGCCTGTTCTCCCAGTGGGGCAGCACTATAAAGTCACCATGAGTGTGCACTGTCACAAGTCAGTACCCATCCTGATATGACCTTAGATGTTGACTGGATGTAAAACTCCAACAACCACTCAACCTGATGAAACCGGATTGAAAGGCGGTAAATAAAGAAAAGTGTATGTTTCCCATTTTTGAGTGAAATCAAATGATAATGCTAACCTTAGAGTCGTCCCATGGAAAGCCTCAGAATGAAATGTGAATTTGCTTTTTATCTGTGGGCAGTTTGAAGTGATTATAAAATACACTAAATCATCGATGTGGTCGGTGTAGTGGGTAAGGAAAGCACTTTAGAGACGCTGCGAAGTGGATGGCGATTGTTCACGTGCTCAAAGGTATTTAATCATCGAAGGATGCGCTTAGTTCAATTGAGAGACAATTAACGCAATGAGAGGCTTGATTTGATGAGAAATATCAGTTGGAGACAAACCTCAAACAATCGAGAAATTAGGCGACGTGTTCGATTTAGTTTCTAGACTGTTGCTCTATGGATTGTGTCCCGGAATGTTGTTGGCTGGTCTGTCTGCTGTAATCGAAGTGGCAGCTTAAAGTTGCATAGTCCGATGGTTTTGAATTTCTGTATTTTTTCTTAGATAAATATATTAGATTGATCACTAGTATCTACTTTACATTAGTTCAAAGTTACTTTTATTTTAAATGGTAAACTTTTGAGATATTTTGAGTGCAAAAATGGAAAATTAGTTTTGGCAAGCTTGCCAAAACTCTGACACCATAGACTTCTGCAGTAACAGGTTCTGTTAAATTGACTCGGTATTACCTTCTACTCAGAAACACATGCCTTAATAAGTGCATCAGTATCTAAGTTAGATATGTCAAATCAAATCTAGATAATTGGTTGGTTTTGAAAATTTGATATTTCATCAGACTATGCAGCTTTAATTGTCATGGTTAGTTAATTAGGAATCTTTGTTTAGAGGAAATTGTATAATGTGTATAACAGCCTTCATTGTTATGTTTTTCCTTTGTAGTAATATTAATGGCAACCACAGATTCTGTTTGAAGTTTAACTATGATAATTGCGTGTACTTCCTGAGCACCCAGGCCTTTCTTAATTTCAGCTAATCAGATTACGTTGCGTGTTTTAAGAAGGATCCTGTGTTATTTCCTTCCATCTTCATCCGTCATTTGTATTTGACCATAAGCGTACACACACTTATTATTATTATTATTATTATCATATATACAATACAAATGCACACATAAACAGGCTCCCATAACAACCAGCGACGCTAATGATGAAATACCGACTGTGGGGCAAAAGCACGCAAATCTGCGACGTGCTGCGTCAGTAGATAGTATATTAACTTAGGCGAGTTTGGCACGTCCAGGAGCCGGGTGTCTGGTGGTTCGGTGGTAGCCCCAGCCGTTTGGGCGGGAAACCGCCCGCAAACAACGGGCGGATTTCCCGAGGGACCCATGCCCGGTCCGATTGTCGCCTTCTATAGCCCACACTGTTTGCCAACCGCATAACCGTCATATGTACAAAGCCACTTCACTGCCCAGTCGCGCGCGCATGCGCCGCGCGTGGTGGAGGAAGGGAGGGGGATGGTGAGGGGAGAGAGGGGGTGGAGTGGGGTGGGGGGGGGGGCGGTGAGCGGAGGGCTCTGCCAGCTTCACTTCCTCCCTGTGGGGACCGGACGCAGTAGCAGAATCGGTAGAGCGCAGGTCTCCCGTGCGGAAGGTCGGGAGTTCAATTCCTGGTCGAGTCAAACTAATGACTTACAAAATTGATATGTGTCGCTCCCTAGCCAGGTGCTCAGGATTAGTAGGAAGGGCCAGGACTGGTTGGCTTGGTATCAGGATAATGCGACATCAGGTCATGATACTGGTGGCCTGATCTCCCAGTGGCGCAGCACAATAAAGTTGTCATGAGTGCATGCTGTCACAAGTCAGAAGCCGTTCTGATATGACTTTAGATGTTACCAGGGCGAAAAACTCCAGCAAGCAACCAACCATCTCTGCGGGGGGAGAGCCGGGTGAGCGTTGAGTAATGAATTGCTCACGGATCTGAGAAGCAGGGAGAGGGTTTGATAACGTGCTGAAAGCGGGATCTGAGTGTGATTGCATCGGCGGTGCGGTGGGGTGGGGGTGGAGTGCGGTGGGGTGGATGTGGGGGGCATAGGGGTGGGGTGTGTAGGTGTTAAGCTAAGATTCCTTACACGCGGCATGCGGTATGCGAATGTGAATGCGGCAAAAAATCGAAACGCCTTGAAGTCAATGGGTTACAGTCCTTACACACGGTATGCGAATGCGAATGCGAATGCGGCAACTCGATCGGTCCCTGTAGCGATCGGTGTGGCATGCGGCATGCAGCATGCGGTATGCGAATAGAAACCTCAGGCCCTTGTGTACATTAGTTTTAGATGAGGAGAGGCGACTGATCATTACGGAACGGTCACACACAGGGGTGCTGAGGGGAAACATATGGTAGTGGTGGTGGTGGGGAGACACTTGCCGCATACCGCATACCACATAGAAGGAATCCTCCCATTCGCATGCCACATGCCGCATACCGCATACTGCCTACAGGGTACATTCCTTACCCACGGCATGCGGCATGCGGTATGTGAATGCGGATGCGACAACAAATCGAAATGTCTTGAAGCCTATGGGCTACATTCCTTACACGCGTCTTGTGAATGCGAATGCGAATGCGAATGCGAATGCGTCAAACCGATCGGTCCCTGTCGATCAGTGTGGCATGCGGTATGCGGCATGTGGTGTGCGAATAGAAACATCAGTCGCACTTGTCCATTAGTTATAGACGAGGAGAGGCGACTGAGCATTATGGAACGGTCACGCACAAGGCTTCTGAGGGGAAACATATGGTAGTGGTGGTGGTGGGGGTTTGGGATGGGTTCGGGTTGGTAAAAATGCTACCAGAGCCACAAAAATATGAATACTTATCTATAATTTGGTAATTATAAAGGTAGGAACCCCCATGTGACATACAAAGAGGTACATAGATATAAATGCAATATTAGGTCATATACAGTGCAGTATTGAGTATACTTGTTTATTTTTATTTTTTAAATATAGCCAGTCGTGTGCTGCATGCCGCATGCTGCATGTAAGGAATCACGCCATTCGCATACCGCATGCCGCATGCCGCATGCCGCATGCCGCATACCGCGTGTAAGGAATGCACACTAAAGCTAGGATTCCTTACACACGGTATGCGGCATGCGGCATGCGGCGTGCGACGTGATTACGGGATGGGTCCTTTCACCCACACCCACACCCACACCCACTAAAGCAGACCAGAAGCCAAATAAAAGCTCATGAGAGAAGCACGCTGGAAATGGCTGCCAAGTTGTGGAATGCCCAAATGGTAAAGGAACGACAAATTCCTGACCTAAAAACTTACAAAAAATATCTGTGCAAAATAAGGCTAGGAAACCCCAGTAAGCTGCACTGCAAAGGGCATGTGATATGCACGGCCCACCAGCGGGATGCCCAATGGAAGGTAACCATGCCAAATGTAGCCAGATTACACCCACACAGCTACGTACAAGCCTATGATATGTAAATAGGAGTAGGCTAGTCTAGCTAATAAGAGTAGAAAAATAAAACCTATATACCATGAAAATCCAAAAAAACTAACATAGGCTTCTAAGCATACCAACCATGATCTATCTGCTACTGAAATGCAGGAATCAATACCTTTCGCACCACTGTGCGGCAAGCTAACACCACCACTACAACTGCCAGCATGAAACAAGCCTCGGTACCCGGCTTATGTGCTATGTCCGTAAAATACAGCCTCCTACCAACACTTAAAACAAACGACAAAAGACACATGTCAGGTTTCTCACCACGTTCCTTGGCAAATGCAGCGCATTCGCATTCGCATGCCGGACCGATCGGTACATGGACCGATCGAGTTGTCGCATCGTTCGCATGCGCATTCGCTCGCATACCGCGTGTAAGGGATGCACCCCATTGACTTCAGATGCTTTTCGATTTTTTGCCGCATTCGCATTCGCATTCGCATACCGCATACTGCGTGTAAGGAATCCTAGCTTCAGATCAATAGCTACTCGGTAGCTATTGAGCAGTACAGGCAGTGTGAATTGTGATGATCATTGTGGTCCTTCTGGACTCCATCCTTTACTCTGCCCGTCGATTCATAACACCGTCACCTGTCCATCTTTCCTGCGTTCTCTTTCTCTCTCACTTTCTGTTTCTCTCCACGTTTTCTTCCTCTCCTTCCCCGTCCTGATATGACCTTAGATGCTGTCAGGACGTAAAACTCCAACAACCAACCACATTTTCTCCTTCAAACTCTGTTTTTCACCCCTGTCTATCAACTGTTCAAACGAGAACTTTGAGTTTGAGGGTCGACGTGAAGAAAGCTTCCACGTGAACGGGAGGTGAACTAGTCGTCCCTCGCTCTCTTCTTCTCTCCCTTTCTAGCGTTTCTTTTAGCTCCTCCCATCGCCCTTTCTTGTGCTTTCCGGGCCGTATATCCTGAACTACGCGCCTGGAATTAATTGTCAGCATTACACAGGGAGGTGCGGGTGGGGGTGGGGCTAGCCAATACTCGAGGGAGGCGTGTAATCGGAGGAGGTGATTGTTGAGTTTTTGTTTATGCTTTTTTTTTTATCGTCAGTAAATTATCTTTGCATATTACATAGGCGCCTTATGTAGCCAGACGTCAAACATTCGACCGCAAACTAATATATGTTGAAGTGGATGAAGCATCCCACAATTAGTATAATTAATAGGTATTTGCTCTTATCTCATACACATGTTTCAACGTTAACCTTTAGGCACAGCATTTCTGGTCTCAAACATAGGATTGTTGTTGTTCTTGGATCTGTATGATTTTTTCTTAAAGGAATAGTTAATCATCTAATTAAATTTTGCATTTAATTTTGATTTTATCAATCATAACACTCTAGGCATAAGATGGTTTGTTTTTGGGGTTTTATATCATGGCAACATCTAAGGTAATATCAATATGGGCACGGACTTGTGACAGTGCACACTCATCGCAACATTATAGTGGTGCCCCACAATGGGAGCCCAGACTGCTGGTAGCCTGATCCAATTCCCTATCCAGTCACATCATCCTGATACTGAGTTAACCAGTCCTTGCCTTATCCTAGCAATGACAAGCGCCAGGTTAGGTACCAACAAGTATCAATTTTGAAAGTCATTTGTTTGACTCGGCCAGATTTAGAATTCCCGACCTTCCACATGGGACGTCCGTCCTGATATGACCTTAGATGTTGCGAGGACGTAAAACAACAACAAAAAACAACATTCACATGGGACGATTGCGCTCTACTGATTCGGCAACCGCGTCCTTCACAAAGAATACAAAGGGCTTCTTAATTTCCTTTGATTGAATCTAGAAATGCTGTAGGGAGGACTAGTAGTTTTGTGGAAGTATTAACAATGTGGCCATGTAGACACCGGACACCAAGTGGTGTGCACATAGTAGAAAATAAGAATGAACGAAAACCGCTAATCAAGTGTCTCCAATAGCAAAGCAATCCGCTTATTGTTTTCAGATCGATAGCCATATTAATTGCAAGGTAAGCAAAGATAAAATATCCAATTGCAATATGCACTACGTCGGCAAATATGACGCGGCAATATGATACACCTAGTACTTCAGTCTAATGTACAGCATTATAGAATAAACCATAGCACACAGTACAGTAATACCCTGAACAAAGCAATAAATAATTACATGAACCCTAATACTCATGACAGCTAAAGGCCGCCTTACACTACACGATTATTTTCTTTATCTTTATTGATTTAGGATTGGGCACAATTTTATATGCTAGCATATATGTGGCCTGCCTGACGATGTCCAATATGTTGGAAGTTATTAACTTAATGATTTGGTGACTTAACTTAATGATTAAGTTCATTATTTAGTTACTTAACTTATTACTGGCGTAGTTGTTTTGGATTTACCTTCTCACAATACATATGGTCATATCACGATAGGTACCGAGCTGTGAAAGCGTGCACTCATGGCAACTTTATAGTCCTGCCCCACTGGGACAGCGGGAGACTGAGCCGCCAGCATTAGGACCCAATATCCCATTCAGTCAGATTATCCTGATGCTGAGCTACTCGATCCTTGCTATATGCTAGTACTGCTGAACACAAGGCTAGGTAGTGAAAAGTATGAATTTGATAAGGCATTGCTTTGTCTTTGTTGAGGTTCGGACCCACATGGGAAGCGAACCAGCACTCTTACTGATTCAACACAAGCTAATGGCAGTTAATACAATATAGCCAATTAATATAATCGTGACACGACAGCCTGATTGTTCCCTTGTGTATGCCATTTAACAATTGTTCGATTATTGTTATATAAATAACTGTGATTGTGCATGACAAACTAACTGCCTGGATGCTGACACAATATTTTTCAGAAGAATTTTGGTACAACCGAAAATTGGTATTAAATATGTATTCTTCTGAATACTATTATTAAATATTTATTCTTCTGAATAATATTGTGTTAGCGTCAAGTCCCCGAATCAAAAATGTAATCTGAATTCTCGTTCGTAGACCAACAATGTGTAATGCTGACCAACAATGAGGATGGCTGAAGCACTAAGAGCAATGGCTGGCTTCCTATGGGTTTGAACCCCGGCCAAATCAAACCAATGACTTACAAAAGTGATATGCCATTTTCTAGCCTGGCATTCGCCATTAATTGGATAGGGTAAGGATTGGTTAGCTCAGTGTCCGGATAATCGGGTCATGGTGTCGGTGCGAAAGTCTGCCTTCGAGGCAGCACTATGAAGTTACCACCAGGGTGTACTGTCACAAGTCGCTACTTGTCCTTATATAACCTTAGATGTATCTAAATTAAAACACTACTCTTGTGGGTACAAGGTATTTACAAATGTTGACTATGTACAAAATATAGACGAAACCCGAAAACAAATATTTTAACAAAATTGGGAACTCACCGATTTTACACCACAAACAAGTTTACGGACATTATTGCTGAAGGAAATCAATCCGTACGGATTATGACCACTAGTGCCCAGAGGCGAAAACAAATGCAGTCACTTAACCGCTATGAGCGGAATAAACAAACGATCACTAAAAAAAAGAAGAAAAAGATGTAAAGCTTCATCCGACAAACATTCGCGGCTCACAGGTGAATTGATCGTGTAGTGTACGGCGGACTTCAGGCCATTTCGTGCCGGAACAAATAGGCATTTTATGGGGTGCCCTGACAGGATGAGTAATCGGCCGCTTGACACCAGTCACTGTGCGTGGCAGACAGTTCTAATCGCATTATCATGTCGTTACTACTGCACCCTATGCACACAGCTCTCTCTGTAGAGCCTATCTATAACAGTATGTGTGTTGAGGTAGGGAGGTGGGGGGTGCGGACGTAGGGAGGGGGGGGGGGGTCGCGGGGAGCTGGGGTTATTGGGTGAGAAATGAACACGCGAACGCCACAGTTGCCACGTCATGCCATCGTAATGCACACGCCGCCAGGGGGAGCCAGCTGTAAATTGGGATGCAGTGACGTGATGAGTGATGGGGAGGCCTTGATGAAGGAGGCCGCTGTGTTATTTGGGGTGGGGTGTTTATTGATATTGTCTGCCGTCATTGTGTTTTGAATCGCCCGACTGATGTAGAAAATACAGCACTGCCATGAGTTCGGTTCCTGGTTGAGTCAAACCAATGACATATACAATTGATGCGTGTCGCTTCCTAGCCAGGTGCTTGGCATTAATAGGATAGGGTTAGCTCAGTGTCAGGATAATGTGACTGAGTGGGATACCAGCTCACGGTGCCCGTGGCCCGATTTTCCAGTGGGGCAGCACTATTAAGTCATCATGAGTGCACACTGACACAAGTCGGTGTCCTGATATTACCTTAGATATTGCTAGGGCGTAAAGCTCCAACAAACAACTAACCAGCCATTTAGGTCATTTATATCTTATTCCCCTGAGACTGCATTGTCCGATGAAGGCATCAAATTTTCAAAACCAAAGCAATTAGCTACATTTGATTCTACATGTTTTAGTTAGATATACATAATCATTTGTTGCCACATCGAAGGGAATACTAAGTCAATATATTAGAATCTGTTTCAGCAGAAGCCTATGGTGTCAGAGTTTTGGGGTGCTTGCCAGCATTAATTTGCATGCCTACACCTCAAATATATCAACAGTTAGCTATTTAAAATAAAAGCTCCTTCGAACTAAAGTAAGGTAGATTATAACAATCAACCTGATGTATCTTAGAAAATTATAGAACCTCGAAACCATCAGACTATGGAACTTTAAAGAACAACTCTCGATGATATTTGAACCAGTACATAATACTTGGACTAGCAATTAATCTTATGAAAATACCTCCTACACGCTGCTTGATCAAACCCATATATATCTATATGTATGTATATATTAATATATGTATGTATATATGAATATATATATTCACATATATAAGAATGTCTTAGTCATTCACATTTTGTTAATTGGTGGTCCCAGTATTATAGACTGGTCTAATCGCTACTTGTTCTTTAATGGACGTAGATATGGATAATCTAAATGACAGAGTATTACCTTTCTTAATATACAAGATAAAACTACCAGTATTATCACGTTAATATATTAACGAAGCATTAAAGCTCAAATAGTGTATCACAAATAACAAAAATAATGAATACAAAACAGCAAACTTAATGGCTCGCGTTTTCATTGAATATTTAATTGAGTGATCAATACCTATTCACATGTCTATCAATATCTCTGTATTTCTCCACAGCCTGAAGCTAGGATTCCTTACACGCGGTATGCGGTATGCGAATGCGAATGCGAATGCGGCAAAACATCGAAACGCCTTGAAGTCAATGGGCTGCAACCCTTACACGCGGTATGCGAATGCGAATGCGAATGCGAATACGAATGCGACAACTCGATCGGTCCCTGTAGCGATCGGTGCGGCATGCGGTATGCGTCAAGCTGGGTGCGAATAGAAACCTGAGTCTGATGTGTCCATTAGTTTAACACCAGGAGAGGCGACTGAGCATTACAGAACAGTCACGCACAGGGGTGCTGATTGGAAACACATGGTGAGCTGGGCACCCGGGAGACAGACGGTTACGGGAAAGCTAAAAATGCTACCATATGCACAGAAATATGAATACTTATCAATAATTTGGTTATAATAAAGGTAGGAACCCCCATGTGACCTACGAAAAGGTACATAGATATAAATCCAATATTTGGTCATATACAGTGCAGTAAGGAGTATACTTGTTTATTTTTATTTTTTAAATATAGCCAGTCATGTGCCGCATGCCGCATGCCGCATAGCGCGTAGAAGGAATCTTCCCATTCGCATGCCGCATGCCGCATACCGCATACCGCATACCGCATACCACATACCGCATACCGCGTAGAAGGAATCTCAGCTTAAAGCCTTGTAAGAAAATGAGTTCTAAATAATGGAGCGATTCACAAGATTAGAGTGGGCAGAACCTATGTCGTGGTATCCTGTATCAGAACAGCCTTCAAGCTTAAAGGTGGCAAAGGTTAGACTGTAATAGACAACACAAGCATGGTTTTGTTTTGTTCATTCTAACAATCAGCCAAGTTCCATTCCTAAATGTCTGCTAGAATGTGGACGAGATGGTTCTAGGCCTGGGATCCTGAGTTGCTTTAATTATGGTTAGTTTTGAGTTGTGGGATGGTTCTAATAATAGGTCAGGAGAGATTTTAATTCAGTACACACTTGGGCCTGACGATGCATTCAAATAATGCTGATCTAGGCCAAAGCAGCTTCAGAATGTGATTATGTTGGCGTCTGGCACGCATAGAGCCTCTTGGCGAAAACAAAAAAAACAAAAGTTCCCTTGTATGTTTAACATTGACCCCGAAAGTTATTGCTTTCTCTATCCATTCTGATGATGACATTATGGTTAAAATGTTTATTCGGCTGAAAAAATAATTTATTCGGCATTCAGGTACTGGTATTCCGGCCATATATATATATATATATATATGTATATATATATATATATATATATATATAGAGAGATTATTTATGTAGTGGCAACATATTCATATATTTATCCATTCAGGTTCTAGAACAACACAGCAATTCAGCGGTGCAGAATAATAATAATAATAATAATAATAATGATAATGATAATGGTGGTGGCGGTGGTGGTGGTGGTGGTGGTGGTGATGATGGTGATGATGATAATGATGATAATGATGATGAGGAGGATGATGAGGATGACGATGAGGATGGTGGCGATGATAATAATACTACTAATAAGAAGAAGAACAACACAATAATAATAATAATCACAATAATAATAACAACAACAGTGTAAGGGTTTAATTATGGTATGTTACGTCAGTTACAATAGTATCCTATAATCATTGGTTATGGGGGAGTTGCATTTTGGGCACTCGAGTTAGCAAGTGACGATGCAGTTATGGTAGGTATATTGGTTTGGTTAGTAGTGCCGGGGGAGTGTGGGTGTTGCAGGAGGGTGTAGTGGTATCATGTTTAATGGTTAGGTGCAGTTGGCTGTCGGTGGTGGTGGTGGTCCGTATGCCAGAAGCAGGTGGGCTAGGTGGGGGCTGTGGGGGTGGGTGGGAGCAGGAGTAGACAACAGCAAATTGGTATCGTAAATATTCAAGTTATTTGGAGCAGAATAGATTGAGTTTATGGAAATAAATAATACCTTCATGATGTACATAAAACTAGCTGCTACCATAATCTGCATACAGAGATGAGGTACAGCTTAGTGTTAAAATAACAGTGACATGTTCTCTGAAGTCTCATTGTACTCTTGCATACTTCACTTAAGAAATTGTTCACTTGTCATTCCAATGCACCTTTGTTGTGCAAGTTGGCTAAAGTATGACTGACGAGAATCCCAGCGCATCGGAGCAGGACACAAATAAATCATAATAATACATATTTCCCCAACACAAACCAATATGTTTGTTTGTTGGGGCTTTAAGTCTTGGCAACATTTAAGTTCATATACCTACCATAACTACCAACGTATTACAGTATGCACTCATGGTGGCTTCATAGTGCTGCAGCACTGAGGAACTTAAGCCTGATACTGGGCAAACGGACCACTTGCACTATCATAGAAATACTGAGCGCTATGAATACTGTACATTAGGTAGCGATACCTTTTAAATCAATTAGTCATTGCTTTGACTGAACTGGGGTTTGAACGCATTATCTTCCACACCATTCAGCCAGCACTTCTGGTGAAAAATAAATGTACTCAATATACGTAATATATGTGGTAATATGTCAGGTGCAGACACATCTAATTGGTGGACTGGAAATATTATGTTCTGCCAGTTATTTCACTACGGAGTCTCGTCCAATGTCTCTTCTTACTGGTAGTTTCACCATCGATCAGTTCAGAGTAGGGAAGATCATCGAATTCCAGAACACAATCGGCCAAGCTTCCGCTATGAGAGCAATAGCTCCCCTAGAGCAGAACGCTCATATTTCACGGAGCAATGTGGGCCTAATACTGAATAGACTTGTTTTCACCATTAGACAGTTTGTCGATAGAAAGCCCGAGCCTACACTTTTACCAACCCAAGGGATTTTTAACCTCCCACACCACATAGACATGGTATGAGAGCAACTGGCCTTTGATGACGCTGTAAGTTAAACACAGCAGTGGAAATCCAAATTGACAGAGGTGGAGGCACAGGGCATCGAACCACTGACCTTCAGATTAGGAGTCAGACCTAGAAAAAAGTCAGACACCCTAAGCACTCCGCCACAGAGAACAGGGGCCAACTTTGGTGTAATGGGTTCTGAGAACAAGCTGAGGATATTAATGGCATTCATCTTTAATGAATTACATAAACTGTTAGCGTTAGAGTGATGATGTGTAGGACATTATTCCAGATTTGGAAAGTTTTGCAAACCCTCCTATCACTTAATGTTGAATAGTCAGATGGTTTTGAGATTCTGTCATTTTCTTCAATAAATATATTAGGTTGATCGCTATAAGCTACCTTAGTAACTTTTATTTTAAATGGCTAACTTTTGAGAAAATTGAAGAACAACCATAGAAAATTAATTTTGTGCAAGCAGGCCAAAACTCTGGCACCTTAGCCTTCTGCAGCAACAGCTTCTCTTAAATTGCCTCAGTATTCCCTGCAATATGGTGACAAATGTTTACCAAGTGCACTAATATTTAAGTTAGATATTTAGAATCAAATCTAGATAATGTTTTGGTTTTGAAAATTTGATATTTTCATCAGACTATGCATCTTTAAATTAAATTTGAAGCTTTTAGAGTATGCCTTTTAAACTGATTAAATTGACCTAGTCCTCCAAGGTATGACGTCAATATAGTACTAATAATACCATTGGTGTAGGCATCCTTAGTCTACGGGTGCTCTACGAAACATCCCTACATACGGGGAATGAACTCAAATAACCCATTCCAAGTCCTGGACAGAATGCCCAAATAACCCATTCTAAGTACTGGAGAGAATACCCAAGAAACCCTTTCTAAGAACAATGTGTTTGATTTTTTCTGGAATATGAATATATTCTCAAGATATATCGAATATTAATGTAAGAAATACATGGTAAACTGATGTAACCAGATCTATAAAGGCAACGATGTCTATTTCACATCGATATGCACATTGGTACTGGACCTACTCGGTAGATGGCAGCATGTGAAACCAGCCAATATAGTTATTACAATGGTCACCAGGTGGCAGTTGCTCTGCACCTTGCGGACGCATACAAGTGCCGCGGTCGGCGTCTTAGTTCCCCTTAAATAACGCGTGAATATCTTGAGATATGTTGCTCGCTGCCATATAAGCTGTCTGTTAGCTATCTGTCCCGTTTCTTCTGTGGCAAGTTTGGTGTTGTATTGGAATTACCTTTAAAAAAATGGCGAGTGTACACAATGGAATCACGACATCATAAATGTCAATTTTGAAGCCGTTGTACATAGCAGACCAATGGTATGAACCGGACGCCATTCCGAGTCGATAGAGCGCATGTATCTCGTGCGGGAGATCGGGACTTCGCTTCCCGGTCGAGTCAAATCAATGACTTACAAAATTAATCCTTATCGCTTCCTAGCTTTGTGCTCGGTGTTAATAGGCTAGGGTAAGGACTGATTAGCCCAGTGTCAGGATAATGTGACTGAGTGGGATATCGGGTCATGCTGCTGGTGGCCTGATTTCCCAATGGGGCAGCACTATAAAGTTGCCACGAGTACACACCGTCACAAGTCGGTGACCATGCTGATGTGACCTTAGATGTTGCCAGGACGTAACATTCCAACAACCAACCAGCCAAATGGATGGTATGTTAGCATTACTCAAGGCACTAGTCTTTTGGAATTAATGGCTACGGCGCATGCACTTTCATGGACATGGTGGAAATCAAGTGCTGCTTATAAGGACCGTGGCATCCACTACATCAGGGTTATTGCCGCGTGGGAGGCGGCGGTGACAGTGGGTGAATAGATATGTGTATAGAAGATGTGTGCACATGGGTTGTGTTGGAGCCGCTTATGGATTTCATAATCTAACCTATTGTAACCCACCTAGCATAAGTGAATAAAAAAGGACTGGGCATATATATATATATATCTTATATATATTATATATAATTATATATATATGCCCAGTCCTTTACAGACTGTGTTTGGTAATCAGTTGACAATGACCCATGACTGACTAGTGCGTTTTATCATTGGTTCTGTCCATTTCCAGGCCATCATTGGATAGTGAACAACCATGTGGATTAATTCCCATATATATAGTTATATATTCACGTGTGTCTATATATATACATATATATATATATATATATATATATATATATGTATATATGTATATATGTGATGTATACAACTTATGCAAGTATAAAGGCACGTAAGGGAATATTCCTTATCGGCCTGATGTGGTGTACTACTTTATGGCCGACCCCCTCTTCACGGTGGGACAGCTGGCGCCACGACCCCCCACCGCTACCGGTGGCGCGAATACTGTCACTCGCGCAATGGAATAATAGTTGCACCTTGGTCATTGGAAATTAATTCAGTCTCACTGGGGCAATACGGATATTGATTTGGAAATTGGTTAGAATGTTTTTTTGTTGTTTTTTTTCACTTAGAGATTGCAATTTTATTTTGCAATGGTTTACTACTTTGTTTATAGATGAATAAATCCATAGTTATATATATATATATATACATATATATATATATATATATATATATATATATATATAATCAGTTATTTTCATTGAGCGTTCAACTATAGTTAAGCAGGAAATATGCGGATAACGAAACCAGTTTCTCCGTTCAGACATAGATCTAGGTGAGGTATGAGTATATTGAAATTCAGATGGACATGCTTTGCAATGGCCATTGATTATGGAATTTTGTTAAAGCAACCCCCCCCCCCCCCATATCTTTACCGACATGTATTTATTCGATATATATAAGCGTTTTGTTAATTTTCATGCGTTAAAATCTCCAGTCAGTAAATACACAATGACTAACATAGTCCTCTTTCTCTTTCTCTCTCTCTGTCTAGCTGCTGTCCGAGCAGCCAGTACTCCGACCATTGCGCAGACTCCGACTCCACTTCCGGGAGGAGGCGCGCCCACCTTCCCGCCGCTCGAGTCGATAGGGGGCGCCACGACGCACCGACCGGCCACTGGAGGGGCCTGCGCCAACAAAAGCCTCGCGACGACGGCTTCCCTGTCGGCGTCGTCGTCCTACCAGTGCCCGACGCCGGCGTACAGTGACGACCGTTCACTCCCCCACCAGTCGTCCACGTCGCTGCACACTCAGCCGTCGACGTCGTCCGCCGCCTCAACGCTGCAGCGGACGGCGCCCGTCGCCACGTCCACCCCGCAGCGGCAGGTCTCCATCTCCGCGTCTACTTCCGCTTCCGGTGCGATAAATCAGCTCATGCTGTCGTCGTCGCGATCGTCGTCGCCCAAGACGATCGTCGCGTCGGCCAGCACTCCGCAGGTCAGTCGCGTGGTCGCTTGCCACGCTTCTCCCGCCTCCGCCTCCACTTCCGCCTCCACTTCCGGTTCCGCTGCCGCCGGCTCCACAGCCTTCACAGCTGCCGGCGCCGGCGTCGGCTCCTCCTCCTCCCCGAAGGCCGTCGTCATCTCGTCGTCTTCGGCGCACAGCATGGTCGTCATCGCGACGTCAGGGGCGGTGACGTCATCACCACGTCCGGGTCTGACGTCAGCGCCCTTCTCGAGTCCGATGAGCAGGAAGATGCGCGGGCATCACCGAGGTCAGTGTTTTCATGGTCCACTGATCACCAGCCGCTTGTGTCATTAGTTAGCTTTTTAGTTGCATAGCCCGATGCTTTTGAATTTCTGTATATTTTCTGAGATAAATATATTAGATCGATCAATTGTGTCTACTTTACACTAGTTCAAAGTTACTTTTATTTTAAATTGTAAACTTTTGAGATATTTTGAGTGCAAACATGGAAAATTAGTCTTGGCATGCTTGCCAAAACTCTGATACCATAGACTTCTGCAGCAACAGGTTTTGTTAAATTGACTCAGTATTGCCTTATATGCAGAAACAAATGCTTAATAAGTGCATCAGTATCTAAGTTAGATATGTAAAATCAAATCTAGATAATTGGTTTGGTTTTGAAAATTTGATATTTCATCGGACTATGCAGCTTTAAGGTTGCATAGTCCCATGTTTTTAGAGTTTCTTACTTTTATTTTAAACCTGCATAGTCCGATGGTTTTGAGTTTCTCTCATTTTCTCTCAGCTTTTAACTTCATAAATGTCTGTTAACACCTACTGGATTGTCTGCTTTATATCCTGTGTAAATGGCAGGGTTGAATAATTTTACGGCACAATACAACACTTCTTGCCCTGATCAATATGCCATTTTCTGCCAACATGACATTAAGTAACTAACACCCAATCAATCGAACCTGCGTAATGTGTATATATAAACGCCAACCAGCTGTCCTTGTTAATTATTCAACTAGGCGATAGTTCAAAAGCTAAATCAATATTAAATGGCTAGCTTTTGAGATATTTTAAGTGCTAACATGCTACATTAATCTTGGCAAGCACACCAAAAACTATGACACCATACACCTCTGCAGTAACCTTTTCTATTGAATTGCCTCAGTATTCCCTCCTATGTGGCGGCAAATGTTTTATAAGTGCACCAGTTTCTAAGTTAGATGATATGTAGAATCAAATATAAGTAATTGTTTTGGTTTTGAAAATGTGATGTTTTCATTGGATCATGCAACTTTAGCTTCCTCATATATTACATACGTTATAAATAGTATATGTTCCTAAATTAAATATATTAACATAAATTATTACTAACAAGAAATTCAAAAGATTTGAATCAAGTTGGACTAGTGCTGCCCAGCGGTGAAAACAAGTGTTAACACAATTATCCGTTAAGAGCAGGGTAAATAAATTCATCACAACAGAAAACTCCCAAAAATACACACAAAATTACATACTGAATTTATGTGGTGTGTATCATATGCATATAGTACATATGTAGTATATATTGTGTATGTGGTATATTATATATCCAGATATATGGTGTTATTTATAAGCGAGCTAAGATAATCATTTTTCAGCTATCATATACATCTGCTTCTCCTTTCAGCTACTCGTTGCTCCCAAGTCGCCATTGCATGTGAGTTATATCTCAAGACATCTAACCAACTTTCCCCTTGACACCTGCCTACCTCGACACCTACCTATGGACAAGATAACCCATTAGCTTACCCATTCGGTTTTACAGCTACACCGATAGCGCAGTTGGTAAAGTGATATTGGTATACATATCTATGAGATAAATTACATAGCCTCCATCTTGTTTTACATGTATACATAGAGCCTGAAGAGGGCGCCCTGGTCGAAGGTACTTTTGGGGAATAATATAAAATTAAGGTTAATCGGTATAGCATTTAGGGCTCATAGGTATTGGTATTGTATATATATATATATATATATATATATATATATATATATGTGTGTGTGTATATATACGCATGTATCTGTATATATGTATGTGTTCCTCTGAGCTAGTGGAGGAGAGGCCACGCGCAGGAGGTGGAGAAGTGCATGCTGGAACACACCCCCACCCCCGGGAAGAGGGGGGGGGGGAGTGCAACCCACTCCAAGTCGTATTACATGCGATAACGGTCTTAGCACTAACCATATATGTGTGTATATATGTATATATATATATATATATATATATCTATATATATATATAAATATGCATATATGTCTATATGTGTATATTTGTGTGCATATGCCTATAGATGTATATATATGCATATAAATGCATAGAGAACCAGATAGATGCAAGTAGATGCATCTAGATGCATATAGAGGCATATAGATACATTTTGATGCATATAGATGCAAATATATGCATATATATGCATATGGATGCATCTATATGCATATATATGCATATATATATATATATATATGCATATATATGCATATGGATACACATATATACAAATACATGCATATAGATACATATAGATGCATATAGATACATATACATGCATATAGATGCATTATGTATATTATGTATATATATGCGTGTATGTTATGTAGGTGACTTATCTTCTCCATACCAACTGGTAATTCTTTATTTGTTAACACATTACTCCACTTCATTTTACTTCTACATAATCATCTTCCATGATACCTGTTATAAGACTATTTTCCGTGATTCACTTATTTCCTCTCTTTGTCAGCATTTTGAATGAACTATGGTAAATGGGGGTTAGCACAAGACCGGCATTGTCAGTCGACTCAACCACCCAACCCTTCATACCACCTTCCTAGCCTCCACAGATCGACCACTCCCCTATATCGATCGCTTTATTTGGGTCCCAACAATACCATGGTAAGGATATTCCAACTCTCCAAACCGACCACCTCCCTAAATGGACCATTTAAAGTCCATTCCATGGTCGGTCGATTTAGAGAGGTTTTACTGTATATTCAAAGGACGGTTCTGGATCCAAGCCAATATTGTCCTGACACAGCAGGTGTCCTCTCATCAAAAGGACAGTCAAATAAGTCCGAAACGGTTCTTCTGCTGTAACATTGTCCACACGGGGCAGGGGTTCGCTGAACACACGAGACGCTAAAGGCGGGTACTACTGTATTTACTAACCGGAAGTGTTCCTGTCAGTACGAGGTCTGTGTGAAAACAGGGGACTTGTAAACATGATGCGCTGAGTACATGCTGCTGCCACCTGCTGGTTCACGGACGAACCATGTTTTCAGATCGGCTCTTCTTTATATTTTCCCATAATACCCCTGTCACACTACAACGTAATGAGCGAACGTGAGCCTAACGTGGTGATATTTCGTCATTAAATTGATGTACGTTGGATTACGTTATGATGACGTCATAATGACGTTAGAGTGACGTCGAGCTACGTCACATTATGTTGTGTTACGTCGAGTTACGTCGAGGTTTTGGACATGTTCAAAAGTTTCGACGTAGGTCAAACGTAAGGGTTTATGTTCGCCGTACGTTCTGTTCACGTTCAGCGAACTTCAATGACGTTAAACGGACGTTATTCCAACGCTGCTCACTACGTTCAACGATGTTCCACTACGTTGACCCACATTAAACCGAGTGCAAATGCCCACGGGGCGTAATGGGAACGTCAGGAGAACGTCAGGAGAACGTGCATTCAATGTACTTTCAACATCTCATGACGTAGCTAACGTCACGTAATGTTCTTTTGGTGATGGAATAACGTTCATAACGTTCCGTGAGCGTCATTACGTTGACCTCTCTCGTTGAATGACGGTATCACTACGCTTTACTGACGTTATGCTCTCGTCCACTACGCTGCATCCACGTTCAACTTGTGCCCAAATTTGCATACTACGCCGAGAAGTTCAACGTTCTTCACGTTCTCCCTATGTCGACGTCGTTACGTCGGAGTGTGACAGGGCCATGACCGTCTCTTTCTCTGTATTCCATATTCAACTGAAAATGGGTGGTTTGTTTTAGGATGTCTCATGATTTCTTTTTTGAGATGGCTTTCTAGCCGATATATTGCCAGAGAACTCCATTATATCATATATAGACAAGTTAACATTATTTTTTATTTTTTGGTCCATCAGTTGTTTAAGCAGGGAAAATTTACCGACCCAAGGGATTTTTAACCTCCCACACCACATAGACATGGTATGAGAGCAACCGGCCTTTGATGATGCTGTAAGTTATACACAGTGGTGGAAATCCAAATTGGCAGAGCTGGGGGCACAGGGAATCAAACCGCCGACCCTCAGATTAGGAGTCTGACCTAGAAAAAAGTCAGACACTATAACCACTCCGCCACAAAGAACACCACAAATTACTACTAATATTAGCCTTTTCGCTTTTTGCTTATCAATTGAGACCATGACCAATATAACTGTCGCCAATTGAAGCGCCGTCATATTTAAAGTAGTGCAAGGAGGTAAACAGGGGAAGTAGAAAGTTGTGGTTTCAGTCTGCTCATGGGGTTTCCTTTCCATAACCAACTCACAATCTTCGATAAGATTTCCTTCAATATAATGCATTTGGAAACACTGATGTTGGCGAGTCAACATACACAATTTACAACACTCGGAGTCAATGGTAGTGAAGAAGATTTATTGTATTAATTTGACAAAACAAATTAACTGAATAAGTTAGTGCCTGAAGACAGTCGATCATGCAGGTTGACTGCGGTCAGTGTGCCATGGGCATGGTTTGCGTGAAGCCTGGCTTCGAGCTCAGAACTGCCTGTGGGACAGGCGAATCGGTGCCTGCGGGACAGGCGAATGGCTGTAGTTGCCATGATGTCATGATTTCGCGATCAAGCGTGACATGGCATGTCATGTGGTCTTGTGCAATGGGGCATGTCGGACTCCTCGTGTGCAAATTATAGTAACAGTTCCATCACTTTCAGGGTTTCAATCATTTGAGGTAATAATAATAATCAAATTTAAGCAATATTAATGGTTGCATCATTCTCCGCGATCCAACCATTTTATTTATTTATTTATCTATAAATGAATTTCTACTTACAGTAATGGTTACATCATTGTGTGTCGTCTATTTATTTGATTTAATTATGAATGAATTTAAACATGGTGTCAAAATGTCCATGTGCAGCACACTAACATTATTTTGTCCATCCTTTCACTTCAACTGTCTTTCAAATTGAGATATTCGTAATGAAATATACTTCAATATAAAAGAGAGAATGTCAGAACCCAAAACGTATCGGAATGTTCTACTTTAATCAGCGAATGTAACATACAAACAAAAGAGAAAATATATCACTCTGACCAATTAGCGTTTCCATACTGAGTAACCAGGGCTCTGTTACAAATGAGATAGTTGTCGATCACTTCTACAGAAAGCGTTGCAGGTACACAGCAGCACCACACAAACCATACATTAATTGATTGATTGATTGGTGGTTGCTTTACGCCGTGTCGGCAGCATAGACCATATTCATGGCAAGAAATGTTTGTTTTTTGTTCAAACCATCGCTTTTACATGTAAAAGCAGACAATCAAGTATGTGCCAATATACACTCATTAAATTAGAAAGCTCACAATCATATATTTGTGGTCAAGGGAAACAAATTCCCATAGAAAAAGAAAAGTTGTATTAATAATTGATAGAATCTATTTAGTAAACTATATGAGGTGGTACAGTCCAGCTGCCCTCAAAAAGGCTAACATGTTTTAGTAAAGAACTTAAGTTTATTACAAACACAACATATTAATTAGATCTTGATTAAGTGTTCAGATTATAGACACCTCAAGAATATTGAGCTTTCCTGCTAGGTGAAGGTCGGTCATTTGTTGATTGCTAGATGCCTGTCTGTACATTATGCACACCAGTACTCCGCTCACTCCTCCCTCTCTCACGTGTGGCGCTGTCGTATACACCCTCAGCAGTCTAGTGTTTTCAGTAATAACAGCTGCTTCCCCGATTATCTTTCTGGGTCATAGGCTTATTTTCTTTAGGGTCTCCTGTTTGCACAAGGGTGTTGAACAGGATAACCCTTAAGTCCTTTACATTTTCAACTGAAGTCACTTCCCTGCTGGGTCTGTTGAAGTTCAGTATTGCTTGGTCGTTCGTTGTGCTCTGCAATTATAAGCTAACTAAGGCAAAGCATTTGTTTAATTATTATTTTTATTGGTTTTTATTGATTAAACTCTAATGAACAAAATACATATGTACATGATTGAAATAACTTATCTGGCTGGTCTCCCTTAAAAAGAGGCCTCCCTATATTGAAGTAAAATGATAAAATGTTGTTGAACGACCCATTTTGACGTACTGTCAACGGTAATATATACATATATACAAGACCAAAGCCCATGGCGACAGACGGGATGGCCGAATATGTTGAGCGTCCGTCTGCGGTTTGGGTAGATCGTGGGATTAGAACCAATGGGTTCAAACCCTGGTCGAGTCAAACAAATGACTTATAATATTGATACTTGTCACTTCCTAGCCACGCGCTCGGCATTATTAGGATAGGGCAAGGACTGGTTATCTCAGTGTCAAGATAATGTGAGTGAGTGAGATATCAGGTCATGGTGCTGGTGGCCTGGTCAGCCAGTGGGGTAGCACTATAAAGTCGCCATGGGTGCGCACTGTCATACGTCGGTACCCGTCCTGATATGACCTTAGATGTTGCCAGGACGTAAAGCTCCAACAACCAACCAACCAGAGATTAGAGAAATGGAAGGGTCTGGTGACCATTAGATACAAGTGTGTGTGTGTCGGGGGGGGAGGGGGTAGTAGACATTGTGGGTGGCCGCCGCGTATTAGGACGCAAAATGCCGGCCCTACACATGTAGTGTGAACCCATTCCATTTAATGTGTACATTTCTAGGAAGGTTAGTGCTATTTACTACATACACATATCATACACACGCACCCTGATTATATTGTTAGCACCAACATGTTGACGCACACATAGCCACACCCACTCTCCCACACCCATAACCACCTACCTGTACCATGTTCATGGGACGATGAAAATACTTACCTGCATTCAGACCGAGAGGAGGTAAGCCTGACAGCTGAACTGATGCCCACCTGATGACCTCAAATCAATGCGCATATGTCGGACAGATAAATTACTCCGCTCGTCAGCGAGCAGAGTTGTTAAAGATTCACAGACCGGTCTTGTCAAAATAAAATGGTTATACACAATTTAAAAGACATCGCATTATTGAGGAAGCTTTAATAAAACACACACATGCATCCATAGCTGATTACAAGTAGTGCCTTTGTCTGCCAAAAGTAAAGTTTGATCAATTTTTTGTTTCAGAAGCTATTGCTGGCGAATTGTTGGTAAGCCGCACTTCTGCCCGGTATGTGAGGGCCCCTGTAATTGACGAGCTGTGCATGCGCAGGGCCGAGGTGGCGCGCTGGGACAGATGAGCACTCATAACTGATGCAATCTGCAGCCAGTTCTAATAACACAGTGTGTCAGGTGCGGTCGTCGCTAAGAGCACGGCGCTGTAAGACGAGTGCTGTCCACACGAACCCCTTTCCGGGTAGCGCTGTCTTATCAGAACCCTCTATCGAATCATCTCAACACCTAGATAAAAGATTCACCCTGTACTTGTAGTACACGGGTGAAGGACAACGTTGTGTAAATAAGGATGAAAATAGCTTTAGTATGGAACGGGAAGTAGAATGCCTGCCTCCAGTATCAAATGGGTACTTATATTGGCACAGATTTGGTGAAATGGGAGAGAATGCAAAAAGACAAGATGGCGGCATTGGAATGCCGTCGATTTCACCTTTAAATTATATTAAACTATATGTTTTATTATATTTGTCAACTCAAAGGTAGAGGGGAAATATGAATACATATATATATATAAAGAATAAGTGTTGCTTCTTAGATTCATTTCCCCGTATTTTCGATTGCTTTTATATAGGGCTGGTATTCACCCGTGTACTGCGAGTACAGGGTGAATCCTTTATCTACTCAACACTGTGTTTCCCGAACACAAACATCGAAGATTACAATAATGAAAGCAACGCTGGTAGGTCCCTCAAGTCAAGAGTTGAATATACGTAGACTTGGAACGGCACTAGTGCCATACCGCTGCAAAATGGCACCTTCGATGGTATAACATGTAGGTGTGTGTCCCAGGGCACCGACTGACATATCCAATAAATGTCCAGTAGGGAACGTTGTGTAAGACACACACTTTGTGCACAGACTGAGCGCCGCGGTGGCCCAATCGAAAGCGCGCGAGCCTCGCGTGTGGAAGGTCGGGAGTTTGAATCACGGTCGAATCAAAGCAATGACTTTAAAATTTATACTTGCCACTTCCTAGACTGGTGCTCGGCATTAAATAGGCCTAGGGCAAGGCCTGGGGAGCTCAGTGTCAGAATAATGTGACTGAGTGGGATATCGGGTCATGGTGCTGGTGGCCTGATCTCCCAGTGGTGCAGCCATGAGTATGCACTGTCACAAGTCGATACCCGTCCTGATGTGACCTTAGATGTTGCCCGGAGGTAAAACTCCAACAACCAACCAATCTTTGTGCAAAGTTTACTTTACGCGAGCTCATCCAACCGCAATAACAGCTGCTATCATCGGTCTGGTGCTGATGTGACAGTTACTGGGAGCGGTATATATATACCTAATATATATATATATATATATAGCTATGTATATAAATATATACATAACTCTATATTATCGGAGCACATGGGAGTGTTGCAGGTCTTGCTATGTGCAGACGGAACTGGGATGAGCTGTTTGTAAACTCCAGTTTTACTAACAACAGTTCGCTAACCACGGCGTGTTGGTAACACGGCACACATAGCACCATGGATTCAGTGAGCAGACCCGCCCCAGCTCATTCTAGGGGGGAATAATTCACAAACAGTGTGTATGAAGTGAAGTACATTTTGATGGATTTTGTATGATTTGTTTGTCTATCAACCTCTCATTTCCTACTCCTATTCTCTCTAGCTCTCTCTCTCTCTTTATTCCCACTATGTTTTGGCAAAACATGTTTAAAAAAAAATTAAAGTCGTATAGTCCGATGGTTTTGAATTTCTATAATTTTCTGAGAATAATATATTAGGCTGGTCATTATAATCTACCTTACTTTAGTTTGAAACAACTTTGATTTTAAACGGATAATTTTTAGATACCTAAAGTGCACACATGCTAAATTAAATGTGGCAAGCACGCCAAAACTCTGACACCATAGGTTTCTGCAGTAACAGATTATATTAAGTTGCCTCAGTATGTCCTTCAATGTGGTGACACATGTTTAATAAGTGCACCATTACCTAAGTTTGATATGTAGAATCAAATCTAGATAATTATGTAGGTTTTCAAAATGTTATGTTTTATCAGAATATGCAGTGGTTATAATAGTAAAGAAGGTACTCTCCTATTTATATTTAAAGTGCTTCATCTGTGTAAGTTGTCACTGCATTTCATGCAGATCCCTATGTTTATAAAGGACATTACTTTGGAACTGTTTGACATCTGGTTTATAGTACCACAGGTCCTGATGTTTATCTAAGATTCGTCATGTTGTAACTGTCAACAAAGGGGTAATAATACTAACTGATAACTGATCTCTTGTTAAACCTTCATTATGTAGCTATTTAACCCTGGAGTGGTATTACTACAATTTACGACACGACAAGGGAACTGGGTATAAAGCGGAATTTATTCAGCGCCCGCGGCAACAAGTAACATACAAGACAGTCAGTGGCTATGTACAGATCAAGTAGTAATCAACGTCTGAGAATCAAAGTAAGGCTAACTATTCTTATGCTAGATAACAGTACAAGGTGCGAATGAGTAAATTGTCTAAGCGGTGCGTGTGAGTGGTTACATGTGTGGCGTCAGGTTTTGGGGTCAGGTATGGTAGTTCCCGAGGTTGTAGTGGAGTCAGGTGTGGGTCAGTTAAGAGTTCAATCCAGGAAGTTACAGTGAATCAGGGCCTCTCAACCTTACGTGTATATATTGTAGGTGTGGGTGGGCGGCCGAGTACGTGGTGGTGGCTGGTCCGGCGTGAGGAGGAGAGTGGCTAGAACCGGGGAGGGAGGCTCCTTTTATCCTCCTGGAGGCAAGGTCTCGGGAGGGTGTGAAAGCGGTCTCGCGAGACGTGAGCGGTTCTCGCGAGGCTGGGAAGGGGGTTTGGGGTTCGAATCCTTGGTGTGTGTGGGGGGCGGGAGAAGGGGGGGGGAGGAGCGCCGGGAGGGGTTCGGAGCCGTGGAGGGTGTGAAAGCTGGGAGAGGAGATGAGAGAAGGGGGGGGGGAGTGGGTGCGAGGCGGTGCAGGGGGAGGGGGTGTGGAAGCGGGGGGGGGAGAGGAGTTGGCATGTTGGGGGAGGGGGAGGGGAGCGGCTTAATCCGTCCCCGTGTCGTGCGCAAATTAACCATGTTGCTCTCCAACATGTACAATGCATCTTGCCTCTTTATTCTTTTAATTTAAAGCTGCATAATCAGATGAAAATATCAGATTTTCTAAACCAAAACAATTATCTAAATTTGATTCTACATATCTAACTTAGATACTGGTGCACTTATTAAACATTTGTCACCACACAGAAGGGAATACTGAGGCAATTGAATAGAACCCGTTACTGCAGAAGCCTATGAGGTCAGAGTTTTGACAAGCTTGCCAAAATTAATTTAGCATGTTTCCACTTATAATATCTCAAAAGTTAGCCACTTAATATAACTGTTACTTCAAGCTAAAGTAAAGTACATAATAATGATCAACCTAATGTATTTATCTCTAAATTTCAGAAACTCAAAACCATCGGACTATGCATCTTTAAATAGCTTCATTTTGTAATCTGTCAAGACAGTGGTTATAGTAATATGGTCTCTGAGCTCTCTTACGTTTATTTACAGATTCATTTTAAAACTTGTTAATTAACATGGTGTTTTTATTAATATTAGCTCATTCCTGTTATGTGATACTTATAAATTGCTAAAGACATGTCATAGTAAGATGATGGCTGATCTTTTCTATGTTTATTTATGCACTTTCATTTTGAAACTCGCTAAAATTACAGCAATCGTAATACTGTAGCTAATCTTCGCTATGTTGGTTTGTATACCTTCATTTTGAAACTTAGCATAATGGTAATACTATTATTGTAGGTGATATGTGTTATGCTTATTGATATGCCTTCAATTTGTCACTAGTTAACACAATGGAAATATCAATATAGTACCTTATCTGTCTCATGCTTATATCGTGTTAACACAGTGGTAGTAAGTAATATGGTAGCTGATCTATTTGATCTTTATTTATAAACCTTCATTTTGTACCTATTTAAAACAGTGGTTAGAGTAAAATGGTAACTGATCTATCCTAACTTTCTTTAGAGAACTTGCTATTGGTAATCTTTTTAGCAGAGTGCTTGTACCATAACAATGCCTGTTCTCTGAAATCTTAAAATAATCAGCTTCATTTTGTAATTTATGTGCCCATGGATTGTTTGTTTGTTTGTTTAACGACCCCAGGCACACAAAGTAAACATCGGCTATTGGCGGGAGGGCGCCGGTCATCTGCTCAGTGGATGCCTGTCTTAACTTTGCACGAGGAGATATATATGATAACTGTTTACCACAATAGTTATCATAATACAGTTACAGCTCTCTCTCTCTCTCTGTAACTTCCTGTGTACTTTTTTTCGCGCGGAGTTACTGGCTAAGCATGTCGTACATATGAGCCGCTCACCCACAGATAATAGACAGCTAATCAGTGATATGCTCATACTCGTGTTACCTGCACTGATATAGCCAACTTCCGCTAACCCCTACGTCATACTCGGCCCTCATTGAGAAACACATGGGTGTAATACAACTATCTACATAACTGCAATATTCTATATTTAACTGTATATAATATGGGTAATTCTATATATATATATATATATATATATATATATATATACAGAGACTGAATAGTGCAGTTATCTCGATTATATGTTGATATATGTCTATATCTACGAGTATATTTTATAACACTATATATATATGTAACGCACTTATGGAGATATTTCGAGTATACATATATATATATATAACAATGTCACTTAGATTGAATTATTTGAATGGAAAGGGTTCTTGGGTTGTGATGTGTGCAAAAGATCCTATTTATATGTACTGCTTTCTCCTTCTAAAAACATATCAGTAGTACCCTGCACAGTCTAAGGGTTAACGGTATCTACCCACCTTCGCTATCGAAGCCTTTTGCCCTATATATATCTAACTCGTGCATTCATGTCATGCACACACACAGCATTGCAGAATCCCTTACTCTAGCCACACTGTGCCTCGTTGCGTGTCCTTCTGTCTGTCTGTCTCTCTGGCACAGTATCACCTGCCACAGCCTCATCCAAAGTCCTACTATTACTAACCTGTGCGCATTGACAGTTGTCAGCCCTGAGTGGCTAAGTCCATACGGGTACTGGAGGAGGAGCCATGAGGCTGGTGGGCGTTGCCATAGTGACCCGTCTAGTTACCCCAGTGATCCAGGGGACCAGGAGGAGAATGAAGCGGATACCGCAGGGTGTGAGGTGTCTCCTCGCCTGTCTCGGCTGTAGGTGGGGTAAGTAGGCAGTTGTAGTACCCTCATGTCACAGCTATCAGGTTATAATAAGAGTTTAAACACTGTTACAACACTGTTGTAACACTGATACAACACTGTTACAACACTGTTACAACACTGTTACAACACTGACAACACTGTTACAACACCATTAGAACTGATTTGGAATGATTTTAAAAAAGGACATTGCTTGAGTAGTGGTTTATTCTAAGTCACCAGCTAAGTATATTGATGAGTTATTACCTCGTCCTTGTTATAAACTCATCATATACTAGGTATGCAAACAGGAGAAACATCCCAATACCCTCCACCCCTCACCACCTACCCAGCCCACCTTTCCCTCTCATCCTTTCTCCATATCTCTTTCGCTGGGTCTTTCTCTTTGCCTCACTCTCACTCTCTCCCACTCTCTGTTTTACTCCCTGCCAATAGGACTCTATACCTGTATGTTATTATTCCAAGCCTGGAATAATAAGGAAGGGTCATGGATTACGGACTTTACAGAATTACTTGGTTTGTATTATTAATAGGGTACCCATAAGTCAGTAAAGTTAAATAGTCCGATAGAGCATCACACTTTCAAAACTAAAACAAAAATCTAGATTTAATTCTACATATATAATTTTGATATTGATGCACTTATTAAGTATTTGTTGCCACATAGAAGGGAATACTGAGTCAGTTTAGTAGAACCTGCTACTGCTGAAGCCGATTGTGTCAGAGTTTTCTCATGCTTGCCAAAATAAATTTGACATGTTTGTACTTCAAATATCTCGAAACTTAGTCATTTAAAATTAAAGTTACTTCAAACTAAAGTAAGGTAAATTATAACAATCAATTTAATATATTTATCTCAGAAAATTGACAGAAGGTCAAAACCATCGGACCATTCAACTTTAATCTAACCAGCATGACAGTCCAGAGCTATGTGCATATTGCGGCTTTGTTCGACGAACCATCCATTCACTGCCGCTACAGTCTGCGCAGACAGCAGTATCCGTATCCCATAACTCAGATCGCCAACGGATGGCCTGCCCCTCATCCACCATCACAGGTTGTGTGCGTCATTACCGACCATTCCTTTAACATCTACCGGGTGTGGTGGCCGAATCGGTAGAGCGCAGGCCTCCCAGGTGGGAGATCGGCAGTTCAGTTCCCAGTCGAGTCAAATCAATTACTTATATAATTGATACTTGTCGCTTCCTATCCAGGCGCTCTGCAGTATTATGATAGGACAAGGACTGGTTAGCTCAGTGTCAGCATAATGTGACTGAGTGGGGTATCAGGTCATGGTGCTGGCAGCCCGGTCTCCCAGTGGGGCAGCACTGTAAAGTTGCAATGACTGCGCACTGTCACAAGACGGTGTCCGTCCTGATATGACCTTAGATGTTGCCCGGGCGTAAAACTCCCACAACTAACTCATTTAGCATCCACGCAATCACTGCCGACGTTCCAGCAGGCTCACTGTCGGCAGCCATGTTCCAGGGTCTGGAACCCTCACGCCCTCTTGCGTGTTGCTGGCACACTAAGCATGCGCCAGCGCCGTCTGGCGTGATGAATGCGCATAATACTCGTCAACCCTTTTTGGCTGCATGATGATACAGCCTTACAGTTACAGGCCAGGCACCGCGGTAAGAATGGTTTGTTCGCCACCTTCGAAGTTCTACGTGCAATGTCCAACAGACACCTCGTATGGTTCACGAATAATGGTTGTGTTTGAACTGTTCACTTAGGCCATGCTAGACTCACCTTGGGAATAATCGGGGGCACGGGCACGCGAATAATGTGGCGCGGAAAATTGCTAATTAGCGAGATTTGCGACGTTTTCGCGATAAGCTAGTTACTCCCGCAGCACTGTCTTGGGGGCGCGGCTGCTAAACACCCCTATGGGTGGGATGCTGGGTTTTGGAAACCACATGAATTTGCATTTCAAAGTGTTAAATATGTAGGTCAAATGCTTAGTTATCATATGCCACTCACTACTGAGTGTATGTAGGGGGTATGCAGGTATTGCAGGTATTGCAATACCTCAGGGAGTTTGACGCCCTGCCCTGCAGAGTTGTAAACCACTGCCTTGTGGTACAGGTTCTTGACAGAACCGAAGGCTAAGGGAGCAAACCCTAAACAGAACACCATGTCACTGTGGCAGCATTAAGGGTGGTTGATGTATGGAACTACCAACATATCCCGACCAGCCACTGCAGGGACAAGTAGTTTTGCACCTGTCTGAAGATGTTCTTGCCGGTGTGAAACCTCTATTTGCTCCCTGAGAGAGTGCCGCTGGTAACTTGCAAAAGCCAGTAGCACTTCAACACTTTTGCAGACAGCTTTCATGAAATGTACGACTGGACACCTCATGAGGATGTCATCAGACAGGCCATCGAAGCAGATCCTCTATTCTCAACTGTCTTCTGGTTACACAAAGAGAGGGCACCCTTGTCTCTAGTTCAAGAATACCATCAAGAGAAACCTGAAGCTGAGAGACATTAAGACTGACTCATGGACATTACTCTCACAGCAGAGAGCTAAATGGAGAGCGGCAGTCAAGTAATGAAAGCAGTCTTTGTCGCATCGTGACCGACAGCATGATGATGACGTTCAGGGTGAATGATATATAAAATCATGTATATTAATAGAGTTTGCAAGTCAAATCAAGAGCTTCCTCTGGCTGTCATCTTATGTTTTTGCATTCTCTACCAATGTCTCAACTATATGACAGTATAGATAAACATTGCACATTGGAACCATTACTTCCACAGTTAATTCCTACTGAAGCAGTTTTTGCTCGGATCTAGGCATGGTTGTCATTGAGAATAGACCAGAGAATGCGTTCAATCTGTTGGTCGTCCTCAGTTTATTGCCGACAGTTGGTTGGTTGTTGCAGTTTTACGTCCTGGAAACATTTAAGATCATACCAGGACGGGTACCGCTTTGTGACAGTGCACACTCATGGCAACTTTATAGTTCTGTCCCACTGGGAAATCAGGCTGCCAGCACCATGACCCGATATCCCACTCAGTCACATTATTCTGACACTGACCTAACCAGTCCTTGCTCTATCCTATTAATGCCGAGCTAGGAAGCGACAATTATCAATTTTATAAGTCATTGGTTTGACTCGACAAGGAACCGAACTCCCGATCTCCTGCACGCGAGGTCCACACTCTACCTACCACTGTGTACTGACAGAACATAACCTGTTGGCCGTATTCCTTGAACACGACCCGGGCGACTCGGGTCACCCGAGTCGTCAGAAGTTCAAATCGAACACCACGAGTGGAGTCGAGAAATACATGTGCCGTGTCCAAAACGACCCGACCCCAGTAACCCACGTCTTGGCTGGGGTTGGCTAGGATTGATGATGTCACATTTGTGCTGGTACCTGTAGGATAACAGCTACCAGTGCAAATCTTACGTGTTTTTCTAATGGTTCTTTGTGTTGTAATAATGAAAAGGAAATATAACTAAACTATGCAATCATAAAATACTTTAAATCCTATTTTGCTGTAGTTATATCGGTTATTCCAAAAACAAGTTTTGGATTAAGCCAGCATTTTTTCTACCCCGAGCGTGTTGCAGAGTGTTCGATTATACAACCCGAGGATGTAGAGTCTGCGCATGTGCCAAAAAGTGACCAGGTGACTCGGGTGACCCGAGTTGGTTAATCGACTATGTCCGTTGTGTTTGCAAGGGATGGCTGTTGGCTCGGGGCAGAGTTGTACACGATGGATTCCCCACTCTAGTGTGCTGCCATCTATCGGTTCTTCTGAGAAGTGTAGAGAGGGCTGCCACCATGGAATATTGGAGCGCATGTGTTTATGCTGTGACTACAATATCTATTTATTTGATAGTCTCTTATTTGTAGCGGATTAGTCTGTAAGGATTAACCTGTAAATATCAATTCTAACGGTTGATATGGGTAGCATGTATGGTATGCCTATTTCTGGTCTAACCTCCTAGGCGCAATCAGGCGATCTAGTGGTAAAATCCACCGGTTATGTCCATTCTTATGACAGTCCTTCTTTGGAGCCCCTGCCTGGTGACTCACTCTATTTTGAGTATCATATACTGTGTCTGGTGTAGGTATAGATCACCTGACTATTCCTGAGCTGTCATTGGTGCATGTGCCACCCACCCAGCTTCAATGTACCGTGTCTGATAGAGGAGTCTAAATGCCATCTCATACATTAGCCTAATTAGGTAATGTGCAGTTAGGTTGCTCTGGTGTGGGGTGTTGGTCACCTCACTATTCCTGAGCTTTGATTTGTGCATATGACACCCACCCACTTTCAATGTACTATTAAAGCAGTGCCTGATTAAACTAAAACCAATCTACACTTCAAACTCCACCAGTGTCATTTCATTTACTACAAGGTAAGGAGGGAGCTCTGACTCTACAGACTTGAACCATCTTATTCTCTATTCTCTTTCATTCTATGGTAAGTCCTTCCTATATACTTTACATCGTAATCATGACGCTAAAGCCACAATCCCAGTGTGGGGACGCAATGCCTACTGCATACCCATCCACAATGCCACACAGAAAGGGCACTGCCCCGCAACAGGCGCTCAGTATCAGAATAATGTGACTGAGTGGGATATCGGCTTATGGTGCCGACGGCCTTATCTCCCAGTGGGGCAGCACTATAAAACCGCCACGAGTTCGCGCTGTTACAAGTCGGTACCCGTCCTGGTATGACCTTAGGTGTTGCTAGGACCTAAAACCCTCAACAAACCAAGCATATGTGTGCAATGCAAATTGAACCAAGGCCAGTGTGACTGTCTGCTCAGTTCGCAACTGCTTGATATTGATCCTGCCATCACGTGACGGGAAATGCAACGTGTACGTCACTTACCGACTGACGCGATCTTCGGCAACATCGGCTAACTATCCCGCAATAGTAATTCGAATTTGACAGTGTCAAACAGAAAGAAAACGAAACCATTCGTTCGCAGCTGACGTCGAGAGAAATCATTTGATGCAAACGGGAATCATTCGTGGTGTGGCAGGAATGGTATGAGACTATTTTTAAGCATACTGACACTCCATTATCTTATTTTTAATGAAACCTAGTCATTTATCGGCATTAGCGGCTCGCTCTGCATGGTTCCTGCCAGTCCCACCACGGTATGGATTCAAGATTTATTGCCACACAGCATTATGAACGGATATATTAAAAGAAAGGAGCCACCTTCTCATGAATATCAAATACTCACGACCCAATAACTCAGTCCTGATGCCAATTTCTTACCGGCCCATCTGTCACCAAGGCTATTGCTGTGCCATAACAATGCCAACCTAACCGGCAATGGATACATATAAATACACATATATCTTATACATGGTCGTCTGCACGGACCTCTCAGGCGTGGCGCCACATAGAGAGGTATGTGTGGATAGGGTGATTGCATCAGGGAGACTAGATAGTCTAATGGTTAGGACTCTAGAATTTGCAAATACACCTCCATGACACTGGTGCTGTGACCAGGATCAATTAAAGTTATGCACTATATGATGGTAAACCAACCCTGTGTAATCAGTAACTGCATTGCCTGTATCTTTGTAATCAATCATAAGTATTCAATGACTTACTGACGTAAAAGTAAAAGACATCGCAGATTACCAAAAGATCGTGGTTTGTTTCTAAAATATGTGGGACTTACAATTCCAAACAGACGAGGCGAGATGCGGTCTCGCGAGGGGTGGGCGGGTCTCGCGAGGTTGGGAGGGGTTTTTGGGCGTTGTGTCAAGTCCAGGTGGCGCCACCGTCAGAGTGGTGGTTCTCAGGGGGTGGTAAGGGGGTTTAGGCGGCGAGTTCGAATCCAACCGGGAACCATTGCCAGTGTAGTCCCCCAATCGTGTGCGAATTACCAATGTTGACGAACAACATGAACTAGGTACTGTGTCCATCAAATACCTAATGTCCAGAAAGACTTGAAGCATTTAATTCATGCTTAAGCTTTCAGTGGTGGCTGGTGTTGAGTTAGTGACCAGTCAGTGCTGGGTTGACAGCCGAGATGGGGTCATGTGTTGGGAATCTCCTGTTCTGAATGTGTGTGTGTGTGGGGGGGGGTGAAAATGCAGAAATGCTCTCAGAGGCTTAGCATTATTAAGGAATTGCCGAAAAAAATATGGTACGTTAGATTTCATCCAGTCCTAGCTCCATTCCTCTGCTCAGTCAATGCAAACTCCCTTTGGAGCATTCTGCTATTGTTTGGATGTTATTTTCGCCCACCTCGACGTCGATTTCCACTTATTTCATACCTATATATATATTTGGTGCTACTTTAGCGTGTGGTCTACCACTAGTGTATGTGTGTGTACATCACTGAACACCCACATCAGTATCCTTGCTCAAATTGGAGGTTAGGTTTAGGGTTAAAGTGCAGGTAGCCCGCACGCTAAAGTGTGAAATGATCAGGTAGTCCACACGCCAAAGTGGCATCGAACATTTCTACCAAAATGTCCCAGACAGAGGCCATTCAATGATTCAGAGCACACCGGATGCTCTGACAGAGTGGGATGAACATTGTTTTGCTGAAAACTGAGTCCATGTTCGTGATGCTCTTTTATTTGGCACAATGTCCACCTTGTGTGCTCTAGGCATCCAACCTGGTCATCAGCGATGAACAACAAGTCTGTCCAATCAGGATGCCTGGTGCCTGGATCCCCACGCTCCGCCCTGTGGTACGTGCACTGAAATGTCAGCCTTGTCAGAGGCTCGTCTACTGTGACACATTCTTCTGAATTGCTGAAGTAAGAATCCAAATGTAAGCCCAGCCTTAACCGGGGGACACCTTCCAAGAAAAGGCATTAAGCACCCCATTCATGCATTGGTTTAATTTGCCTTGATAAATTATCTTCAGGTTAAAAAATGGTTTCGGATAAAAGACGATACATGGATATGCTTTGCTTTTCTTTGTTAATCCTAAAATTGTGTGTACTCGGTATTTGTTTGGTAATTTTGTGAATGTACATTAGCTGAGTAAGCAGGGTAGTTTTCAATCAAGACACACCTGGTCGTTTTTTATTCAACTCCTCTTTGCCCTATATTATTTGTTGTATTTAGCTAGGTAGCGAGAAGTATCAATGTTTAAGTCATTGGTTTATCTCGCTTGAAATCTCATGACAGGAGTCGGCCACTCAACTAATTCGTCTATCCCACCTGATTGATCTTATTTTATTTTATGTGTGTAGCATCTTCAGTAAGCAATGACCGTCAATCTGAAATGAACCTCACGTTTGCTCCATTATTCTTGTATCTGAACAATATAACAATCCACATCAACTTCCAGGCATAGGCAAATTGGAAATCTACCATTGCATACACTAGATGTTAGTGCCAGTTCATTGTTGTCAGAAGCTGCAAACATTGCACACCGTATTGACTGGATCTCAAACACTCAAGTACATACCTAGTGCTTTAACCATTAAGTGACCTAGATTGGCTGATGCAATCCATCTTGATTGATGACATGAGTTCAGCCTATTACACTACTTATACAGCATGGCAATTTTGTTCTACCTAAGATATATATATATAGCCGGTGTTCCTGAGTGAATAGGTTTTGCATGTTTCTAACTGCCTCTAGTCACTAAATAATTCAATATACAGCCAGGCTTCCATAGCTCAGCACACAGTACAGCAGACAATATAAGCCAGGTAATACTTTCTCATATGTTCGCATATATATATATACAGTAATACCTCCCTAACCTCCCAACTCCAGAGATTCACCACTCCCCTATATCGTTCGCTTTATTTGGGTCCCAACAATACCATTGTAACCATATCCTAACTCCCTAATCCGACCACCTCCCTAAATGGACCAATTAAAGTCGGTCCCAAGGTCCGTCGATTTAGAGAGGTTTTACTGTATATATAGTATACCCTTCCAAAGTGTGTAATACTTTTCATAAATGTTGTTCGAAATGAGAATGGAACAAGGGTTTTTTAATAAAAGATAATTATCATCATCATCATGTTGTCGGTTGTGATGCGACAACGACTGCTTTCATTACTTGACTGCCACTCTCCATTTAGCTCTCTGCTGTGAGAGTGATGTGAATGGGTCGGTCTTAATGTCTCTCAGCTTCAAGTTTCTCTTGACGGGATCCTCGATCCGGAGATGAGGGCACCCTCTCTTTCTGTAACCAGAAGACAGTTGAGAGTAGAGGATCTGCTTTGGTAGCCTGTCTGATGACATCCTCATGAGGTGTCCAGTCCACCTGAGATTCTTTTTGATCAGAGTACATTTCATGAAAGCTGCCTGCAACAGTGTTGAAGTGCTGCTGGCTTTTGCAAGTTACCAGCGGCACTCTTTCGGGGAGCAAATAGAGGTTTCACACCAGCAAGAACATGTCCAGACAGGCAAAAAACTATTTTTCCCTGCAGTGGCTGGTCGGGAGATGTTGGGAGTACCATACATCAACTGCCCTTGATGCTGCCACAGTGACATAGTTTTATGTTCAGGGTTTGCTCCCTTAGCCTTCGGTTCTGTCAAGAACCTGTACCACAATGCAGTGGTTTACAACAAGATAATTAGGACACCCAACAAAAAAGGATTGTCCTAATAAGAAAATCAATAGGAAAATAAATCGTAATTTTCCTAGTTGTATACTATTACATTAAAGGTGCATATTCCAATGGTTTTAAGTTTCTGAAATAAGTCAACTTATAAAACTGCTGAAACAGATGGTGGGTCTGCCGTCGCTTATGCTATGTAGACAACCCCTGGCACATGATATGTGATAGGTCCCAGGGTATGTCAGCCCAAGTGCTGGCCTCTCGTTGTTTGTTTGGGTTTTACGCCCTAGCAACATGTGCCTTCCCCCCTCCAGCGAGTCTTATTTAGCAATGCAGCATGTCATGACAACAGTTCTCCATGGGCCCTATGTGTTCCATCTATTCAAGTGGGAGCGAGGCTCAGCAGCGTTCTCGTGGAAACATGCACACATCCCATAATTTATCAGCTTTAAGCCACCATGGATATCTGGTCATAATTAATTTTCAAATCCTCAGGGATGAAACCATGAATGAATGTAAGTCGTGAAAGGGGTGGTTACAATATCATTAAACCATCCTAGATATCAGATCCAACAACAAGTAATGAGTAGTAGGTGGGAAATGGGTTGCTATAGCATTAAACCATCCTAGCTATCAGCCTATAAATATTAGATACAAATATATATTATATATATATGTACCCTATACTCTAGTATGGGAATATAAACAAGGACACTACCATCTTCACTTATATTTGTACTGTTAAATTGCGAACAACGGCTAGTGTGTGACATTGTTTAGTTCCAGGTTTGGCCACGAGGTGCCACCTGTCAGAGACGCAAAAACTGAAAATTCCATTTTAGTTGTTCTCTGTAAAATAGAATTTGTCATGTCTTACAGGTAAAGTCTATCAATTTCCTATCGAGTAATGCATAATGTAGGGGAGATGTTGGGTTTCTGCGGGGGAAAAACTGAATTGATTATCGGAATTATGGTTTCATTATGGCCCAAATGACGTTTGTTTGGTTTTGTACCTGAACTTTTCGTGTGTGTGCGTGTGTGTGTGTGTGTGTTGCACGGCGCCAGCGCGTCTTGGCGCTGCAGTAGCGCAACCCTAACAATAATCATAGAGCCGTTCCGCCTTTTTATATAATGATGATAATAAATTACCCTGTCTATAACGTTAAGCGGTGCCATAAGTTTATTGAGTGCCCCTTGTCCATAAGTTACACGGCTGACCGTCACACAGGCTACACACCAGGCGGCGCCACCATCGATCTGATTACATCAGTATGCCCGAGACACGCGTCCCGACCATATATAGCACGGCGCAGCTGATACGGACTGTGTGACTGTACGTGCACCACATAGTAGCATCTCTCTGCCCCCCCCCCCTCCTCCGCTATACGTCAAGTAACTCAGCTTCATCTCCACCCCCCCCCCCCCCCCCACAGCGGCGCCCTCCTTCGCTGCCGGACGATGCCCTGCGGACACCCGACAACCCAGACTGCTCTGAGTCTGAGCTTGCGGGAGATCGTGAGTTTGCTTCCCGGTCGAGTCAATCCAATGACTAATCAAATGTATACTTGTCGCTTCCAAGCCCAGCACTCGGCCTTAATAGGATAGGTCAAGGACTGGTTTGCTCAGTGTCAGGACAATGTGACTGAGTGGGGTATTGGGTCATGCTGCCAGCCACCTCATTTCCCTGTGGGGCAGCATTATAAAGTTGCCATGAGTGTGCACTGTCCCAAGTCGGTAATAATCCTGATATGACCTTAGATGTTGCCGGGACGTAAAGTTCCAACGACCAAACTGCTGCGAGCTGCTCGTTATATACAGTTCGCTATAGTAAGCTCATTGTGGTACACGGGCGGTTTCAGCCTCATTTAACGTGATATATCACACGGTATAGGCCTGTCACTACCATAGCCTTCTTCTCATTCTAACGTGTCGGTGCTGTTTATTAGTCTATCTGTACAGTCTCTGCCCAGTTCCCGCATACACGAAACTGGACGGACGTAAAGCATTTGACAGTTTGATTTATGCCAGATTTGTGGTATTTTGTGTGAGGATTTCTTTTCTTTGCGATGGGTGGGGGGGGGGGGGTAGGAAATTTAAATAATGACTGATCATTCAAGGATGAAAGATCTCCTCGATTTCGTGGATTTCAGGGATTTTTTATATCTATCGATTAAGGTTAAACAACCCGGTAACATATATTATATATATATTAAATATATATTATATATGACCGCAATTGATGAGTCCACATCCCATTCATATGACATTAGCTATTGCTAGAACATCAAACCCAAATAAGAAAGAGTTAGATATGGGCGATAATATAGTCACAACAAGGACAGTTAAAACCTGACTTCCAGCATTTTCCCACCATTCCCTGACGGTGCTAATCCCATGGGCGAAAATCCGTGATTTTGCGGAAATTGGCCTTTACCCCCGAGGTCTCATTCTGATTTTCGGGTTTCTTGTTAGAGACCACTTCTATCCGTGATCATTGTGTGAACTATTTGAGAAGAAGACTGGTTGTTAGTTTGATATACACATATATCGGGGATACTGATTCGTGGCGAGCTACTTTTACTGTGTTTTCTTTTGTATACCAGATTTAAAGTCGTGGCAACACCACTACTTTTGTTGTCCTCTTTTTTTTTATGGGATGTTTATGCTGTCCATAGCATATGAGCTCGGCTGATCGAGCTTGTATTCAATGCTGGGCAGTTATCGGTCTGTATTTCTTAAGATTATGGTTTGTGGTTAGTGATCTATGTTAGCTTTTATGGATTTTTTTGGCAGGAGCTTTCCTCTTTTTATTTCTTCCTACACTTAATTCTCGACTAGCCTACTCTATTTACATATTATAGGCTTGTATGTAATAGGTGGTTGGTTTATGTTTGGATTCGATGTTAGCTGGCTGTTTTCTGGCAGGGGGCTACCTCTCATGGGCTGTCCAGCTGGTGGGCCGTGACATATCACATGCCCCCCCTTGTGGAGCAGATTAGAGGGGGGTTCCTGTTTTTATTTTGCACACATATTTTTTGTATGTGTTTAGGTCAGGAATTTGTTGTTCCTTTACCGTTCGGGCTTTCCATACTTTGGCAGCCATTTCCAGTGGGCTTCTTTCATAATTTAATTTCTTCACAATTCCCATGATCAATTAAACCTATTCATAATTGAAACTACCCATTTTCTGGAAATATCTACAGCATAGCAAGGCTGACACTTCCCTTTATGCCGTTCATCAAATTTTATAACCCCAACCATAAGCATACAAATACAAATGTATTTAAATCCATCAGAACTAGAACAATCATGGGTCATTTGGGGTTCCTTTATGTGAGGAATGCAAGTATATTTCGAGAGAAAATGGAGTGGGTTTTATTTTTGTTTAAGGAGTCTGGTAGATTCAAATGTAGAGGTTTGTAACCCAGCTCCCTGGTGGCTTGGTCTTGTGAATCGATGGGCCATGTGTCTCAGGAACCAGCAGTAAGATGGAAGAGAAGTTATGTTTACTTGCTGCAACTGGTGGGGCCAGGGGGAAATTGCATATTTGCTGTACTTGCTATGGGCAAAGACCCTATAACACTAAGACAGCTCACTCCCTATCTCTCCCATTGTAAATTTCGCAGTGCCACCTTGTGGTGAGTTTGATCAGCCCGGTTGCTGGTTGGTGTTTCACATGTAACCACATACAATTATATTATGCATGATATAGGTAAGTATGAATACACATCAATATGAAATTGCTATGAACAAATACGCATCATCATCAGCATCATCATCAGCATCGCCATCACTCATCTTTCACATTCATATATACATTTATACATATAATATAGCAACTGTGTAATCAAGAGAACAGCCAGCGCACCACCAGGTGGTGGGTTTGATCATTTTTATTAGACAATACAGGCTGAATGAACCGTCTTAGTGTTATAGGGTCTTTGCTATGGGTTCGTCTTTATGCATGACCAACTTGTATGAATGGTGCCGTTGTTATACAGGCGGGTACATATTTCAAGAACCGTATAGATATTTATATATGATATGTTGTAGGATAGGATAGGATATAGGCTATAGGATAGGTTATAGGATAGGATAGGCTATAGGATATATAGGATTTATATATCTTGCAATGGTGCCGGATACATAAAGGGCAGCTACAGATAAAATCTAGCTACACAAAAACTGGCATTAAGGCTGCTGGGTAGCTAGTCGAAGAAATTGGTCGATTGGGAGGGTATGAGTAAACTGCTTGAATGCGTGTTGCATAACCCATTATACAAGGACAGATATGTGGAGTGGAATAATGCTTTATTATCTATATTTGTATCCTCCTATCCTAACGCACAGACTAGTGGAATCCCCCCCCCCCGCCCTGCCCCCCCCCGGTGGGTTGTAACCGAGACCCCCACCCCCCGGGGTCAATCAGAGAGGAGGAATTTTGTATACATACATGTAGTATCCATATATATATATATATATATATATATATATATATATATATATATATGGATATTATATATATATATAATAAATTAAAATATGACTGCCCCTAACCGTCCGTGTGCTAAAAATAAAATATGAATGCCCCTAACCGTCCGTCTGCTAAAAATAAAATATGAATGCCCCTAACCGTCCGTCTGCTAAAAATAAAATATGAATCCCCCTAACCGTCCGTCTGCAAAAATACAATATGAATGCCCCTAACCGTCCGTCTGCAAAAATAAAATGGTTACCTCTAAGAGATGCACTACACTAAGAATTGTGACGCGACATTAATTTAATTAATTCTTTCAGGTGTCAAGGAATACTCGACTCCAGAGCATCGCGAGGTTCTGGCTTGAGCACTGGTAGATCTCCTCCGGAAAATCGAGGTGGTTACAGGAGAGCTGCAGAAAATGATGGGAAGAAGGAGAGAGTTCGAAATCATATCAAGTCCTTCACGTGCAGAGCTAGCCACTATGCTCGTCGAGGAGCACCAGGGAGGAAGTACCTTCCTAGTGATTTAAGTGTTGCAAAGATGCACAAATTGTTTCCAGACGCAGAATCATGACAGGATAACGTACTCACTGTATTGGAGCATTTTTGTGTACGACTTCAATCTATCATTTGGTCACCCTGCCACAGATGTATGTTCCACATGTATGAAATTCCGCTTGAAAATTAAGGATCTAGAGCAAACCCCTGAATGAAAATGCGAGAAAAATCTTCTGCTGTTATGGGTTGCATCGTCGCCGTGCCCCGTCAATTTTACACCAAGATGAATGAGGTGGGAGATAGTTTTCACTGTCTGTTTTGATGTCATGGAAAATCTGGTACTTCCAAAGTCCCCAATAGGGCAAACGTATTATTCTCGCCAGTTATACATGTATGTGTTTGGGATTGTTCGTCACCGAGGTAGAGGAGAACCGCAGGGGAAAGATGACATTCATTGATATATACATGGCTTGAACATCAGAATGCCAAAGACAGCAATACAATTGCTTCTGCATTACGTGATTACTTAGGTTCAGTGGTTAACATGGACATAAATCAAACTGAACTCCTACGTTTGTTCTCAGATTCTTGCTACGGCCAAAATAAGAACATTAACGTTTTATCCATGTTGTTTGCTTTGTGCAACCAGAAGTACCCAAATCTTACTGTTGAGTACACTTTCCCAATACAGGGACACAGCTTTCTTCCTGCAGACCGAGTGTTTGGAAGGATCGAGCAAGAAATCCGAAAGAAGGAAACAATATTAATGCCAGAGGAATACTGTGAGATTCTGAGGAACCATGGTTCTGTTCATGTGTATGGAAAGGATTGGATGTGCTATGATTACAAAGCAGAATCAGCCAGTTTCACAAAACGTCAAAGATCTTTCAAAATTAGTGAGGCAAGAGTGCTACAGATTTCTAAGAAAGATTTGGGGTTCAAAAGTGCATTTGCTGGGGAATATTGTCAACACTCCCTTCTAAAAAGGGGGAAAAAGTGGGCACAGTTCAATCCTTCACTACTGGCTGACATTAACTGCGTGAAAGAGGCTAAGAAGCATGTGTGTGTTTGTGTGTTTATTCTTATTTCTTTTATTGATTTTTCAACGTATCTATATGGATATTATATATATGTACATATATATACTGTATTGTCTTAATTGAAATTATATAGCATTTAGTATTATTAATGTATTCACTAATAAGTGGAGACAACACAAGACACAAGAATCGAGTTGATTAAAACATCTCATCCCGGTTGCTTCCAAACAGACCTGCTATTTACAATTTTATTAAAAGCTAAATTTGCACGTGGACTCAGCCAAGTGATGTGTCAGCTCGAGAGATATTCTACCTAGAGCTGAACTTTGCCAGCTTTCCGGTCTTCAGGTTGCTCAGATCACACGTCCCTCAGCCCCAGCCTGTCAGACAGTGAGATGAATGATAAATAGCTAGAAAGCAAGACTATTGCATATTTTATAATCTGCACGTGAATGGTTTATTCACACCAATCTCCAGTCCCAGAAGCTAAGAATTCCACATATTTACAGAGGTTTCATAGCTCGGTGATTTTGGAGTGTACATTTTACTAAGCCATGTAGTTTTTAATATTTTTATGATTGAATGGAAAGAATCAAGTGGCCACTATTTTGGCATGTTGTCATTCTCTTCAAGTTCAACAACTCGACACCACGGTAGATAAGCAATGCAGCCTGGAACTACTACATTCACAAGTTGCTTCCAGTGCAGCTTTACCAAAAACACTTTGGGGTTAGATTTAAATGGGGTGATCGTTCACCCTTACTGGAGGTGGATATTTCATTTATGGGAAGACACAAACACGGTGTAAGAAGCAGACAACAGGGCAGTAACGATAACTCCGTTATGTGATGTCTCTCCGATGAAGCCATGAAGCCGCAAGCTGAGTGCACAGAACAGAACCACAATAAACCGCCGAAATCCTGAATGGTGGAATATCACGACGCCATGACCAACACCCAGTTGCTTAGACCTATTTCCCCAAGTGACCGATTAAATTAAAGACTATTTATTGGAACTAGTTTCGGTGTAGTGTCCTGCTATAAAACCGGGCGCGGTGGCCTAATCGGTAGAACGTGGGCCTCGCGTGCGGAAGGTCAGGAGTTCGGTTTCCGGTCGAGTCAAACCAATGACTTTAAAAATTGATACTTGTCACTTCATAGCCAGGTACTCGGCAATAATATTAGGATACGTCAAGGATTGGTTAGTTCAGTGCCAGGATAATGTGACTGAGTGGGATATCGGGTCATGGTGCCAGCAGCCTGATTTCCCAGTGGGTGCCCACTGTGAAAGTCGCCATGAGTGCACATTGTCACAAGTCAGTACCTGTCCTGATATGACCATGGATGTTGCTAGGACATAAAACAAGCAAACAACAAAAAACAAACCAGCTGTAAAAGTTTATCCCTGCATCGGGGATGTAATAAAACGTTCGGTAGTCGGGGGAAGTCAAGATTATAAGTCAGCAACAGTTAGGGAGGGGTTCGGCTGCTATTGCATAGCAAAGAGTAAAGTCTAATCTAGAGACTAAATTAGGTCGAGGTGCTCTATGAGGATTGGATTTTTTAAAGGAGTAAACCATATATAGAACAGGAACAAGTATTAAGTACCTAGCTAGTGTTGAAGACATGTCCTATGCTTTTAAATCAATTGCAGTGCCTGTGTCGATACTGCACTCACCTCCACAGGTGAAATGCCACACACACAGGTAGGTGCGGCTGGGTTGGTTGCATCAGAGAGTCTCAATAGGTTAATGGTTAGGTCGCTAGCCTTCCATCGCCAGAATGGCAGAATCTTGGGTTCGAGTGCCACTTTAGAGACAATGTTCCCATTTGTTACCAACACCGATCATGGCAATATATTTAATTAACTAACTAAATGGCGTTAATATAATAATAGCACATTCTCTTTGGTTAATGGCATTGCAATGTCCATTACCATGTTTATCTAATAAAACCAGTTCATGATAGTCACTCGTTGGCATGTGGCTTCGGTTGCTTTCATGTTTACAAAATATAGTTATATTGGTAAGTTTCCACTGATAAAGATGGTCGAAATTTGAAAGCTGAAATCATTTAATAATAGTTTCAATGGTATGCAATAGAATTTTAACCTCAATGATCTAAGGTTCATATTGTTGGGTTCCCCTCGTCGTAGATTCGCCCAGACTGTACATCGGACCCATATAGGGTAATAACTTCATAATATGGTTGTTGATATTTAGATTGTAAATGCTCATCATTTTCAAATTATACAAAGAATATGAGCTAAACACAATGCGTTTAAAAATATTTATTAGAGGTCGATCATTATACTCTACTTCACTATAGTTTGAAATAGATTATATTTTGCTGGTTAAGTTTGGAAGTAAAAACATGTCAAAATAACTTTGCTTGGCACACTTACTTGGTGGACTCATGCTGGTGGGCATAGCAACGGAACAGAAAACTGCAAAAATGTTCACTCACATCTAAGTTTAGGTTAAATCTAGGTACGTGGTTAGGGTTTCTAAAATGTTATCCACCGTTGAATAACGAATATGAAAACAAACAGAAAATGACGGAAACCGTTCTTTCTTGTTCCGATCCAACCAGCTCCACATCAATCTTGGCAACAAAAATAACTTTCCACCACACCCCAATGTGCACCTCCTATGAAATGACGGGTCCACACTGATGATCGATTTCTCACCGACAGATGCCAGCTTCTATTCTGGCCAGTGAACGGTTACGTGACGTCTCACTCACGAGCTGCTCACCAACTGCTCACAAGCTGCGCATGCGCCATCTGGCGCCCTACCTCGGCACCACAGCTCGTATACTGGCGGTTCATCGTCCCTCCTGGTCCTCTGACCATCCCAGATAAGGCAGCTCCATGAGATGCTGCTGGGCAAGGTTCAATTTTATCACCGGCCGTCGCAATGCCAAATGCATAGGCAGCAGGGCTGGTGGGCCAAGTTGTGATTGGAAAGTGCCTTGTCCTTAGGGGTGGGGAGGGGTCGGCAACACCGTGAGCACTGCTGCTCTCCAAGCACAAGATGCCAAGGGTTTGAACATAATGGATGCTTCGGAGTTAATGCTGGTGAAGGGGTGATTAGTCCGTGGGTGGAGAGAACAGCTGGTTCAGCTCACAAAGCTCATTTGCAGTTTGACAAGCAGGTGGTTTGTAAATTAGCCAATTCAGTAGCCAGGCCTCGGATTTTTTTTAAATAGTCTAGATACACTCATTTTTTTTATTATGTTGCTTCAAGACATCGGTTGAAATTCTAAGATATAAACCATGTTCATGCTGATGTGACCTTAGATGTTTTCAGGATATAAAACCCCAAACAAATAATCTAAGTTAGCTAGTTGACGCTGCCTAGACATAGGAGTGTGTGAATGACCAGTTTCTGTTCTGCCTTGGGAATATAGAGGTAACATTAGTTGCATCAGCCAATAGGGTCCTCCACAGGGTTATTCCACAAAGGTCACAATAGAAGTGACCAAGCCAGGTCACACGTAACCTCTAGCACGATGTGGTCATTGGCCATCGGTGGGATCGTCCACCATAATATAGCAAAATATAGCGAATGGTAGACAGGAAGTGTGAACACTTATTTGTCTCTCATTTTTGCTTGTGTGCAAGTAAATACGCAACACAAGGAATAAATAGTAGCATGTGGTGAATAAGGGGTCAAATTTCCCTGGATCATCAGCCCATGCTTTTTCTAATCTATTCTTGAATAAATTTATTGACTCGGCATCAATAACATTTTGTGGGAGACTGTTGCATATATTTAAAATCCTGTTTGAGAAACTGTATTGCCATAACTTTTAAATGGCTCTGGGTTTTACTAGTTGGAGAGTATAGCCCCGACTGCCTTCTCTTTTATTCAAGGTGAAAAATTGGTCCATATCTATTTATCAAAATCTTTCATAATTTTAAATACTTCAATTATGTCACTTCTTTTCCTTCTGTAGGAAAGGGTAGGAAGTTTCAATTCCATAAGCCTTTGTTCATAGGGTAAGTCCTTTATAACTGCAACTAACTTTGTTGCACGTCTCTGAAACTTTTTGATCTCCAGAAAAAAAGAAAAAAAATGTTGCCCAGACCCGAGATAGAACCATGGACCTTTAGATCTTCAGTCTAACGCTCTCCCAACTGAGCTATCGAGGCCCCTTGTTAATGAGGGTGCAATGCTTCTATTCGGAAAGGGTCAGCACGTTGCACGTCTCTGAACCTTTTCAATCTCCAGAAAAAAAAACAATGCTGCCCAGACCCGGGATCGAACCGGGGACCTTTAGATCTTCAGTCTAACACTCTCCCAACTGAGCTATCGAGGCCGCTTGGTAATGAGTCTGCAATGGTTCTATTCGGCAAGGGTCAGCACAGTTCAAACAGTCTTCATGTGATAGTGAGCATCAGTACACTTACCTAATTTTGATCCTATATAGCCAAAATAGATTATGCGTGTATTGCTGCATGAAAGGCAATAGTAGTCAATTCTGTTGAATCCGCTACTGCTGAAATATATGTGGTCAGATTTCTATGTGCACGACACAAATTATGTATAGTAAAGGTTACTCCAACATAATGTAGAGTATGTGATGTCGATCAGCCTACTACATTTGTATAGCAGGGCAAAAACTTAAAAGCGTCGGACTGTGCAATTCTAAGCTAGATATCATAATTCTCCTTTATAGTCTACCAATGATGAGCCCGTCCCCTAAGTCCTTCATGTCATGGCCTTAATATTGGCACCCTATTGTACAAAGCCTGGTTAGTATGCAGCACGTTATAGACCACTCTCAGCTGTAATACAGAGCCACAATTACCAACAAATGAACCATATTTACTCTGTCGTTAACATCAATATTGTTGACATTTCTGGGAAATGAATTAAGGATATTATTAAAGGTTGTATAGTCTGATAAAAGTCTGACGGTTTCCTGCTCCACTTGATGAACAAAAGGAAGTACACTGAGATAGCTTGGAACCCCAGGGCGTTCCTAGATTTATTCCGTCAAGGCCAGAATAGGAATGAGAGCTGTCAGTTCCCTGCTGGGTAGCACATAGATAAAGGATTCAGCCGGTACTCGCAGTACACCGGTGAATACCAACCCTATATAAAAAAACGGTCGAAAAAGCAGGTTAATGAAATGAGAGCCCAATTTCACAATCTAAGAAGCAACATTTATTCTTTGTAGATGTCTTCATATTTACCCGCTACTTTTGAGTTAGAAAATATAATAAAACATATACTTTACTGCAATTTAAAAGTGAAATCGATGGCGTTTCCTGGCCGCCATCTTGTCTTTTTGCATTCTCTCCCATTTCACCAAATCTGTGCCAATATATGTAGCCATTTGATTATGGAACCACAGTTTCTACTTCATGTTCCATACTAAAGCTATTTTCGCCCGTATTTAGACTACGGTGTCGTTCACCCGTGTACTACAAGTACCGGGTGAATCTTTTATCTAGGTAGCACATAGCTATCTCTGCCGGGGTGTCCACTAGCAATAGGTGGAACAGTCTACCCTAGGGACTGTTCCGGCTAGCGTGATGCCACCTGTTGCTACTTCTTAGCAAACAGGGTTAGCATATTAACATAGTTGCTCCCACCACTACGTGATAGTGGTGCTCATTATGGAATACTACAAAAGTATAATATTTTTACAAACAAAATATATATCAAGATATGATCCGATATATCCACTATAGATACTAGTGTAACCATTCGTCATTTCTTTGAAGTTATGCCCCTTGAAAATGTTAAAACTCAGTGTTATTTGATTTGGCCTTTACTGGTGTGCACATAGATAATCTCGCATGTTTGCATTCCAAATGCCTTCAAGGTTACTCCGTTATCCTGAAAGTGACTCAGAACTAAATGAGAAGATGTCATTATTGTCAGCATAATAAATTTAACTAAAATGAAGAAATACAAATTACCAAGGCCATGTGGAAGGTTTAATATTTCCTTAAATAATACGTTTTAAGCTGTATCATAAAAAATTTAGATATATCTTTTTATGCTACTCTCTGATTCCACATTGGGGTAATATGAATTGAAATTAACCCCCAGCAATACTACAATAGCTGTAGTTACCCATGATCGCTGATTTAGTATAGTAAATTTTGAAGAAATGTCCATTTTCATAATCATACACAGCAACCTATATCTCTGTAATAATTGCATCTTGAGAGCTATTCACCACTCAGTGAATATCCCAGAAATATGTGAATTTTCCATATATTCGCACCATCAAAAGCCTTCTAAAATAACACTAGGGACCGGATCCAATATATGAGAGCCTGAACCGACAATCCCCCTATGTGTACCCACACACACCAGACGGGATGGCCGAATGAGTTAGAGCGTCCGTCTCCCGTGTTGGTAGATCATGGGGTCGTGGGTTCGAACCCTGGTCGAGTCAAACCAATGACTTAAAAATGTATACTGGTCGCCTCCTAGCCTGGCACTCAGCATTATTATGATAGGGCAAGGACTGGTTGGCTCAGCATCAGGATAATGTGACTGAGTGGGATATCAGGTCATGGTGCTGGTGGCCTGGTCTTCCAGTGGGGCAGCACTATAAAGTCGCCATGAGTGCGCACTGTCACAAGTCAGTACCCGTCCTGATATGACCTTATATGTGGCTAGGACGTAAAACAACCACAAACAAACGATCTACCCTCACATGCACATATGTGTGCCTTATACAGCTAACCTCATTATTCTCATGACATTTTCACTACCTTCTCTTAAATGAGATTGACTTATGTTATTGTTTCAGCTGATTACTGCTCCCTGACACTGCAGTGTTGTATTATAATTACCCGTTCATTAGTTATTGATTACTGCTGCTACCACCTCCATTTTCAAAGAGAAAAAGCTATTTATATAGAGAGAGATTGGTCAGGCTCCCTAAGTAAATGGTTTTTTTCTGAGATTACCCCCCCCCCTCCCCGCCAACAATATAAAATAGTCCACACATCGCTGTTGATGCAATGTATTTAAAGTTGCATAGTCCGATGCTTTTGAGCTTCGGCCATTTTTCTGAGATAAATATAATTAATTGATTGTTATAATCTATCTTACTTTAGTTTGCAATAACTTTTATTTTAAATGGTTAACCTTGGAGATATCTGAGGTGCAAACATGCAAGATTAACTTTGGCAAGCATGCCAAAACTCTGACACCATAGGCTTATGCAGAAACAGGTTCCATTAAATTGACTCAGCATGCCCTTCTATTTGTCAACAAATGCTTAATAAGTGCACCAGTATCTAAGTTAGATATGTAGAATCAAATATAGGTGAGTGTTTTGGTTTTGAAAATTTGATGTTTTCATCGGACTATGCAACTTTAAAAGTATTAAGAAACTGGAGATGAAGACTAAATTATTTCAGAGATTGCATTCAGATATTGTATTACCAAAATGGATGAAGATGTCTCTTGCTACTAGATGCAATGAATTTGACCCAGATATTGTAATAATGGACCACCCCAAATCGCCTCTTTCTGCACACCTCATTCCGTCAATCCCAGCTCCATACAAAGCCAAAATACATTGCTAATTACCCCAAATAGGGAGGAGTCTTTTCTTTTGATTAGTAATTCATTCACCTCAATTGTTCTCTTCTCAGCGCTGGGCCACTTATCTCCCAATCATTTTATATTCCAAGGGCTTAGGCGCAAAAACCGACAAATGCATTTTAGATATTTTCTGTAAAGTAATATTTACTGTTGTGCTTTCCAGTTAAAGTTGCATAGTCCGATGGTTTTGAGTTTCTCTCATTTTCTGAGATAAACATTAGGTTGTTCATTATAATCTACCTTGCTTTGGTTTGAAGTAACTTTTATTTTAAATTGTTAACTTTTGAGATATTTGAAATGGAAACATGCTCAATTAATTTTGGCAAGCTTGCCAAAACTCTAACACCATAGGTTTCTGCAGTAACAGGTTCTATTAATTGACTCAGTGTCCCCTTATATGTGACAAAAAATGTTTAATAAGTACACCGGCATCTAAGTTAGATATTTACAATCAAATCTAGATAATTGTTTTGGTTTTGAAAATTTTATGTTTTCATCGGACTATGCAGCTTTAAAGTCTATCAATTTCTATTCAGTATGGCATTATATAGGGGATGTGGCAGCTTCTGTGGAAAAAAAAGGACTTTGCATACATAAACGCCCCCCCCCCCTATCCCACCCCCACCACCATATCCATTCAGTGTGATCACCTATTGTAACGGGTTTAGCTATTTTAACCACTGCCTGTATCCTAATTCATTCCACCCGATGAAAAGCGACGTGGTTTCGGTGATTTTACTACCGTCTGGCAATCGGCTAACTCTCCCCCCCCCCCCTCACACCTAACCAACCCCAGTGCCAGTGTAATGCCACATAAGCATGCCGTTCCGTGCCAGACCTAGGAGCCACACAAAATGCCTGATCGCAATCTGAAATTTGATTGGCTGATAGCTTATGGGAGGCTGGTTCGATATGCGCTTTTATAATCTGTGTGTAATTATTCTGAAAGATGTGATCCATATGAATTAATCTTCTTGTCTTCCCTCCCCTCCTATACCCCTCCCCCCCCCCCCCCCCACTGCCCATATTTGACTCTTAAGCTAAGATTCCTTACATGCGGTATGCAGTATGCGGTATGCAAATGCGAATGCGGCAAAAAATCGGAAAGCATCTAAGTCAATGGGGGTGATTCCTTATGTCTGAATGCGAATGCGAATGCGAATGCGAATGCGAATGCGAATGCGAATGCGGCAACTCGATCGGTCCCTGTAGCGATCGGTGCGGCATGCGGCACGCGGTATGTGAATAGAACCGTCAGTCGCACTTGCCCATTAGTTTTAGACGAGGAGAGGCGACTGGGCATTACGGAACGGTCAAAGACAAGGGTGCTGAGTGGAAACATATGGTAGTGCTGGGGGTGGGGAGACGCATACCGCATACCGCATATAAGGACTCTTAGCTTAAGCCTGTCTAGCGTTCTCTCGCCGGACTTTTGACCATTCAAACTGCTGGTTGTGTGCATGATTCTTATTTTGAAAATGTTGGTCGTTATAGTTGTTATATTATATCATTGTCTGTCGATGAGATAACGTTGTTGTTTTTATTGCCAAAGTTTCCGTTATTTATATATTATAGAGAAAGATTGCGTGTTTTGGGGTGTTTTTTGTTGTTGCGAAATACACATTATTTTAGGTTAATTATATGACTCGCTTCCTTGTGAAGAAACCTATTCTATGTTTTGTATGTATATGTATATGTATATGTATATGTATATGCATGGGTATGGGTATGTGTGAGAGGGAGAAAGAAAAAAACAAGGAAATAGAGAGGGAGATATCTAACAATAAGTACAGCTACATGGTTGGTAGGTTCGGAACTGTGAATGGTAAAATAAATAATCAAACTTGGTTATTATTTATTGTACCACCAAAAATAGTCAGTTTTTTTTTCAGCAGTTACTTGATTACTCACATAAAAATCCAGATTGGCATAACACCTTCCTGCTACTTAGTTGTGATTCGCAGCCGTACTAGTGACTAATATGGCATTACTTAATTAGCGAATCTAGATAGATTTTAGAGTATTAAGAGAGTGCCGGGAGTTATCATCTATTCGTTCCCTCAGTGGGACTTGTCCAGAGTGTGTCATGCAGGTAGTACACTATCTTAATATTTAAAGTGGTTTGTAAGGAAAATACCAAAAAGGAAAAAGCCGGTCGTAGATTGCTAGATAATACGCATGCAAGGTCATCTTATGACAATGCCGGAGCTATAGCAGAGAGCGTGTATATAGATGAGAGGGACAACTCTCATACTAGACCGAGTAACAGCTGCCGACTGTGGCGCTCCAAGTGGTGGTTGCTGAATAGTTTATGACACAGCTGTACGCGCACTGGCAAACTCAAGGCATTGTCAATGGTCGTGTGCAATCTTCATACAGAAAAAGTGAAATATCTCTAAAACCACACCACCTAGAAATAGATCACTTGGTACACATATAGAAAACATGTTTACCAAAAAAGATTATATTAAATTTATACGGTTTGGGTTCTGGATTTCTATTACTTTTGAATAAAATAAACGTTTTGCACTGCACGTATGGCAAACTCAAGGCATTGACAATGGCAGTCAGCAATCTTCATACAGAAAAAGTCAAATATCTCTAAAACAACATGACCTAGACACAAGCCGCTTGGAACACATATAGAAAACATGTTTACCAAAAAGATTATATTGAATTTATAAGGTTAAGGTTCTGGATTTCTATTAATTTTGAATAAAACTAATGTTTTGCACTGCGCGTACTGGCAAACTCAAGGCTTGTTCAACAATAACCGTGAGAGGCACCACTGTAGCCTGTGTTACTGATTTTCACGGGAGGTGTCCCTCTCGTCTATATACACGCTCTCTGGCTATAGTTAGCTGACATGTTCTCTTATTTTTCCATTTGTTATTGCGCGTTTTTGTTCTGGGGTTTTCCAGGTTTTCTTTTCTTTTTAACAATATGATGCAAGATATATGCTTAGAGGCAGAACAGTGGAAGGAGAGCTCGTGTAATTAGAAATACTACTTCTTCGTGATTACATGACATGTATGAAGAAGCCAACGGAATAGTTGGGACTTGTCTACAAAATGTCAGTCGCACATGCCGAGTGGGGCAATTCTATGGGGAAATGGTTCGGAGATTCGCCACCAGGTGGTTATGACACATCCCGGTTCTGGAGATCTAAGGTGTTTATTTATTGCCTATCGAAAAACCTATGAACTTCTTCTTTCTTATGATAGGTTTGGGAGTTATGGCGTGTTCCTTTTAAGGAGGGATATTCACGGTCCTGTCTTGAGATGGCGCTGGACAGTGAGTGGCCTCTGGTAGTGTGTGCGGACGCCGACAGATGGCGCGGGTGATGCGGCGCTGTGGCAATCAGCAGGTGGCGATGTAGGGCGGCTCCCGTTGGGCGGGTGGGTTGATGGTGGTAGTGGTGGGGGGGTGAGGGGAGGGGGGATGGCGCAGCACCGCAGGCAGGGTATCAATGAGGCCAGCACACTACGGTGGTCCACAACTGCACCCACAAAACTCCCATTGTGAGAACACACACATGCATACGCACGCATACTCACAGACATAATGGCCACACAGCTGATCACCAGCAGTCAGTTTATTCAGAACAGCTGTTTGACAACCAGAGAATAGATAGTCATGGCGAGAAAAATACAAGTTGAACACTTCTCACTGTGAATATCGGCTTTTACTGCCGATATGGCGCTAAGCAACCACACATTAATCTACCAAGCAGAGAATAGAAGCGTCTGTCTTAAATGGAAAACCTTTACTTATGTGTTGTGCTATATATGCTTCATATTGTTCACCAATGCCATTTTGTAATACGGATATTCCGCGTTCCGCCGGTCCCTGAGAAAGGACTGAAGCTGAGATCCAGCACGCCGGGTTGAAGTTATAGCATACATGGCAGAAGGTGGACTGAGATAGTGAATACTTATACACCATGACACAGAAAGTGGTTTTACCCCATGTCAATAATTGGCAATGACAAATTTACTGCAATCTGCATTAGGAACGAATATATGGCAATAATCCTAGCAACTTTGATTATCAGAAGAGATATTGTTGGATGTGCAAAGTGAGTTTATATTATCAGTTCTATAGGAAGGGGAAACCACCCCTACCTTCCAAACTGATAAGCTGCAGATGGGATCAAGAATGCAAGCTTTAGACTTTTATGTGGGTGTCATAGGACAGGCCACGGTCATGCAACTGATCCATCCTGAAATACAAAATGGCTAGGCAAACAACACAGCCATCCCACCTGGCTGCAGTCCTAAAGGGTCCGAGTGTGTTCTAGCACACAAGTGTACTATCTAAGGACAGGGTTTAGTTGAAAGGATGCTGTAACAAATACAAAAATCAAACAATCTGAATGGAATGGGATCCTCTCCCACAAGCCTGCATGTCACCCAAGTAGATGTACATAGTAGCCTAAGGTATCATGCTCAGACTAGACCAAAAAACTGGAAAATTACAAAAAAACTCAAATAGGCTATTACTAACAACCAAAATTGCAGAAGGCTGACCTGAGCAGACACAGGTAAACACTCCTGGGCAAAGGAACAGATCAAGACAGCACCACAACTGTCCAGCATTGAAAACAAGCACCCTCACGGGAGCTTATACGTTATGCGCAGAGTAAATACCTTGTCAATAATACAATTTTTTTTTAAAAGGAGCTCAGAACTCACGTATTCGTGGTGAGGCGGGAATGAAAATATATAATTAAAGGCACATTGACTGTGATGAAATTGGGAAATCAATAGATGCGAAAGTTCATGTGCATAAAATGATAATGAAAATAGCTCTTTTCAACTTTTCCAATGTTTCTAACATTTAAACCGAGATTAAGATAAATGTGTTATTTGTGCCACGTTTCAAAATAAGCTTCAACCATTGGAATCGCTTTTCTCCCCATGCCCACTTGTATCTTCCCAAAAGGAGAACGAGTAAAATATCACTACCTATTAGAAATACTACTTCGAAAACTGGATAATGTTTATTGGTCTGTTTTGAATATATCGCAATACAGTCCATGTGGCAACTAACCATATGCACAATGTGGGTTCAAATACAGTAGAACAAAAACGACGGCTGAAGCGCTCATTTACTTTCGGACCACCGTACCAGATGTCTGCCAAACACTGCATGCCTGCCTCCCCTCCCCTACCCCCTCCCCCCCCCCACCTCCCTCCTCCCACCGGCTGCCTGCCACTGCTGTCTTCCCTCTGCACCAGAAGCAGCTCCAGCAGTCTTCCCCCAAATCACCACCACCAACCACCATCGCAGCAGCAGCAGCAGAAGGCTGGTGGCCGCTCCTCCGTGTCCTCCCGTAGCCTGTAGCCGTGAGTTCCGGGAGCAGTGCGGCGACAGCGCCTGGCCTTGCCGTCCACGCACAACCCAGCCCAGCCACACACCGGGCCCGCCCCCATGATGGCCTAGGCGGCAGGAGGGCGGTAGGCAACGCTCGGCCAACCCGCATCCCGACCGACTCGGTCCGCCCGGCCGGGGCTGCCCTGGGACTGCCTCCCCGCCGTCCCTGGGTCAGGCGCTGTGTGCTGTCATCGTCGGTGCAGGCCGTGCCCCGCGCTTGTTTTGTGTTTTGTGTTCGTTCGCCTGTACCGCACCGCAGCGCACTGCATAGTACGAGAGAAGGGAGAGCGCTGGTAGGTAGGTCCGTAGGTAGATACCGCCGCTCGCCCCAGCACTCACCGTCGCTATTATAGCCTCAAACAGCGCTCACAGGTAGTGGCGGGAATGTAAACCCAGACCCTGGCCACACCACACCACACCACATCATTGGCGTACAGGTGGTGGCTGGGTTTTTAAGACGATGGTAACGTGGCGAGCAGGCAAAGCGAGACGACACACCTCTCAGTGACCGCCACAACTCTCCCGGTGCACCCGCCACCTGCCAGCATTGTTGCAGTGCACCGACGCTTAGCGCGCTGACAGTGTGACACCACCACACACACACACAAACAGGGTGATGGACACGCCTAGCAATAACACTCAGCGCGAGGAGTAAGAGTAAATAACAGCAACAACAACACCGCAGTCTCCTCAGTGAGGAGCATCGAACTCGACACATTTTGGACTACCGACGAGGTGACAAGACGCGCACACGCCGGCACAATGACGGAATGCATGACGTACAACCAGCCCAACTTCGCCTCTGTCATTCGCAATATCAATCGCGAACTGCAGGAGAAAGGTGAGTGGGTTTGAAGCGCTATATGATAGTATATCATATAGGCACTGACTTCTCCACACCCCCAACCCCACCACAACCCCCTCAACGCCTTCTGCCGTTTCTCCCCCAAAACTGTCCTCCAGTCGCCACCTACCCCCCCCCCCCCCACCCATGGGGACTATCCTCACGCAGCACCACAATCACATTGCATTAGGAACAAATATATGGGAATAATCATAGCAACTTTGATTATCAGAAAAGATATTGTTTGGAGGTGCAAAGTGAGTTTATATTATCAGTTCTATAGGAAGGGTAACCACCCCTATGTTCCAAACTGGTAAGCTGCAGATGGGATCAAGAATGCACGGTCTCAGCTTTACACCTTTCTGTGGGTTTCATAGGACAGGCCACGGTCATGCAACATCCTATGTTCTGTTTTCATGCCCTTGTTTTCTCTAGACTGTCACTGCCGAGTTGGTGAGGGGAGGGGAGGGGAGGGGGCGCCACTGTGAAGGTGGTTGGGGTGAGGTTACAAGTGAGTGACACATTTATTTTTCTGTAATGGCGGTAGGTGTGCTCGGCAGGTCACCAGGTAGCCGATGCATAACAGATTGACATCATTCTGGGCATGTATGTGTGGTCTATATTTAATATATTTACATATTTACTATCTTTACTAGATATAGTTTCTTTGTTGTTGTTGGAATGCTGCACCCTACAACTGCAACTACTTACGCTGGGAGACCAGTGTCTAGGTTGAATAAATATTTATATCCCTCCACGTTAGAATAGAAACATGCATATATATCTGTGTATACACTTATCGATTTCTCCAATTTGTGTCGAGAGAAAAATGGCATAAAACACCCAGTAAGTAATTGACCCATTCTGCGAGTGCATAGACATAACATGAATTAGATGTTCAAATTGTTTTGGTTTAATCAATGAGCAAATCTGTTGTGTATGTCTATGAACAAGGATAGGGCCTTCTCCAACTCCTTTCTAGTGACTTCAACAAGTGTAAATCGGTTTCACCTTAATATCTGCTCTTGGTACACACAATGTGATGTGCATACTTCATACAAAGATGTGTACGACATTCACTCACAAGTCCACTCATTATTCACATACCTTTTAAAGTTGCAAAATGTGATGAAACATAAAATGTTCAAAACCAAAGAAAAAATCATTTAAATTTGATCTTAAATGTCCAACTTAGATATCCCTGCACTTAGTAAATATTATTTATTAGTACATATAAGGACATGCTAAGTAAATTTAATCAAAACTTGTTCCTACGCCAGCCCTGTGGTTTAAGAATTTCACCGTGCATGCCAACATTTGTTCAATACCTATTTTCACTTCAAATATCTCCAAAGTTAATCATTTAAAATATACGTTCTCTGTGGCAGAGTGGTTAGAGTGTCTGACTTTTTTCTACGTCAGACTCCTAATCTGAGGGTCGGCGGTTCGATTCCCCATGCACCCAGCTCTACCAATTTGGATTTCCACCGCTGTGTATAACTTACAGCGTCATCAAAGGCCGGTTGCTCTCATACCGTGTCTATGTGGTGTGGGAGGTTAAAAATCCCTTGGGTCGGTAAAAGTGTAGGCTCGGGCTTTCTATCGACCAGCAGTGGAGTGGGGAAGACCAGTCTTCTGTGATTGGGATTTCCCCTGCTTGGGACAACTAATGTACCAACAAAACAAAAAGAGAGACAAATAAGTGTTCACACTTCCTGTCTACCATTCACTCTATCGCTAAAGCTAGAGTAAGGGCGCCTATACTAGTGAACTTAACATATTTATCTTTTTTTTTAAACCAGCAAGAACTCAAAACTATCGGACTAGGCAACTTCACGTAAATATAGCAACATCCAGTTCTAGACTTATTAGGCTTCTATTTAGACTTCTATTTATACCCCGCTACGTGAATTACAGTTGCATAGTCCCATGGTTTTGAGTTTCTGTCATTTTCTGAGATATAAATATATTAGGTTCATCTATATAATCTCTCCAATTAGCTTAGAGTAATTCTTATTTCAAATGTCTAACTTTGGAAATATTCTATGTGTAAACATGCAAAATTAATGTTGGCCTGCTTGCCAAAACTCTGATCCCATAATGCCATAGGCTTCAATGGTTTCAGGTCCTATTCAATTCACTTTAGCAGGCCCTTCTAAGCAGCAAGAAATACTTAAGTGCATCAATATCTAAGTTGGATATGTATGCTCAAAATGTAGATCAGTATTTTGCTTTTTAAATGTGATGCTTTAATTAGACTATGCTGCTTTAAACTGTACCATAGGTTCCTGCCACTGACGCTGTACGCCCTACGGCGCTCTGCTAACCAATCCGATGCTATTTTCCTCACGCGGCGTCCTTGACACAGCAGGCCAGCCACTGCCACCTGGGCCCGTATGCACCAGTGTTGCTAGTCTAACGGAGCTAGCGCTAACTGCCAGGTCAGCTTAGCAGCAGGGTCACCCGCGGCCCCCCCGGAGAGAAATTAAATGTCATGCGCCATGTTTCAGCCGGGCGGATACGCTGACGTGAGTGTATTGATAGATTTGGGATTCCCTCCGTCGACGATATCAATAACGCCGCCAATTCACGCTGAGCAACATTAATATCGCTTGGCATTTAGGGTTAATTATCGATAAGTCACTGTCTCTGTTGAGAAGCGAGACTAATCGTTCAACATAGGTTCATGCGGTTGACAGCACTACCTAATGCCAAATAAATATTGCCAGAAATCGATTCGGCGGTAGAGCTAGCGGCGATCATTATATTATATGACGTTGTACAGTATATGATATATATACGTCGAAGCGAGCAGCGGCGATATATATTACTTTACATTCGTCGATTCGAAACATATTAATATCGCCGCCATTGCAGCAGCAGCTTAATATCGTTCGCATTTAGGGATATTTATCAAATTTCCGTTATTCCTATGTAATATCTGTCATATATATATAGATATAATAGATTGAGCCCACCGAAAAGCTCACAAGACCCGGCAAGCTGTGCCGATTCAGATGGTGTAGCTTAGCCACTCGTGGCGGTAGGTGCCAATGTGGTTGAACGGATAACTAGGCAATGGTGCAATTGTGTATTACAAGACAGTTAAGTGCCTGGCACACTATGCCGGATTGAGCAACGGACAGAATTTTCTAGTCCAGGGGCCGTATGCACGAATCGGTGTTAGGGCCTTAACCACGGCTAGGCTAGCTCCACATGGCTAACTGTGGAAAATCGGTATGCACCAATCGGTGCCAGCGCTAACCGCAAACTTTAGCCGAGGCTAAGCTACCCCAGTTTCAAATCAGGTTTAACTGCTAGCCGCGCCGGTTAGTGTGTGTGTGTGGGTCTCAATCTATTCAATGCTATCATATTTAACATAATTACATACGCTATAAGTGAAATTTGATCAATTTAACCCTAAATTCGAACCGATATTAACGCTGCCGCCGCATTGGCGGCATTATGCATATTGTCGAATCGACGAATGTAAAGTAAACAAATTGCCGCCGCCGCAGCGACGTTGATATCCATACTGCCAACTCCGCCGCATCGGCGGCAATATATTAGGCCCAAATCTATTCAATGCGATCATATTTAACAGAATTACATACGCAATAAATGAAATTTGATCAATTTAACCCTAAATTCGAACCGTTATTAATGCTACCGCTGCATTGGCGGCGATATTAATAGTGTCGAATCGATGAATGTAAAGTAAACAAATCGCCGCCGCCGCAGCGACGTCGATATCCATACTGCCAACCCCGAGCATCGGCGGCAATATATTAGGCCCAAATCTATTCAATGCTGTCATATTTAACAGAATTACATACGCAATAAGTGAAATCTTATCAATTTAACCCTAAATTTGAACCGATATTAATGCCACCACTGCATTGGCGGCGTTATTCATATCATCGACTGGAGGGAATTCCCAAATCTATAAATAAACTCATGGTTAGCTATCCACGGCGGCTAAGACATTGGTGCATACCGATTCACACATTTCTCCAACCCCCCGCTACCCTGAGGTAGCTAACCGCGGCTAGTGCCTTAACCCCGGCTAAGCCTACCACCGATTGGTGCATACGGCCCCAGTTGTGTTCGGGCGTGATAAGTATCAAAATGTATCAAAATGTGTCAAAATGTTGCGATATCGGGTCAAAGGCCTCTGGACGAACAAACATTAAATGGACATGAAACGTACATGAACGGATAGCCAACGGATGATAAGCGGACTAAACAAACTCAAACCAGACAAGAACCGTATACGTCAATCCGGCGGCATCCATTCCAAGTTTTGTGCATGCTCAAAACTTGTAACAGATTGGGCCGGATAGCAACGGATATGCAATGGACACAAACCAGACTTCACCAGATAACAACGGACTTTGTTCGGTTTCTTTCCATTTCCCCAATCCGGTGATGTGTGACAGATCCTTTAAATGGAGATGAAACACTGATAGTGGTAGTGTCCTTCTATATGTGTGTGTGTATGCATGTATATATGTATATATTATATGGTCGTGAGACCTCTGTGTGGCACCATAAATATGGAAAATAATATAGATATCCACAAATAATTGAAACAGTCCATATAATATGCATTGGGGTGGTAGAGCAAGATGGCTATATAGGTATACATTGTACTGGCTCCCAAAGTAAATATAGCTGATACTATGCTGGATATATTCTCTGCCCATCAATGGTGACGAGCAATATGATCGGCAGCTGCGACCCGCCTGGAACTGGTGTAAATTTTGAATGACGAAGGTACGCATGCGCTCCGATCTTCTTGGGGGAAATTAAAGGCAGCCTTACACTGGCCGACAATTTCACCTGAATCCCACTCGTGCGTGATCAAGAATATATCCGCATTTCCTTGCACTTATATTTTAAACAAACCTGATGACATTGATGTCAGCAGTTAAAACTTAATTCCCAACTGATCGTTCTAATCAATTTTAGTGAATTAACTTTAATTGAAATGGCTAACTTTGGGAGATATTCGAAGTGAAAACATGCCAAATTAATTTAGGCAAACAGGTCAAAATTCTGACGCCATAGGCTTCAGCAGTAATTTGTTCTATTAAATTGTCTTATGCCCGGTACATACCTCCCGTATACGACCTAAAACTGCCCGTTTCGCGACTAAGTTTGAGTTTTAGTCATTAGGTGTGTGACCCCCTAGCACACCAGAGCCTTGCGATTCGCGACTTAAAACTCAGTTTTAGGGCTTAAAACTTGAATTGCAAGACATTCGAAAAATGAATCGGCCAGTTTTACGTCGTGAAACGGGACGGGTCCGATTGTGAAACGCAGTCAGTTTTAGCGCGTGAATCGTATACGGGAGGTGTGTACCAGGCATTAGTCTCCCCTTTTCTCTCCCAACATGCTTCATAAGTACACCAGTATCTAAGTTAGATATGTAGCATCAAATCTAGGTAAGTGCTTTGATTTTGACAGATTTGATGCTTCCATCAGACTATGCAGCTTTAATATCCAAAATATGTAGGTTGTTGGAAATTTTCGCCCTGGCAACATCTAACGTCATATCAGGACGGGTACCAATTTGTGACAGTGTGCACTCATGGTGACTTTATAGTGCTGCCCCACTTGGAAATCAGGCCACCAGCACCGTCACCTGATATCCCACTCAGTCACATTATCCTGACACTGAGCTAACCAGTCCTTGACCCATCCTATTAATGCCAAACGCTAATCTGGGAAGCGACAAGTATCAATTTTGTAAGTCATTGGTTTGACTCGACCGGGAACCAAACTTCCGATCTCCCGCAATGGAAGGCCTATGCTCTACCGATTTATATGTGAGAGAGTGTGTGTGGGGGGGAGGGGGGGGGGGCGGCGGCATGTCTCAGTTAGAGTTCACGCGGTGGGAGACTTACAATGTGTATATTTGAACGGCCTAGGCGGTGTGCACCTTGGCTGTTACTGAAATATTTACCCGGGTATTGATCAAGTTCACCCAGAGAAAAACTGGTTCCATACGTTTTGGAGGAGGATCAATATTAAGTGAGGAGGTGGTGTTTTTACAAGGTGGAGGTATGTATGTAGGACGGTACACCCCGCATGATCTGAGCACCACCCTTACGTGGGACTATACTAGCAGTACGAAGGCGCTAATGTGTCGGTACCCCTCCTGGTATGACCTTAGATGTTGCTAGGACGTAAAACAACAAACAACACAAACAAAAACCATTGTGTGTGTGCGTTTTACATAGACACGGGCTATGGGGGTGAATGGGAGGCTTTGTGGTGACAAAACACCACCGCACACTAAGCGATAATTTGAATTGGACTCCATTGATCGGCGACAGGGGACCACATATACATGTGGAATCAGCGAGATGTAAGAACCTCCTCTACAACCACGACACCCTCCCCCCTACATCTTCATTACGATCCATAGCAACAACATAATTTGAACTTGTCGCGTCCTAGCCTGGCGCTCGGTATTAACAGGATAGGGCAAGGACTGGTTAGTGTCAGGATGACTCAGTGGGATATCAGGACATGGTGCTGGTGGCCTGGTTTCCTGTGCACTATCACAAGTCGGTACCTGTCCTGATATGACCTTATATGTTGCCAGGACGTAAAACTCAAGCAAACAACCAACTGACACACGCATGCGGTGCCACATGGTGAGACAATAGGGATTGGTCCTGTTTGTGTATACTACTTACTGGCTGCTTCGCCGGTTTGACTCTCAGAGTGCAGGAACTGGCGAGGCTGTTTGAATTAAAGTGACATAATCCGCTGAAATTAAAACACGTGGCCTAGATTTGAACGCACATGTTCAAGTTCAGATACTGCTTTAGGCGTTAGACATTTTCTGCTGCATATGTTTGTTGTTGTTTTAAGTCCTAGCAAAATCTAATGTTATATCAGGATGGGTACCGACTTGTGACCTGTGACAGTTTTTATAGTTCCAACCCACTGGGAGACCAGGCCTCCAGCTCCATGACCTGATATCCCACCCAGTAACATTATCCTGACTCTGAGCCAACCAGTCCTTGCACTATCCTAATAATACCGAGTGCCCCGTTAAGAAGCTACAGGTATACATTTTTAAGCAAGCAGGCGGATGGTATTCACACATTCTCCATACTCGGGCGATTTTCTTTTCTCCCGCTCGACTGAGTCCACAACATTTACAGTGCATTTGTTCCGCGTGTTCCTCAGCAAGGGCTGAAGCTGTGACGTAACATGTTGTGTCACAGCTGGCGCTTATAAACACTAGGGAAGGTGGGAGAGTGGAGGGTGGTTGTGGTGGTGGATACACACTTATAAAATAGGTACCTGTTGCTGCTCGGAGCTAGGCTTTATGAGGTCAGGACAGGGACTGGGTGCACAGTGTCACGATAATGTGAATGTGTGGGACATCAGGTCAATGTGCCAGTGGCCTGATTTCCCAGTGGGGCAGCACTATAAAGTCACCATGAGTGTGCGCTGTCACAAGTTGGTGCACATCCTGGTGTGGCCTAGGGTCTTACCAGGGTGTAAAACCACACCAACCACCCAGCCTACCCCAGCCCTCTCAGAGGACTGTGGTTGGGCTGTTCGGTTGCCTTTTTCCTTCCTCCTCCCCCCCCCCCCCTCCCCCAATTTCTCTGACCACTACCCATCGGAAGCCAACTCCCGACCACATATGACGGCTTTCAGCGGTACCCATACAGTTATGCAGATTTGCAGCCTTCAGCACACCAATGCGACTGAAAAATCCCCAAAACAATACACACACAGTGAGCTGTGTTTGATCTTATATGAAGTATTTCCCCTGGCAATTTCACTGGAATTTATGCTATGGACAAATATCTAGCGAGAATCCTACCAGGTTTGGGTATCAGAAGGCATGTGGTTATAGGTGTAAAATGAGCTTTTAACGTATAGGGTCTGCAGTGAATGCCAGGGATGGAAGAGGCACCAACCCAAGCTGAAGCTATAACCGGACATGCTGGATCCCAGGTTCAGTCATTTCTACGAGACCAGAGGAACTTAAAATACACATTTTCATGACTGGTCCAACTGTTGGTTTTTAGTGCCTGCTCTAATTTTAAGATAAATATATTGGATTGACAGCTATAAGCCAGTTTACTTTACTTTGCAGTGACTTTTTGTACAACTAGATATTTGATGTTAAAGAATGTCAAACACAATTGGTGTACCCCCCCCCCCCCCCCACATCCCCGATCTGGCGGGCGTTATCTAGGCTTTGTCGACCAGTTTTCGACATGCGTAGAACAGGTGCACCGAAATTAAAGCTACACTGGCACCCACGAAATGATGGGCGCCATACTTGTGTGACTCACAGCAGAGTATCACAGAAGCACCACGTAGAGAGCTCCAGTGCACTGATACCCGAGAGGCTTTGTTTGCCCATGTACAGGTATGTCAGAGAACCTGTAGCAGTGTGATGTGTTCTATTCAATTAATTTTATAATCTTGATGTGGAACATCAAATGGGAAATATGTCACCGCGATGCCGACATGGGGCTAAACCATTACCTATCACTCAAATGAGTACTGCGTATCTTAGGTGTACATGTATTAGGTGCACCGGTATCTAGGTGTTGGGTGCACCGGTATCTAGGTGTTAGGTGCACCGGTATCTAGGTGTTAGGTGCACCCATATCTAGGTGTTAGGTGCACCGTATCTAGGTGTTAGGTACACCCGTATCTAGGTGTTGCGTGCACCCGTATCCTAGATGTATATATATTAGGTGCACCGGTATCTAGGTGTTAGGTGCACCCATATCTAGGTGTTAGGTTCACCCGTATCCTATATGTACATATATTAGGTGCACTGGTATCTAGGTGTTAGGTGCACCCATATCTAGGTGTTATGTGCACCCATATCCTAGATGTACATGTATTAGGTGCACCGGTATCTAGGTGTTAGGTGCACCCGTATCTAGGTGCTAGGTGCAACCGTATCCTAGGTGGATATGTATGATCAAATGCTTTCGGGTATCATATTTTCATCGAATTATGCCAGTTTAGCGTAGAGGTCTCTGTACTCACACTTGTTCTGTTGGCGCGGTACTTTCTGGGTGTGGTGGTTAAATGTAGGCCAGTTGTTCATGGGGTGTGGGTTCACAGGGTGTGCCCGGGGGGTGAGTAGGGGGTGTGATGTGGGTAGGAGAGGGGGGGGGTCATTTCGCGCCTCAGCTTCTCGCGATGAGTCACCCCCCACCCCACTCCAACCCACCCCACTCTTCACCCACTCCCCACGATACGCCCATCCCCCACCCCCCACACCCACCCTTATCCCACGATACGCCTTACTCCCAACTCGTCAGCACAGCACCTCGCGGGAACCAACACCATGTGACCCGCGTGTTGGGCGGGGTGTGGTTGGGGTTGCGGGTGGGTGTTTTGTTGGAGCTGCATGCAGTGTCAGCAGAGAAGGGTGGGACGGGTGGGAGTGGTGGACTGAGGTCATACAAAGGGTTAAGCCCTGTGACCCGGATGCCTCCCACACACAGCATCGATTCCTACTCCAGTACTCTTACACATTACTCCTACCAGCCCCATTCATCTCGTATCCACTCACCAATTTACCCACCCACCTCTCCCACCCACCTATTTAGATCAGATTTGTGTGTTCCTTCATAAAACATATTTTCTTTATCGACAGGCAAAAACACCACACTTAGACCGATATTAAACAAAAATACTGTAAATAATGGCATCTCCGATATTAAACAAAAATAGTGTAAATAATGGCATCTCATATTCGCTATTATTAAAAGAAGCGTGAAGCTATTATCACCGCAGGACATCGTAGGGTGTGATATTTGCTTTAGTTAGTAGAACAGTATAGTAGTTTTAGTTAGTAGAACAGGACCCTGATTGATCAGGCTCATGGCAGGGATCAACGTTCTCGTGTTCACTCATCCACCCTCCAACTAAGAGCAAAGTTGGACCGATATCCAGACGCTGCTTTGTGGAGGGAAACCGACATTTCAATGTTTAATTACGATGCGCCACTTCAAGTAGGGCAAATATCATGTGGCTATTTACAGTTCAGCACCGGCTGTGATTTTATCGATGGAGTATATCCGTTTGCTTACCTATTTTACGATACACTTTAATATAGCCCCCCCCCCGCCCCCATGTCTAGATACACTCGTAAGAAGAACGCTACAAATTACAAAGGTACGAGGCTAGTTAAATGCCCAATAACCTCGAATTTAAATCGCTATTTACATGGAAATTGAACCCTTGCATGATACAGTTAATCCACCATTTCTGTTTCCTCTCACCGATGGAAACCTTACATGCATTAGGTTCATTGTTGTTAGCCTTTGGAATGTAGGAACAAATGCGAGGAGATGGGAGAAAGGGGGGGGGGGAGTCTCGGGGGGGGGGGGGTAAGCAGTTTCCTGTGTTTTCATGGATTCACATTATCTAGTAATGCGCGGTTTTAGATGATAAAATATGATTATTTTCCATGTCTATATAGCTAATGTATTGGTGTGGTAAATATTTGTATTCTGCTGAATAGATTTCTTTTTCAGCAACCAAGGCACTGGTCTTCCAGCCATTTTTCAATTCGGGATTTTCTCCACAAAATTGGTATATAGAGTAAGGTTTTAAATAACTGCTGAATACATCATTTGCAGCCTATAACACAATGGGGGGGGGGGGGGAACAGGGAAGGGGGTCAGCACCAGCATGCCAGGCTCACAGCATGACACTCCACTCAACGCCACCCAACCAATCAAAATCCAATATCCATCTACCAATCACATCACACTCAGCCCTGTACAAATTCATTTCTGCTTAATATCTTTTTGTTCATCATTGTTGTTCCACCATTATCCATATGTTGCACTTAGCATCTCATGCCCATATGGCATCACCTTACATGACCTTAGGTTGGCTGCGGCTTCCCTGCTAAACAATAACATGTACCATGACTTGCTGCTGAGGGGCCATGCCCGAATAAATGCCATGTTTTCCCACCTCAGCCTCCTTGTCTTCTGTTCCCGTGAGCAATGAAGATAACAATGTTTTTTTTAGTGATTTATGTTACACGTATATACCTGGGATGAGAATTTCCCACCGATCGGCTATTTCCCGAATTTGTGTACACCGATCGGCGGTTTCCAATTTTGGGGAAATGACCTGCGTTTTTAGGTCCGACCTGTTCTCATCCCTGATATACTTCTTGCGTAAATTCGGTGGTATTACTACTGTTGTGACCTGAAAAGGGAATGAATAGATGAAAGTGTTGAGCTCTGCTTCTGGGATACATTGCTCTCATATTGTACAATAGCAAAGGTATACACACTAACTCAGATACATGGATGAGCATGGTTTAGCAAAGAACCGTGTCATCGCCTATATGTGTTCTACTTGCACCTGTCATACAGGTGTGCATGTGGATCGTTTTTACATGAGTGTATGTAGCACACAGTGGATCCTTTGTATGTCTGACACTGTGACAGAGATGGTAAGATAATATATATATAGGTGTTAGGTATATACCTAACACCTAAATATATATAGGTGTTAGGTATATATATATGATGATGATTATATGTATTATTATTATTATGTATGTAATGAACAGTATGCTGGAACTGCAGATTGGGGTAGATGACTATACCTCAAACCTGTCTAGAGCTGCACTGCATGACATCACAAAATTCATTATTTCAGCAACAACTGTCCAAGACCATAGGATCACTCATCTAGTATTAGTTGTAGTACAGTTAATATTTCTATAATTGAAATATTTTATTTTAGGATACACCTATTATTGATTTAAAGAATGTGCATTAAAATCAGGTGGCCATACATTCAAGCTTCATGATTTATGATTTCCAGTATGACACTTATGCGGTGTACAAGTTTCTAGTTCTCTTGGGGAACGAGAAGGTGACACTGTAGTTGCTTTAAACACCAGGCTTTCCTCTGGTTTATTCCACCAAGATTAGAATAGAAGTACCCCCCCCCCCTCACCACCACCACCACCACCACTGCTCAGCCGGGTCGCTGGTAACCTCCTGCAGATTGTGGCTGCTAGCTATGATTGGAACAGTCCGCTATTGTGTTGTTGCATGTTTTATCCCTAAAGTTAGCTTTTTAAAAACAAAATGAAAATAAAATAAAAATATCTTCAAACTAAGGTAAAGTGCATTATAACAATTAACCTAATTTAACTAGCCAAAACATATCATATAAACTAATTTTAAAGGGTGATAGGTTTATGCAACTTTTAATCAATTACAATGTCTTCTTTCTCCACCCCGCCCCACCTCCACACACGACTCCGATCCCTAACATCACCACATGCCTATTCCACCCCTACACACCCACCGGCCTGCCCACACGGAGCCGCCTCTCGGTGGGTGTGAAGGCCTGTGGGATGTGTGAGCTGACTGATTGGTATTCAGTAGGCCTCCATGCCCAGCACCCTGCTCCGTTCCCACCCACTGAGTGCCTCCACTTCCCTCCCACTTCCCTCCCACTTCCCTCCCACTTCCCTCCCACTCCCGCCGCCAGGTGCCGCCCCATATTGCTTGCTTGGCGAGCAGTTCTAGAGCCGGCCTCAGGACGCTAAGTCCTATTACTCTTAGGGCAGCTCGTACACACACACACAAACCCGCCATCCCCACTCCCCAACCCGCGCACCCTCACCCTCTCAATCCCCCCCCCCACCCTCCCACCCCCCTTGGAGCTGTCTACACAGTAAAGTCCCCCCCCCCCTCCCTCCCGGGCCGCCTTTCCCCTACAGACTCATTTGTGTGCATTGTAATAATTCTAAAGCGAGTGTATACGACGATGTAGCCTCTTATGCAGCACGATGTGATGAATCGATTCTAATGTGTTTTACCCCCTCAAGTAGTACAATGATTTGTTACGTGTACATGGTTTATCTATCTGTTTTATGGTTATTTATAACTGCTTTAGGGTTTTTGTTTATATAATATAGATGATTTTTCTTTCGCGGAGCATGGTTTTACTGCGCTATCATCCACAACATTCGTCCTTGCTACTTCCATCAGAGGGCGGGTTGGTGGTGGGAATCCTATATAACAATTATGTAAGGCATAGTTAATGGTTGCTTGTTTGTGTAACAATCCCCTACCACTATATAATAGCCTGCTACCCACAATAGTAGTTCTTCCCTACCATCCGACGATGATTCGGTAGTGGAATTCGTCTATTTGTTGGTCTTGCACTTTGCTAATAGTTATACATATATATATACACATATATACATATATATATATATATATATATATATATATATATATATATGTGTGTGTGTGTGAGTCTACTCATATATAAACACATATACTAATATGTGCTGTATAAACATTATACGAGTATAATTATCCGTAGACTGATTATCCTTTAATGGTGCCTCTGTGTAGAAACCACACGGCGAAATGTTTTACATTTGATTGCACCTTGTCTGGACACGTCACAACTACTACCACTTAAAGTTGCATAGTCCGATGATTTTGAGTTTTTGTTATTTTCTGAGATAAATATATTAGGTTGATCGTTATAGTCTACCTTACTTTAGTTTGAAGTAACCTTTATTTTAAATGGCTAACTTTGGAGATATTTGAAGTGTAAACATGTCAAATTAATGTTGGCAAGCATGCCAAAACTCTGGCACCATAGTAAGAGGTTCTAGTAAATTGCCTCAATATTCCCTTCTGTGTGGCAATAACTGTTTACTAAGTGCACCAGTATCTAAGTTAGGTGTGTAGAGTCAAATCTAGACAGCTGCTTTAGTTTAGAAAATTTAAAGTTTTCATCGGACTATGCAGCTTTAACAAATCAGGCGAATGGACAGGCTCTCTGCCTTGCCTGGTGCTGCCACCTTGCCCATTCAGCTGTCACGACTCAGCCTCTTGCCTAGGTGGACCTTTACGAGCTACCCCATTTTAGTTCAGAATAATGTGTATTTGGATAACTCAACCGATATTCAAAATCAAAGCATGCCAAATAAATTTGTTCACTTCAATGGAAGTCAAATGACTTTACTCAAATGCAGTATGCCATTGCTGAATTAATTACGTCACTTTGGCACCTGCCAAAGGTAGTCACTTAGAGCATTCCTCAGAGGTAAAGAAATGATGAATATATTCGCTAGTATCTAAGCTGGATGCGAGAGATAACAATTTGATGTAGTCTTTGGTATGGCAAATATTATGGTTTGTTCGAATTATGTAACTTTAATGTTGAGATAAAGAATTGTCCACAAATATTCAACCATGCTCCTACTTATAGTCAACATAGAGTTTTGTTATTTGTTAGAAGATACCGTTTTGATGTCACTGTGCAAAATGCCCATGTAAGGCTGATTTCCTAAATGGGGAATATATTTAAGACAAATAGATAGAGACAGAGAGACAGAGAGTGGAGAGAAAATGTCCATAGGTCTCGAGAGAACTCCTATTTTATTTAACAATTGTAAAATGGAATATTTGTGAATTGCAGGAGAACCATTTTGGATGCCAAGGTCACAAACCCATCCCCATGTCTCCTGTCATCCAGTTCCCATCCGCTCCTACCCCCTACTCCCACACCCAAACAATACACCCACACCCACCCAATACACCCACACCCACCCAATACACCCACACCCCCACCCCACCCCCTCCTTCTCTCCTACCCAAACAGCTCATAAGCATTGCTGGTCACGAGCAGTTTCCGACACGTTGGGCACTGCCATTTCGTGCCACCCGCAATCAAGCCACCTCAGGCGCCTACCCAGCACCAGCCCACCCCAACCCACCCCAACCCCTACCCCACTCCCACCTCCAGGGCTACGAGGCTAGTTAGTTAAATGTCCAATGACCTCGAATGCAAAACGCTACCTATGTTGAATTGAACCCTTCCGTGGTACAGTTAATCCATCAGTTCTGCTTCCTCTTCCCGATGGAAAACCTCCATGTCATTGGTGCCCTGTGGAAAAAGAAAGGACTGAGAGGAGGAGGAGGTAGATCGCGGTTGCTATGCAACAAGATGCGTTAAGTGCAATGTGTTTGTGAAATGTGGCCTGGTGTTTCCCCTACAGGTTGATATGGTAACACACCATTTATCGGATGAGCACGTCAGGTCCAAGTCATCTGATAGCACTATGCCCTGTAATAAAGAAAGGTGTAAATTATCCGTGTAGTGAAACAAAAACAAAGACAATAGTAACAACAAAAACAACGACAAAAAGGACCGTCTCAGGCGCAATAAATCCTCGCGTCCAGCTGTTATATGTGAAGGAGTATGTCCCCGGGGGACACCCCCAACAGCTGGTGTCGCCTCACTTATTGTGTGGTGTCGGATCGTGAGTGCATCACTTCTATTCTCCTGTCACTGTGTCAGCAGTCATAGTCACACCCATAACTGAATGCCTTATGTAACCTGTTATATCACGACTAGTATTGACAGTGATATATTGCCATGATAATGAATCACTATTTAGAAGAAACAAACAAACAAGCAAACATGTGTAAGCATGTATCATGGTTTGGGCAGAGTGTTGTTAGATGGGCTGAAGTTAAATGCTGGGCTCCATTTGAAATGCCACCATGTTGATGGCTTTGTATCCCTTGGTTTTTGCTGTAGATCTACTGATAAGTGATATGTGTCATTAGTTGGCCTCTAACTGTGGTAAATTGATAAGTGTTATTTGGTTGGGCAGAATGTAACATAACCCAATAGCCTACTTGGTCACATTATTCTGGTTTTGAGCAAACTAGTGCTACCCTATTAATACCGAACACCAGGCTTGGTTGGAAGTGATAAGTATCACTTCAGTAAATCATTGGTTTGACTCGGCCAGGGGTTCTAACCCATGACCTTCCACATTGGAAGCAAGTCAGCCAGTACTCTTACTCTTACTGAGCATACCATCCAATTTCTATCACAAAACCACAGCGGTTGTTAATGTGTTATTATTGTTTTTACCATTTGGGGTTTATTTGTCAAAACTGGGATAGGGGAGCGACTACATTTGTCACCACCAATCAACCAATCAATCGAGCACTGGACTGTCAGTTTCCATCCTTTGTTCTAGTCCATTCTAGAAGGGCACATTGATGTGTTGACACCATTCTCCAAGCGGAGCGCAAAGCCAACAGAGACTCATTTAGGGATACTATACTAACCCTCTTTCTGCTCCTCACCATTTGACCTGATGCGGTGGCCGAATCAGTAGAGTGCAGGCTTCCCGTGCGGAACGTCGGGAGTTTGAAACCCAGCCGATTCATACTAATGACTTACAAAATATGTATCTGTCGCTACCTAGCCTGGTGCTTGACATTACTAGGATAGCTCAGTATCAGGATAATGTGCATGAGTGGGATATTAGGTTCTGGTTCTGGTGGCCTAGCATTACAAGTGGGGCAGCACTATAAAGTCACCGTGAATGCGCACTGTCGCAAGTCGGTACTCATCCTGATATATACCTTAGATGTTTCCAGGATGTAAAACACCAACACACAAATAAATAAACCTCACCATTCGATACCCATTCGTGGGCACTGTGGGTGGTACACAACGTCCAATGTTAAACGGGTTGCTTGTGGAGAAGCCATTCTGCTGCTGTGGCATCGGCACAAATTTATGGGCGCGATACCTTATTGGAGACCGGATGTAGTTGTTGTACACCACGCGATAAATAATTCCTGACGAGGCCTGTTGTTACAGTCTGTATGATGGTGGTTGGATAAAAGACTCAGCCCTATCCATAGGAGGGCTGAATGGCAACCCTTCCTAAATCCATGCAACAAGAAATGCTTCAGTGGGAATTGGTCAGTTTGTTTTGGCAACGTGGGTAATTCGGGACCGAGACGGGACAGATAGGACCCCCCCCCCCTTTGAACCCACACCACCGCCTCCACACCACCATTCCCCCCCTTTTATTAATAGGCCAACCCAACTTCCTCCAGGTGACGACATTGGTGCATGCGCCGCAGCCGCCACCTGTACCCGGTGACCAACATCTGACGTCACTTCCACCCATCCCGATGCACCAACGGCACTCGCCACCCAGATGCTGGACTGACCACAGCACCCACCTTTTCTCACCACCCTACCCAACCCTACTATTAACAGTGGACTCGCAAGGGCTCAGTGCTGGGTTGTCCATAAAAATCTAACCTTATACCTGAAACCTTACATGACAATTGAACTTGAACTGTCCTCCTTGAACTTACACAAATAAGATTACCCATACTATGTAGTTCCGTCTCATGTCCTGAATTAATTATATACAAGCTGTGGAGTTGGTCTTTCCAGCACTGAGTGTTTTATTTATATTGGGGAAAACTTTTAACAAAAGGGACACCCACTGGATACTATCAATTCAAATGTTAATATATATTTACAAAGTTTCATCAATATTGCACTTCTAAAGTAGTGGACTAAGATAGATAAGTAACTGAACAATATATTTAGTTGTTAGATTGGTAAATGATGTAGATACCTCCATAACCAGGCTTTCTGAGACTTTTTATATACGGTTATTTAGCAGCCCTGAAACAAAGGCAGTGCTGCATGAGTAACTAGGTGAGCGGGGGGGAGTGCACTGCATTTAAAGAGAGAGGAAGTGAGAGAGAAATCCAGAGAGGGTGGGTGTGAGAAGGAACAATTCCCCTTAGTATGTACAAAACAACAGAGCTACAGACCTTATTACATCTCTTGCAGACGGTGTTAAAAGGTGGACACCGGGTCCGGCCCAAAGGGTTATGTTCCCATTTGTGAGAGGTCTAGCCACTGCTCCTTTTAAGAGCCCATTCAGAGCAGGCTAAAACGAATATGGCGCTGTGACGGTGTCCAAATTGACATCACTGCTGCTGCTCGGCCTATAAACCCCATGACTCACTCGGATCGACCTCTAATAATGAATAAACCCTGTCAAGAAGATGCAAGTAAAGGCAGAGGTGTTTGCTGTTTCGGAGCATTAGCCGTCGGTTCAAATTAGCGTGCTACCCTGACATGAGCTTCATACTCAAGATAATGTCCTTGAATGTTACCTTGGTTTTTTTGTGTGTGGTAATTTTGGTAAATTAATTTTATTCATATGTCGTTTCTCATTGCCGTAGTATTAGACTTCTGGCCATGAATGGTATGGTTATTTACTTATGCTATGATAAGTAAAGGGATATGAGGTTCAGTATTTTAGGGTTACAACTTTTTAAATAACAAGGTTGTGAAGTTTCTTTGGTACAGGGCCACACTCCCTTATCCGAAATCAATGGGAGCAGTGGTGTTTGGGAATTCAGTATGTTTACGGATTTCAGAATAAATGTGTTCACTGTACATATATACCCATCATTAAGGTATGTATTATATATATATGTACCGATAATAAAGGTATTTAATATATATAATATATATATATAAATAATTATATATATGCATACGCATTTATGCATATTTATGCTCCAGACCCAAGTGGAGTCTGGGAGAGCATCCCATAATCAAACATTAGTACTGCGGTAAAAACGCATGAATACTCGCACAAAGTCAAATAAATAAAGAGTACACATAGTATTAGATTATTTAAATGTTGTACGGATAACATAATCAGTTCTCTGAGCCTTTCGGATACGGTATAATGGACGCTTACTAGTCATGAGGGTCACATATTCTGTAGAAAATGTATCATAGACACTTTCCACCACCAGCCCGCCCTCTGGTGGTAGTGGCAAGAACCAATGTCGTTGAAGTTGTGAAGTTTCTTTGGTTATTTACTGGGTTGTTTGCTGGGGTGCACCACCATGCACCACCACCATCACCATCCACAACCATACACCACCACCATGCATCACTGCTTAACATCCTCTGTGACAAAATATATTATACATGTTTCCCACCACCAACGCGCCATCTGGTGGCAATGGCAAAAACTAATGTTTTGAACATGCGCAGCTCACTGCGTGTGCTCTATGGGAAAATGTCTATTCAGATGGCTCTCCGTAAGCTCAACAGGTGGCAAGCAGTTTGAAGGCGTAGAATTCCCCAGACAAGGGAAGCATACGCACACGAACAGCTCCGGCAATGGAACACAACTCATCCGGATAAATATTTCACTGCCAAAAGGTGGACCAATATCTGTCAGCTTCTCACGTGGGATCGTAGGGATCATTGCCAGAGGGACACTGTTATCGACAGTTCATCGAGTCAACTCCACAAAATCAACTGGTGTGGATGTGTATGGCGGGACTGCGGGAGGTGGACGGGGGGGGGGGGCGGTATTTGCTCGAAATACAATACTCTATTTGTGAACAGCTTTTAGAGAAATATATAATATAATATAATATACATAAAATATATGACATATAACACGATCTATTGTTTACGGGTGTTCTTATTAGTTTTGGAATGTAGCCTTTTGGAATGTAGCCTTTTGGAATGTGTATAGTCTTCGCTGCTGATACGTTGTAAAACCATCATCAATCCATTCATCAATCTTAGCTCGGCGAAAAAATCTGATTGGTGAAGAGAGTAGCCGCTGCTGTGCTATTATCATCTAGAGCTTACAACTGGAAGTACCTAGTTCTGGCTGGTGGGGGATTCACAAAACTACCTCAGGCAAGCCTGGCGCCCTCTAGTGTTTGCAACGGGAAACGCCTAGGTCTGGCTGGTTGTCACAAAACTAACTCAGGCCGACATTTGGGGATCAATACCACATGAAGCGTTAGTATTACCAGAGAGCGTGTATATAAACAGATGAGAGAGACAACTCCCGCGAAAAACGGTAACACAGGCTACAGTGGCGTTCCTGGCGGTTAGTGTTGAACAAGCCTTGAGTTTGCCGGTACGCTCAATGCAAAACATTTGTTTTTTATTCAAAATTAATAGAAATCCAGAAGCCTAACCATATCAATTTAATATAATCTTGTTGGTAAACATGTTTTCTATGTGTATTCCATCAGTTTGTTTCTAGGTTTTGTAGTTTTAGAGATATTTAACGTTTTCTGTATGAAGATTGCTCACTGCCATTGAAAATGCCTTGAGGTTTGCCCATATGCTTAAGCTGTTCAACAACCACCACTTGGAGTGCCACAGTCGGCAGATGTTACATGCTCTAGTATGGGAGTTGTCCCTCTCATCTGTTTATATACACGCTCTCTGGTATTACATACAAAACCTTAGTAAGACGGTCTCACCATAATACCAGCTTGCCTGCAGTGGGTCCCCATCCGTCATCCGCGGCCCGTCCCCCAAGTACCGTCACTCAGGGGGTTGGGTGGGACGGCTGCCCAGGTCCCCCCCCCCACCTTTCCCACTGGGCTACATACACGCATATCGGGTAATATATTCAAGCAACTCATATACATACATGTACATGAATTTAGGCAATCTTAAGTAAGATAGGGGAACAAGTGAAAAGTTAATTGTGCCGATGGAGTTATAATCCTTTTGACGATTTTGTCATTCCAGCAGCGCAGTGCATTGTGGGATGTCGGGAAGCAAAACAACCCCCCACGAAGCACATGCCACATGCTAATATACTGGGTGCAGCTATGAAATGTGCTAGATTCAGCTCATCTCAGCTGTTGTTCGAAACATAGAATACCAACTAGAAAATGAATATATAATAAATTAAGATGTTAATATTTCTATCTCGCATTGCATTTACACTAGTTTAATCAGCATTTCTTATCCCATCTGCATTTAGATCTAGACAAATCTGGTCACTCTGGCTTATACTATGGCTCTAACACTAATCAGAGTCAGTTTTACTTATTTTATTCATTTTTATTTATATCCTATGGTTAATGCCATATATATGCAGAGCTAAGAAATGAGTAGGGTTAATCAGACATTGGTTATATATTTCTCTGAAACAATTTTCTGTTAACACATTTGCCATTTTAATATTTAGAATAAGTGACATTGTTTTGTGTGGAATTGTATGTTTATTAGCTCAAAATGATTAACTATGGTTAGTTGTGTCTTAAATATATTCATTATATCATTATATTGCATGTGTGCATACATGTTTATGCCAAATTGTTATGGATTTATATTAATTTGGAATAAAAATGGAAGTTTTGCCCTATGCATATCGGCAAACTCAATGGCCGTGCGCATCTGTTTCGCTATCAGCGCCGTTTTCAGAGCATGCGCAGTCGGAATGACGATCTCGTCTATTGGTTCTGTGTCCAGAGCAGCTATGTGTCCTCCGATGTGGCCAGGTTCAGCGTTGTGGTTAGTGGGTGGTGGGAGTCTGGCACTGTGACTGACAGGATCCGCATGGGGTGGGGTTGGGTCAGTGGGGGGTGGGGGGTGGGGGGTGAGGAGGATCTGGCATCCAACAAGTCACCCACATCAAAGCAAAGTGTGCGAGCCGTGACCTTTGGGATGTAGACGATATGCGTCATCTGGAGGGCATGTCTCGTGTTTGTATACACATTGTCCTAACTGATCCTCCCGCCAACCGTGCAGCTCCAGTCTAGCAGCAGAGCAGGGTACACTACAACACTACAATGCGCCATAGACCACCACCATACACCACCACCATACACCACCACCATGCACAACCACAACCATACACCACCACCACCGTGCACCACCACAACCATGCACAACCACCATCATGCACCGCCACAATGCACCACCACCACCACCATGCACCACCACTACCATACACCATGCACCACCCCCACCATGCACCACCACCACCATGCACCACCACTACCATACACCACCACCATACACCACCACAATGCACCAGCACCACCATGCACTACCACCACCATGCACCACCATCATAGACCACCACCATAGACCACCACCATAAACCACCACCATGCACCTCCACCATGCACCACCACCATGCACCACCACCATGCACTACCACTATGCACCACCATCATAGACCACCACCACCATGCACCACCACTCTGCACCACCATCATAGACCACCATACACCAACACCTTACACCACCACTATTCAACACCACTATACACCACCACTATACACCACCACCATACAGCACCACCGCCCCAGTGCAGCTTTCTTCTCCCCATTACCTGCCCACACCTCCATGACCACACGGTGACCTCAGTGAGTTATGACCTCAGTGAGTTATGACCTCGTCGGTTTACACTAATAATAGCCGGTGGTGAGGATGTCCTTGTGGTGAGTATACACGGAGTTGAGGTCCTTCAGCGACAGAGCTATTGTGATTGGTGTTTTGCATCCTAGCAATAGCTGAGGCGGGACGCTCCTCATATGCCAGGGTCGCCACTACGGACACAGTTGTAGCGTTGCCCCATTGACACACTGTGTGGCATCATACAATATCCCACTCAGTCACATTATCCTGACATTGATGGAACCAGTCCTTGGACCATAGGCTAATGCCCGATGTGAGGGTTTAGTACTAGCAAATTACATACTCTATTAGGTCTTTGGTTGGGATGCCAATAAATCGCAGTCCTTCCACAACACAGGTGGTTAAAGCTGTATGATCCGACTAAAACATCAACATTTGAAAACCAAAACATGTACAGAGATTTGATTCTGTGTATCCAACTTAGAGGATGGCCAAGGCTAGCACATCTTTCGGCCAACTACGCCAGAGACTCTGGAACAACCACCATGTGTCCATTCGGGTCAAAGGCAAGATCTACCATGCAATTGTGCTATCCACCCTACTATACGGAGCCGAGGACTGGACAGTGTACAGACAACAGGTAAAAAAGCTGCATGCCTTCATGATGCGACATCTGCGTTCAACCATGAGGCTAACCTGGAAGGACAAAGTGACAAATTAGGAAATATTCGAACGGATGGGGCTGCCTTCTATGGAAGATCTTCTGATCAAAAAGAATCTCCGGTGGACTGGACACCTCATGAGGATGTCATCAGACAGGCTACCAAAGCAGATCCTCTATTCTCAACTGTCTTCTGGTTACAGAAAGAGAGGGCGCCCTCGTCTCTGGTTCAAGGATACCATCAAGAGAAACCTGAAGCTGAGAGACATTAAGACCGACTCATGAACGCAACTCTCACAGCAGAGAGCTAAATGGAGAGCGGCAGTCAAGTAATGAAAGCAGTCTTTGTTGTATCATGACCGACAGCATGATGATGATGATAATCGAACTTAGATACTGATAGACATTAGAAAGTAATACTTAGCCAATGCAATAGAACCTGGTAATACTGACTGTTAATGTGTCAAAATGTTGATGTGCTTGCCAACATTAATCTAGCATTTCTTCTCTTTCAAATATCTAAAAAGAATCAGCCAGCTAAAATAAAAGTTACTTCAAATTAAAGTAAAGTAGATAATGCTCAACCGGATGTAGATGTAGATGTAAATACGTCAACTTTTCAAATAAATACACTAATAGAAGAACAGTAAAGCAATTATCTAGATCTGATTCTACATATCTAACTTAGATACTGGTGCATTTATTAAACATTTGTTTCTGCATAGAAGGGAACACTGTGTCAATTTAATAGAACCTGGTACTGCAGAAGTCTATGGCGTCAGAGTTTTGGCATGCTTGCCAAAACTAATTTGACAGGTTTGCACTTCAAATATCTCAAAAGCTTACCATATAAAATAAAAGTTACTTCACCCTAAAGTAATGTCAGTAATAATGATCGCTCTAAAGTATTTATCTCAGAAAAATGTCAGAAATCCAAAACCATCAGACTATGCAACTTTAACGCCGGCCTTCTGCCCATCATCACACGACCAATAATCCCCCATCTTCACAGCAAATACCCTCCAAACCTCATCACTAATCTGAAAACCGGTCGCAATGGCTGAATCGGTACATCGTAGGCTTCCCGGTGAGAAAGGTCGGGAGTTCGAATCCCAATCGAGTAAAACCAATGACTTACAAAATTGATACTTGTCTCCCGCCTAGCCTGGCGCCTGACATTATTAGGATAGGGCAAAAACTGGTTAGCTCGGTACATTGTATCAGGACAATGTGACTATCGAGTCATGGTGCCAGTGATCTGGTCTCCCAGTGCGGATGTACTATAAAGTCGCCACGAGTAGGGCTTCGCACTGTCACAAGTTGGTACGCATCTTAATGTTGCCTTAGATGTTGCCAGGACGTAAAACTCCAACAACAATTTAACCTAGGAAGTCGCCATGAGTTTGCAATGTAACAAGTCTTGATATGACCTTAGAAGATGCTATCATGTAAAAACTCAAACAAGCGAACAAACACCCACCCCTAACAAGCACTCCCACCCCCACCCCATCATCTTCACCAAAAAAAAACCCATGAACCCCCCCCCCCCCGAAATCTCATAGCTAATCTGCAGCGTGCACACACCTGCACACTTGACCACGGGTTCGGTATACATGTGTGTGGCCCATGTACGGAGGCGGCGGCCGCTGCCTGCTACAAATTGCCGCGCAGATCGGTCAGCCTGGCACTATCAGCGGCTACAACGCCTGGGTGGGTGCGGGGCGGCGCCGTGAGCCGGCCCCTCTGTGAGTGTAATGGGGCGGGGTGCACCAATCGGGACCCCGCAAACAAACACTCCCACCCCCGTCTTCACCCAAAGGTCTCCGGACAGTGATTAATGTGGGCACTATCCGCACAGCCATCCGGCCATGAAATTGAAATGTATGTATGTATGTCCCTATGTCTGTATGTATGCATCTATTGTGTATGCAGTATATATGTATGTGTGTAGGCCTATATATGTATGCATGCATGCATGCATGTATATATATATGTGTGTGTGCATGTGGGTATTTATGTATTATATGGGTATATATGTATTATATGTGTGTATATGCACGTATATATGTACATATGAAGTTCATTGTAGACTTGAAATCAAATCAGAATGCGACTAATATATGAATTATTGTTTGGGTTTGTTATTAGAAATAAATATACAATTTCCTGTGCAGATATATGTATATATATTAGTTATTGCCGAATTTAATAAAAACACAATTCCCTAGGCATACACATAATATTGCTTGTTATCAGATGGAATAAATATGCAATTTCCGGTTGAAGCCCACATAATGTATATTATATGTATGTATATATATTATATATATTATATCTATGGATGTATGTATGAAGCTATTACCAGACCAGGGGCCGTATGCAGGAGTCAGTGTTAGCGAGGAAAAACGGTGTTTGGTGGGAATTCCGGTTTAGCGGCGAAAAATGGTATGCACGAGTCAGTGTTAGGCCTAACACCAAAGGCTTAACCGGTGTTACCTTACCCCTAAAAAATATTAGGTTTAGCGAGTTTATTAGGCCCAAATCTATTGAATGCTGTCATATTTAACAGAATTACATACGCAATAAGTGAAATTTGATCAATTTAACCATACATTCGAAGCTTTATTAAGGCTACCACCGTATTGGCAGTGATATTAATATTTATATGTTCGAATCGATGAACGTAAAGTAAACAAACCGCCGCCGCCGCCAGTATGGAAAGAGACGTCGATGCGGCTGCGGCGATTTGTTTACTTTACGTTCGTCGATTCGAACATATAAATATTAATATCGCCGCTTTTACGGCGGCAGCGTTAATATTGCTTCGAATTTAGGTTTAATTTCCTCAAATTTCACTTATTACGTATTTAATTCTGTTAAATATGATCGCATTTAATATATTTAAGCCTAATATATCGCTACAGACGCAGAGGGATTTCCCAAATCTATAAATAAATTCACGTTTAGCTATAATGAAAGTGTTACGCGCTCCTGCATACGACTTGAACAAACAAATCGAAAATCATGTAAAGGCCTAGTAGTGATTCCATACGTCCGAATGCAATTGCGAACGTGAATGCGAATGCGGGAAATGGATCGACCCATGGACCGATCGGTGCAAATGCGAATGCAAATACTGCTGCATTTTCCATAGAAAACAATAGTAACTTTGATCTTCCTTCACAAATTTGGAGCAAAAAACCAAAAAAATGTCATGAGTATCTTTTTTGGTGTTTGTTTGTTTAACGACCCCCAGCACAAAAAGTAAACAACGGCTATTTGGGTTCAGCATATACCTATGCTGCATACACCACATACCGCGTATATGGAATCTTAGCTTAAGTGTGAAACTCAGGTGACGGTGTGGGATGTCAGCCCATGCTGGTCTGGTATTTCAATGGGACAGCACTATCAAGCTGCCTTTACCACGTACAGCTAGCGGCATGCCCACAGATAAACCGATGCAGGGGTGGTTTGTTTTTATTTTGGAATATTCCAGTCAGCGAATAGTTAGCCACACGTTGACCGTGCACTATGGTTGCATAATGTATGTTTGTGTCCCATTAGTGATCGGTTGTACAGCAGTTGTGGCTGACCGAAGCAGGAGGGAATCGGGCGGGGTCGGGTACAGGGTCGGTCTGGGGAGGGGATGGGGAGGGGGGGGGGGAGGAGAGGGGAGGTCGTCATGTACTCTGCACATGTGTAGCCACCGTGGGCTGTGGATATCGAATTTGGCGTCAACGTGGCTTAAAAACACCGTTATAAATTCGACTAATATTATTATGATTATTACTATTTAAAAATACTAAGTTGCCCAAAATGAGCGGGATGAGGATCAACAGTAGTGACTGGAGGTGACACCAGGTGGTAACCGTGGGACATAGATGGGGAAATGGTTAGTAATAAAATATGTGAGGGTCTTTGTCATTTATACTCACATAAAATATTATGTAGTATATAAAGAGAGGTAAATCGGAGCTTTCAGAATGGGATTGCTGTATATATATATACATATATATATATATACCTATACATAAGCGCCGGTCAAAAACTTAGCTTGAAATACCAATACCAAGCTCGTAGCTCGTCTATTCGAAAATAACTCTTCATATATGTATATATGTGAAGAGCTCTTTATATATATATAAAGAAGTCTTTTCCAAAGCACGAGCTACGAGCTAGGCCTTGGCCTTTCAAGCTCTTGTATTTATATATATATATATATATACCATATATATATATATATATATATACACACCATATATATATACCATATATATTAGATGCCATATGTATATATGCCATACTATATATATATAAATATGTGTATATATACCAGTCCGTATATATACGCGTAACTATATACTTGATGTGTAACTAAGTACATGCGATGCATGCGGTTATGGTGTGATTGTTCATTGGCATTCCAGTAAAATGTCATGCCACGGTCTGTGACCCAATATTACTATCATGCGATCCTGTATGCCTAGAGCCAGTAACAAAATGATAAAAAGCTTCTGTACCTAAACTGTTCACTGCGATGATTTTAAATGTTTGCCCGGGCTGTATATCCCATATATATATCCCACATATGTATCCTATATATATGTATATATCACATAATATATATATCCCATATATATATCCCATATATATCCCATATATATCCCATATATATCCCATATGTATATATTATATGTATATATCCCATATATGTATATATCCCCATATATGTACATATCCCATATATGGAGAGATCCCATATATGTAGATATCACATACATATTTTTATATATCCCGTATATGTGTATATCCCATATATGTGTATATCCCATATATGTATGTATCCCATAAATGTATGTATCCCATATATACATGTATGTATCCCATATATATCACATATATGTATATATATCATCCCATATATATGTATATATCCCATATATGTATATATCCCATATGTATATATGTATATATCCCATATGTATATATCCCATATATATGTATATATCCCATATGTATATATCCCATATGTATATGTATATATCCCATATATATGTATATATCCTATATGTATATGTATATATCCCATATGTATATGTATATATCCCATAGATATGTATATGTATATATCATATATATATCCCATATATATATGTATATATCCCATATATATGTATATATGTATATATCCCATATATGTATATATGTATATATCTGATATATATGTTATGCATATATCCCGTATGTATATGTATATATGTATGTATCCTGTATATATGCATATTCCCCATATATATATATGTATATATGTATATAACCCATATAGGTATGCAGGTATTGCAATACCTCAGGGAGTTTGACGCCCCTGCCTTGCAGAGTTGTAAACCACTGCCTTGTGGTACAGGTTCTTGACAGAACCGAAGGCTAAGGGAGCAAACCCTAAACAGAAAACCATGTCACTGTGGCAGCATTAAGAGTGGTTGATGTATGGAACTCCCAACATCTCCACTGCAGGGACAAATAGTTTTGCGCCTGTCTTGACATGTTCTTGCCGATGTGAAACCTCTATTTGCTCCCCGTAGATGAGCTGCTAACTTGCAAAAGCCAGCAGCACTTCAACACTTTTGCAGGCAGCTTTCATGAAATGTACAACCACACAAAACACCATACCGGCTCTGACTTATGGACGCGACTCTCACAGCAGAGAGCTGAATGGAGAGCGGCAGTCAAGTAATGAAAGCAGTTGTTATCGCATCGTGACTGACAGCATGCTGATGATGATGATCCCATATATATATATCCTATATATATGTATATATCACATACATATATATCCCATATATATATCCCACATATATACATATCCTATATATATCTCATATATACCCCATATGTATATATTCTATGTATATATCCCATATATACATACATATGTATATATGGGCTAGATAATTTGTGCATATTCAAAGCCAACACCCGCGTAGTTGATTTACACACATGTATGCAATTGTGTGAATTTAATGTAAAACTGAAATGTAGATAATAATAACCACTGATAAGAAGCAACATAAGAACGAGAGTAAGAATGCACATTTAATAGTGCACCCTCGCTAGTAGGAGTTTTACTAATAAAACGACATGACATATTCATAAATTGGTTTTAAAAAGTTGAAGAATAGAGCCATTTCATTTCTCAGAAAAACTTCCTAAACTGTTGAATCTTATGTATATACATATTCATATATAATTACATAATGTATATGCCTATATGTATAATGACGCGTGTGTGTATTTATATTCATGTATATTTATGCATATATATTATATATACACGTATGCATATATACATATATATTATTTATTTATTTATATATGTATATATTTATTTATATATGTATATATATATATTTCTATATATATTTATTATATTTATTCATATTTATATATATTTATTTATATATTATATAATATATATTATATAATATATATATTATAATATATATACATATATGTATATTATATTTCGTGTCATAGCACTATGTACTCTTCCACCATTATTTGTCAGTAGCGCCCTCAGTGGACCTCTTCAATGAGAACAACTTGTAATTTTAAATTAATATTAAACAGCATCGCCTAAATCAATTACGCCGCTCTTCGCTCAAGCTCATAATATATTGCTCAGACTCGCTCCGAGAGCCAGCGAGGAATTCGCGAGCCAAGAGCAGCGGATCCTAAACTCAATTATTCATTTACTCAGTTCTTCAGTGTTCGTTATTTTTATTAGGCGTCCGGTTGCCAACTTCCTCTATCCTCCGAGGAGATCGCCCCAGAATGGAAGCCTTGACAGGGTTGTGTGGAAAGAGGTGTGTCTTGATACTGCTAGTGAATATGGATGACAGAGGTGGGAGAAAGATAAGTCTGGGTGTGTGTGTGCGGGTATATACGAGGTAGGATTGTGGCTCTATCCTTCCCTCATTTAAAGTTATATCGTCCGATTGTTCTGATAGTTTTTTTTTCATTTTCTGAGATAAATATATTAGGTTGATCGTTGTAATATATATTACTTTACCTTGACATTATCTTATTTTAAATGGCTAACTTTGGACATATAGATGTGCAAACATGCAAAATTTAATTTAAGAAAGCACACCAACATTCTGACAACATCGGCTTCAGCAATAACCAGTTCTATTAATTTGACTTGGTACTCCCCTTTATGAGGCAATAAATGCTTAATAAATGCATCATTATCTACGTTATATAATGTAGAATCCAATACAGGTCTGTGTTTTGGTTTTGAACATTTATGTTTCATTAGACTATCCAACTTTAATACACAAACCTGACCGCTACCCACTGATGGATGGCCGTCCTGATATGACCTTAGATGTTGCTAGGACGTAAAACAACAACAAACAAACAAAACAAACAACTGATGGATGGACATTGACTTGACTTCTGGGGGGTAGCACAGCACTCGTATCCAGTCGACAGCAGCAAGGGTTTAGGAGGAAGGGATGGGTAAAGGTGGGTCCAGCAGTTCCAGCAACAAGAACAAAGTGAGAGGGCCCCACCCAAGCAAACAACTCCCTTGATCAGGGGGAGAAGTAAGCCTGGGAGAAGAAAAAAAGGGTAGCGTATAGGAAAGAGAACTGAGGAGAGTTGAGTCAAAGGACAGAGTAAGAGTAGAAAGTGAAATGCTGGCAGGCTCCCCCTCATGGAACTCTTTTCAGACATTATCAAGGAGGAGCATGGCCAGCAGAGAGGAGATAGACAGAGGTGTGGACGAAGTGTGGTCCGGATAGCAAGATGGATATTGCTGGCGAATGGAGCCTTACTGGTGCACAGATAGGGAGATAACCCCCCCCTCCCGTATGGGGATGCGTGCTAACCAAAGACATAAGCAGAAATATATGCTTCAATAAAATCAATTTCAATTCAAACACCTGAATATATTTCTTACTCATGGATTCTTCGTTCTTATAAATTAAAACTAAAATAGAACGCTAATCAAATAGAACCCATTATTTTTGCTATTGGTGTGTACTTTTGCATTTTTTAAATATCACTTTATCAGTCTACCCATAAGACAGTGAATATATACAGGCGTTCTTACCAGTTGACAACTCATTAAAGATCTGGTGACGTGATTTTAACTATATTCATTACATGAATATTTTATATATCTTAGTGCATCATGTATTTGATTTCGCATTATTTAAGTCGGGTTATGCCCCTTTAAGTTGTGTGGGGGTCACATTACTGCCCCTTTAAGTTGACACAGTGAGCGCTGTGAGGTGGCCTAATACCATAGATCAATGTATGTCATCAGTGTACTGAAGGTAAATGAGGAGAATGAAGAGGTAAACTCCAATGACAGCATCACAGGCAATGAAGCAATCAATGTAATCTCACCATTGAGCCTCCTCCGGTACTCTATCGCAACTTGTTACAATGCCTTAACTTGGGAGGATCAGTGTACTAGGATCCCTAATTGGTTCATCAGCCACATTCTGCGTTCTGAAATGTCCAGACAACAGGTAGCCAAAAGCCAGCAAGATTAGATCTGGTGTCTCGTTTGGTAATTATATTACTGACACTTACAGAAGTGTGCACTACAATCGAGTAATACGCATGTTAATTGGCAGCGATGGTTCTAATCAGTTAATGCCGTTTAATTAAATGCACATTTACAGATATTATCTTGCCGTATTTGCCCTAACATGGTATCCGTCAATAAATTGATAACTGCCGAGGGAACATCATTGTGTGTGTTCGGTAAATAGAATACAATTATTTCACTGAAATATTAATTTGTTCACAATGAGCAGGACAGTAAATTATCAAATGGGACTGCAACCTGACGTACGTTCCTACTATTGGGAATTGTTTCTGGAATTCTCTCTACTTGAATGATTGCCTGTTGGTGACCGATATATCAAAGTATTTAGACAGTGGAGTCCGCAGGTAACGTCAGTATCATATTACCATCCAACCAGTGACATGGTGCACTGTGCCTTTAGTCAGTGCCTCAGTATTGCTGTATCTTGCGGTTTTTTAATTATATTTTTATTGATGTAATTGATATATAAGTACTTGGGAATGCATATATAAATATATATATATATATATATATTAATATACAGACAGGCCCGCCTGTAGTATATATGCATGAATATTGTTGATACCATTATTAATGTTTCATTTGAATCAAAATGATGCTAAAGACAGTTTTGAACGCTCAATGCTGCTTATATATGCCGTGTAATTTCATGTGTCGATTTAAGCGCATCTATTCCCCAGAGCTGTCTTTTAAAAATAAACTTCAGTGTATATGGCCTCATTATGAAGCTCCAAGGGCGATGAAGGTTGTCTTGCTGAAAATAGGATATGTATGGATATATTGTAATATATAAAAAATATAAATATATATAATATAAATATATACTATATATATTATATATTTATATATATATATTATATATATATGTGTGTGTATATATATATATAGAGGGGGAGAGGGAGAGGGATCGTCGGGATGCACAAAGAGCCCATGGTGTATTATCCACAGGCCGACACTAATCTCACCTATATTGCTACGTTGCATGTACCAAAGAACCATCATCCTGATCCATGACACTTATCTGCATACACCACTACCAATGCTGCAATACAATAATACCCCGCCCCCTCGACGTGCACAGTAGATCCACTGGAAAACACGCACGCCACCTCCCCAGGTATTCGCGGAATGAGGTCCGTGAGCTGTGTGAGATTTTACAGCGGGCGTTGTAAACACGCAGCTGAGCAGCTCCCGTTGCTCAGGGGACCCGGGGATGGCCTCGCTAGACGCATCACCCACCCATTGTCTGCCTGAGCTGCTCGCATCTCATTGATTACATTCCCCGAACACATCCATCGGTGTTGACACATCGCCCCGGGCATACCCGGCGACGTGCTGCGAGGCCGGCACCCGGGGCCCGGAGCCAGGTGCCCGGTAGATGAGCTGATCCTGCCTGGAGGTGAATATTTTCACGCAGACACACACCGGGAAGGCGCGAGGCTCAGTGGTTACGAGGTGGTGGCAAACCAATTTGACCTCACACGCATGTGCAGTGCACAGGTAGGCGTGAGTAGGTTGGTTGCACCAGGGAGCCTAGGTGGTGTAATGGTTAGGATGATCGTCCATAAGTTTTCTCCGTGGAGGACAACATGCAGTAAGGAAATAAATGCATTGTTGAATATAATGACTATAAATGGTTCTAGTCTAGCCCTCTTCTGTCTAGATAAAGGATTCACCCTGTACTCGCAGTACACGGGTGAATACCAGCCCTATATAAAAACGGTCGAAAATGCGGGGAAATGAAATGAGAGCCTAATTTCACAATCTAAGAAGCAACAATTATTCTTTACATATGTCTTCTTATTTCCCCGCTACCTTTGAGTTGAAAAATATAATAAAACATAATTTATACAATCGACGGCATTCTATGGCCGCCATCTTGTATTTTTGCATTCTCTCCCATTTCACCAACTCTGTGCAATATATGTAGCCATTTGATCCTGGAACCACAGTTTCTAGTTCCTGTTTCATACTAAAGCTATTTTCGCCCGTATTTACACTACGTTGTCCTTCACCCGTGTACTAGTATAGGGTGAATCTTTTATCTATGTTCTGTCTAGTCAACATGAAAACGACTGTGAATAGTTATAGTTTGGCAAGATGAGTCTGGAAGTGATTCTAGTCCTATTTCTCTTGGATTATTATATTAGTTCTTCATGTTTATTGCACAACTGTAAATAAGTCCATATATGATACACCGCTCTGTGTATAAGGCAAAGGTTTACCAACACAGCTTATCCTAGCCATCAGTACCTTCAAGGTAATATGGCTCTTTTTTCCAGGGTTGAACAACTACTGCGGATTCCCGCGATTTTCTTTAGGTAAACTGAAATGTGTGTTAATTTGTAAACATTTAGAGGACCGCAATATTATTTACAGGAACCCAATATCATCAGATTCATGAACATGTGAAACAGTGCCATAGGCTCTAAGTGACGGCTGGTTTGGGCCAGTGGCCAGCTGGAATTGACCTGGTGGTCAGCATTGGAACTACAGGTGGCTAGCGTTCTGCCCTCCTGCCATGAGTGGATGGATTTCTGAAGAAGAAAAAAATAGACTAATAGACAGCCTCCCATAGGCTTCGCACTGTCACGGAATATCAGAGAATTACACTAGAGTCAGGCTTCATGTAGTTCTATCTCCAAGCACATTCATAGCGTATGACCAATCATTAGAGACTTTGCTTGGAGAGCATTTTCTGCTCCCAGTGTTATGACCCTATTATCGCCTATCTCGACGATGATTTCCGGTTTAAGATTAATCTTCTAGAGCATGTTTGTCCTTAGTAATAACACCATTACATTGACATCCGGCATTCATTGTGTACGTGCCAGACTTGCTGAATTGATCCACCATTGTATCATCTCGTGTCATATCGGTTTCAATCGAGCCTCATTCCGTGTTCTCTTATTGCATTCCCGTGTCCCCAGGTACCCAAGTCCATATTTGACTTCGGAATCACCGAATAGTATGCCCACCTAAAATAGATGTCCTTAATTCCTTGGATTCCACTGACCCCCCCCCCCCGCCCCCACCCATTTACTTAGCATTATACCTCGGACACCCACCCCCCCCCACTCCCGCCCTTTAGTCCAACTTCCCGACGGAGGCATCAGCCACTCCCCCGGGTCCACCGCGATGTGTGCCGGCCAGAGTCGGGTTCCAGGCGCTGTGTTCCCGAGCAGCTCCCCGGGGAGTGAGCTCTGCTCACGCCGTGTGTGCTGCCTGTTTGTGAGCTGCTCATTGCGCTGACCCATATACCCCTGTCGTGCCGACAGGTGGCAGGGCTGCACTAAGTCATCCACATACTCGGATGTCAGACTCGGTGTGAAAAATTGCATAATTCGATGAACGCCTAAGCATTTTCTAAAGCAAAACATTTGCTAGATTTGATTTTACCTATCCCCATTGCTGAACCTTTACTGTTGCCAGAATGTAAAACTCCAAGAAATTTATTTAGCAAACATCACAGACAATCAAATCAGTCGTGTTATGCAAATTTAAACATCCAGAGTCCGCTGAAAGCTTCGAATTTTCGAAACCAACAACTCTAACATGGTTTTGAATCTATAACTCCAATTTAGACGCGGGTGTACTCTTTAACAATTACTGATTAGAATGGGATACTAAGTGTCCCGATCAGTTCTCTACCTATCAGTATCAATACTCCTGTAGCAACCTCCACCCACACCCACACCCACACCCACACCCACACCCACACCCACCATATCGGGCAATAAGTGATTTATATAGCTCCCCCCATCAATAATGACGCCAGTGGAGTTGATCAATGGCGTCATCTACTTTTAAAAGCAAATCGGCTACCATTCATCTAAATCTAGGAGGGCGCCATGGATACCAGCCATAGACAATACTAAAGCCCAGCGGACCGTGAAGTGTACATCGAACGGAATTGCCGGGACCGGTCCGTGAGGGACCGGCGGGCCATTTGTGTGGCAGGCCACGTGATAATGGGGCGTCATTACGTTAATAGGGCCACATTAACCCCACTTTGCTGTCTATGCTGCCCGGTGTACATCACGTAGTGCATTAACCAACTGTGGCATAGTACCCTCACCCCCAACCGCCACCCCCACACACTCACTCTCACACACACACACACTCACACACTCACACGCACACTCACTCGTACACACCTGCGGCACCACCCAATGCGCAGGCGCGCCGCTTGGGCATGCGCAACTCCCCTGAGGCTCCCTATTGAATACAGCGCACATCAGTCACGTTAATGAAATATGTGACCTGTATCGGGAGGTGTGTGTGTCTGCCGCTCACATAATACTTACCAGGTGACACGCGGGTCTCCCCTTCTCTTGTCTAATCTGTCTCTCCCTCTTCCTTGTCCCTTCTCGCTCTCCCTCACTTTCTCTCAACTCTCCTCCCATATCTCCTCCTCTTACCTCCTCTCCCTCCCTCTCTCTTCTCTCCTTCCTTCCCTCCCTCTCTATTAATATTATCTCCTTACTTCCCTCCCCCTCTTTTCTCCCTTCCCTACCCCTCGTTCCTTCCTTCCCTCTCGCTTCTTTCGTTTCTCCCATCCCTCTCTTCTCCCCTTCCTTCTCTAGTATCTCCTGCCTTCTCTCCCTCTTTCCTCCCATCTCTCTTCTCTCCTCCCTTCTCTCTTCTATCCTCCCTTCTCTCTTCTCTCCTCCATTGTCTCTTCTCTCCTCCCTCCTCTCTTCTCTCCTCCCTTGTCTCTTCTCTCCTCCCTTCTCTCTTCTGTCCTCCATTCTTTCTTCTCTCCTCCCTTCTCTCTTCTCTCCTCCCTTCTCTCTTCTCTCCTCCCTTCTCTCTTCTCTCCTCCATTCTCTCTTATCTCCTCGCTTCTCTCTTCTCTCCTTCCTTCTCTCGTCTCTCCTTCCTTCTCTATTATCTCATTCCTTCCCTCGACCTTATCTTAGCTCTCGTTTCCTATCACATCCTCCCTCTCTTCCATCACCCGTTCCCGACTCTCTCTCCGGTTATTCTTCTCCGCCCGCTCCTCGTTCCTCGCTCCCTCTCTCCCCATATTATCTCTCCCCTCTCACTCCTCCTGTGCGCACTGTCACAAGTCAGCACCCATTCTGATATGACCTTTGATGTTGCCAGGACGGAAACCCCAAACAAACCAATAAACCTTCCTCCTCCGTCTATTCTCGCCATCGGTGCAAACTCCCTTCCTCTCTCTTTCACTCTCACCCATCTCCCTCTCCCGCTCCCTCTCTCTCTCTATGTGCATATATATATATATATATGAGTTGTTTCGGTATTGAGACTCTCTCCCCCTTTCGTCGCCTCCTACTCAGGTGCATGCGCGCTCTGACGAGGAACCCCTACCCCCACCCACTCCCCGTCATCACACTACACTCACTTCCACCGCCCTGTCACCACAGCCCCCGGGATCGGGAGGCAGGTGATTTATCACACGTGACCGGAGCTGGGAGCAGCTCACACAAACGATTGCTTACGACAGGCGAGCAGCTCACTGCTGACATAGGGGGCGGTTCTGTTATTCTACCTATACATGCATTGTGTTTAGATTACTATACATCTATTGAATTATTTATGTAGTATAAATCAAATATGCACAATTATCTATCTATTATATATATAATATATAATTTATGTAATATACATTATTTATGTAATTTATCTGATATATATATAATATGGTGTATATAATATATATACTATTAGATATATATATATAATTTATGTAGTTTATGCCATATATATAACATATCTAGTATGTATAATATATATTATGAATAGTATATACAATATCTTATTTATTATATATATATATATATATATATATATATATATATAGATTGTATGATATGAATAAACAGCATATGAGGAACCACTACTCTTGTGCAAAGTGAACTATCATTCGAAGCCTCATTTCCACATTGTCCAACAAAGAGGAACTCTCGTTCAGCTCATGCACACAATAACACTAAGAGAAGTAAATTATTTAGCAAGTGTCACAATATTCAACCCAGAAAGCTCCAATCGTTCTAGCAGAGTCAATCATTTTCCATTCCAGCAGAGTCAATCATTCTCAAACACATCGTGTCGAGCCCACAGCGGTAATTATTTCTTTCCCATGGATGCGGCGCCGCTAATGGAATACTGACAGCAGCCTCTCCCTCCATATCGTACAGTGACAGATGCAGGTGCTACATCATAATGGCTGACTAGAAGTGGATGTCATTATCCTCACATTACATAAAAATCTGAAGTTCTTAAATTTGGTGCTCATTTAAGCAGTATATAGCGTCCAGTGGGAGTTTCTAGGGGACAGGGGTGGGTTATACATTATTCTTCAGAATAACTGTGGTGTTCTCTGTGGCGGAGTGGTTAGACTTAGAGTGTCTGACTTTTTTCTAGGTCAGACTCCTAATCAGAAGGTCAGTGGTTCAATTCCCTGTGCCCCCACCTCTGCCAATTTGGATTTCCACCTCTGTGTATAACTTACAGCATCATCAAAGGCCGGTTACTCTCACACCATGTCTATGTGGTGTGGGAGGTTAAAAATCCCTTCGGTCGGTAAAAGTGTAGGCTCGGGCTTTCTATCGACAAACTGTCTATTCAGGCTTATCCATGATAGGCAGTATCAATCTTCAAGAAAAAAAGAAAAAGAACTCATTTCTCCAATGATATCATTTTGTTGCCAATACTACAGGCCATATAGTCATATTTTGTCCTTGAATAAATTCTTTGTCCATCTATTTTAAATTTTAATTTAAAATGTTCAATTAACCACCATTTCGGAACCGAATAATGGATAACTTCAAGTTTTACATGAAAATAAAGATTCTTTTTTTCTTAAACAAAAGAAGTTAATCATGATTCTTAGCAATGCACGGTGTGAAGGTGTAAATTTGAGACAAAATAAATGTTGGCTCTACTTAATAATTGAATGCTAAAGTTGTTATGCAATGTGCCAGTTGTTATGCAATGTGCAATAAACACACTGCCCACACACACACAGGGTTTGAAAACATTTTTTTTTAAAACATTCATATCTATCAAATTGTATTGTATGTAACGTAAACAGAAAGAGCATGTTGAAGGTAGTACAGTGTGAAAATTTCATGCAATTATCTTGTACGGGTGCTTTTCTGTACCAAATAAGCCTGCTCAAAGTTGGGCATTTCCTTTTACCGGATTTTATCACTTGTCAAATTGAGCTCTGGACCATTTTAAACCTATTTTTTTAAGCTTTTCCCAAGCATATGTAGTCCTGAAAAAAAAATAGCAATGACAAGACTCATCAGTAGGTTAGGGATAAATCAAAATAATTTAATATGGGTGTCAATTTTTTCCACAACCAAGCACCCAAAAGTGGTCCAAAGCGAAATTTGGAAATTGGTGAAATTAAGGAAATTGTGATTTCGCGCATTTTTGAAGATGTATATCTTGAAATGTAACCACATCAGACCCTTGGATCTTTGTATTCTCATTGTATAGGCCATGGATTTGAAGGAAAAAAATACAGAAAGTCTGATAGGGTGGTTACTTTTAATTCTTGGGGCCATCAAAAATGCTATCTTTTTAGTTTTGGGTGGGGCCAATTAAGTAACAACCTAAAAAAGTCCATATCTTCTTTAATATTAGAGCGATTTTCACAAATGAAGTGTCATTTTATTTCAAATTAAATATACTAACAGGTGAAATCCATTAAATCAAACTCCAAACTATTTTTGAAAATCACTTGGGATACCTAGTTAGAGTGTCTGACCTTTTGCTAGGTCAGACTCCTAATCAGAAGGTCAGTGGTTCAATTCCCTGTGCCCCCACCTCTGCCAATTTGGATTTCCACCTCTGTGTATAACTTACAGCATCATCAAAGGCCGGTTACTCTCACACCATGTCTATGTGGTGTGGGAGGTTAAAAATCCCTTCGGTCGGTAAAAGTGTAGGCTCGGGCTTTCTATCGACAAACTGTCTATTCAGGCTTATCCATGATAGGCAGTATCAATCTTCAAGAAAAAAAGAAAAAGAACTCATTTGTCCGTACAGCACGATAGTCTTCCAGTCATATCTGCTGGTAATTATTGAATATCTCCTTTTACTAGTCAATACACTAATGCCTGAGAAGGTGATGAGTGACGGAGAATGGGCACACTGTAGAAGTAAGTCATGCGAAGGGCTACCCTGGGTAAGTATACTTTGATGGTTAGTTTCACCGGATAAATACTGGTGTCCTGGCATCTGGTGCATATATATGGAAAAATGCATTTGGTTGATTGTTGATTTACGTCCCAGGTCATATCCCGTCTTGATATGACCTTAGATGTTGCTAGGATGTAAAACAAACAAAAAAAACAAGACAAACAAATCGAAGGTCATATCATGATGGGTATTGACTTGTGACAGTGTGCACTCATGTCGACTTTATAGGTCTGCCGCTCCAGGCCGCCAGCACCATGACCTGATATGAGTGGAACTCAGTCACATTATCCTGACACTGAGCTAACCAGTATAAACTATGTATCAATTTTGTAAGTCATTGGTTTGACGCGACCGGGAATCGAACTCCCGATCTTCAGCACGGGAGGCCTACGCTCTACTGATTCGGCCACCACATCTACCACGTCAGGCATGTAGTGCACATGTGGAAACAAGCACATAAGTTGGGTAGCTGTTGCTCGTGTATTTGTTGTTGGTAAAAGTTGCATAGTCCGATGGTTTTGAGTTTCTGAGATTTTCTGAGATAAATACATTAGGTTGATCGTTATTATGTACCTTACTTTAGCTTGAAGTAACTTCTATTTTAAGTGGCTAACTTTTGAGATATTTGAAGTGGAACCATGCACAATTAATATTGGCAAGCCCGCCAAAACTCTGACCCCATAGCCTTATGCAGTATCAGGTTCTATTCAATTGCTTCTGTATTCCCTTCTGTGTGGTGACAAATGTTTAATAAGTGCACCAGTATCTAAGTTAAATATGTAGAATCACATCTAGATAATTGTTTTGATTTTGACAATTTTATATTTGTTAGGCAGTAGGTAGAGAACACGAAGTTGGATTCAGGAAAAGGAAGATCATACAGAGATGGCGATGTTGCTGGAGTTGGAGACTCGGTGGAGGATATTACCATGGTTATTCATTGAGAGCGCTATGCATTATGGGAAGTGGGGAAGGGGTGGAGGGTGGGAGGGTGTGTTCTGGAGACTTCGACACATACACGCGCCACCTCCTTCATCACAATCTCCTCCTGCACCACCTTACACCCCCCCACACACACGCACCCACACTCACACCCCCACCCAACTTGCGGCCATTGTATTGATTGAGGGGAGGGAGCAAGACTTATCACAATACCAGCCACCTTGTTTTTGGTCGCTGATCAAAGGGCACGTGCTGCTGTGGTGAGTGAATGGAAGAGATGGGGTAATGGGTGGGTGTGGGAGGGTGGGAAGGTTGGTTGGTGGGGCAGAGGGGGGGGGGGAGGTGCAGAGGGTGCTGGTGGGATATTGAATGGAGGGTGAATGTAGTCGTCAACATGGCCGGAATTGCACCCGGTGCCTTTCCCCGCCCCAACCACCCAGCCACCCCCACCCTCATCCTCACTTGGGCAACCTTATGAAGTGTACATGTTATGTGGGTTTTCTTGGGAAGCACACTGAAATAACCAAATTGATTATGTGAGTTTCACAGTGGTTCTCTCCTAACTGCACTGCACTGTATATTTATGAGCCTGTCTCAACAGGTGATAACTCTTATGTTGTTTGTCCATTGTAACGATTGACACAAAACCGCACAGAAACGGTTACATTGAAAACACAAGGAAATTTCCTTCAAATCAATATGTATTCTATTGGGATTATGAAACACCATGTACAAAACAAATCAGGTTATCCTGAGCAAATGTATAAGCAGATAGTATGTTGATCGTTACAATGGACAAAGTTTTGTCCCATATTGCTTAGCACCTTATGAGACAGTCTCATATACATTTATATATAGTAGATATTAATAATATATATATATATATATATATATATATATACACATATCCATATATATATATGTTGTATAAGAAATTATACAAGTATACAAAGGCCGGAAGCTTCCATCTGCTCCTCAGCCCTCACTCCTCCCTCAGTCATCGACCGGAGGAGCCTTGATCTAGCCATCTACTGTTCCAGCCTAGTCAACCTCAGATCCGTTGGGGGGCACCACCCGTCTGTGCACGCACCACTGCCCCCCACATCTACACTCAATGTACCGCCAAACATATATATTTCAGGTAAAGACTGACATGATATCGGTCACAGGGTCATATATATAATAATAAATCACACTTTGGTAGAACAAAGGAAAAAATGGTTGAGTATATGGTATTCGATGAGTTTGGTAAAGTGTAAATAAAAAGTGTTGATTGTGAAGAGCGGAGATGGGCAGATGTGCAAATTTACCCGAGGGAATAAATAGTCCATTGGAGATTGGGGTGCTAGGTGGCCACTTGTACACTTATTATTATTATGTATGGTAATGGTGATTATTAGTATATTACTATGCACATATATACATATATACATATATACATATATACATGGATACATATATACATATATACATATATACATATATACATATATACATATATAAATATATACATATACACATATATACATTATTCTTCAGAATACACACATGTATACAAATCTACACGGATAATAATAACCCAAAATATTAACCCAGTATTTCCGGTTTAAACGGAAGTCTCAGTCAGTCTCCTAGTATACCATGATACATAGATCCAACCAATGCATGATTTTTTTAGGCACATGTATGCGTATTATGCGTATGTATATATATACAAGTATATACGAATAGTGGAAACCCATTATCGTAGGGAATAATTCCTGGAATTAGTTTGACTCATTTCATATATACTTGCATGTAGATATATAATATATATATATTTATATATATACATATAAAACAAAATGAACCTATGACAATCACTAATTCGGCTATCTGTGCAGCATTCACGACCTGCCCTGAACACACGGCACGCATCTAAATTGGATATGCACATATGCCCGACATTATGGGCATCATATATCAACCCTTCTCGCATCATTGTAAAATGCCTGTCCCGTCATGCAGCACCCAATATGAGAGACACCTTTTAGACTGATAACCCGCCATATACTTTGATGGACTTTGCTACTGCTTCCATTCCCATCAGTGTTGTTATTGAATATCTTCCCCCTGTACACAAAAATAGGCCTCGCGTTTACCAGTAGACAACTCCCAGGACGTTATCTTCTCATATTTTCCTTTAAAAACAAAAGAAGCCGAGCTGCCTGTCATCGTTCGTGTTATCAGGGCAATGGGTAATCTTGGGTGTCTGGCGCAAAGTTGGTGACGATGTGCAATTTAATTAAAATCTGTAGGATGATTAAGTCCACTTCTTATCATATCGCTGCTCTCTTTTATAAGAAGATAATTAAATCAATGATTCGGCGACATGGCAAAACCAAAACCGGTGCCATTTGTTAATTAATTAATTAATTAATTAATTAATCCATGAGCTTGAATGACTAGATCCAACGGATAAGAGTGTAGCTTTCATGTCTTATGTAAACACATGACCTTGTCGGGGTATCACGTGGACTTTGTGGTTGTTGGGGTTTTACATCCTGGCAACATCTAAGGTCAAATCAGGACGGGTAACTGACAAGTGACAGTGAGCACTCATGGCAATGTTATAGTGCTGCCCCACTGGGAGACCAGGCCACCAGGACCAGGACCTGATATCCCACTCAATCACATTATCCTGACACTGAGCCAACCAGTCCTTGCCCTATCCTAATAATGCTGAGTGCCTGGCTAGGAAGCGACAAGTATTGTATCAATGTTTAAGTCATTGAGTTGACTCAACTGGGGTTCGAACCCATGGCTTTGAATCCCGCAATCTACCAAAACGGGAGTCGGACGCTCAACTCATTCGACCATTCCTTCTTTAATGGAAAATACTCTATCCAAAACAATATTTATTATTATAGCAGGTGTCCTGTCATCGAATAACCAATAAGGAAACAATGATAGTTTATAGAATTAAAATGTGTCCGCAAATGGCAGGGGTTCGCTGACCACAGTGGTCGATGAATACAGGTGTTACTTGACTTACCATGTGAAACTGTCAGAAATCAATTATAAATTAAACAATCGATGGCAGCAAGGTCACCCTTCCAAAAGTAATGTCAATAAATCAACCAGGCAGCCGTTTATCAGTTCCCCATAAACTATGTTTCCACACAACTCACAGAAATTCAAGTTTGCCTATATGGTCATACGATGCTTCTGTCACTGTTTGTGAGATTCAATGTGTGCATGGAATATACCACGTTTATATTCGGTACGTGTGCCAAAAACAAATGCGTTTCCGATTGTGTGACTGACCATGCAAAAAGATAACGACCATAATTATTTTCTGATGAAGAACAAAAAGGAAGCAGTACTTTATTTTCATGATTTGATTTTCATGCCGTTAAGTTTAAATTATTATCATTTAATCTTTAGATATGAAACCTTTCAGACCATCATATATATATATATATATATCTACCTTGTGATACTGAGTTCCTTGCTTCACTGGCAATTTTCTGAGACATTCTATGGGTTCTTACCTTGTCTGTACACCAAATTACATCATGGTGAATGCATTAATGGCAACATAGAATACTTTAATTTTAAATCCCTACCTAACTACCCTATCCTTTTGCTTGCCTGGAAAGCAAACAAAGTTATTGCTGATCCCCTTCCCACCCCTACCCCACCCCTACTATACATTCTTTCAAAACTTATTACCTAACATTTTCCTTTGAATTGACATAAAACCTGTCTGATGTAAGTTCCCACTGCAATCTCAGACTACCGATCCCATCATTAGGCCACACAATACGGAACACTTGTGATGGGATTAAAAAATGGGGAGGTTTCTCGCATTTGGTTTTGGTGATTGGATCCACTGATTTGCATATTTACAATATAATATATATATATGTGTATTGGAGATATGTTATATCTTTTTGAAAAAGAAGAGAAAAAGCAAAGGAAGAAAGAAGTGTTTAAAGACAGTTCTAGAATTATCTTGTACATTTATTGATGCATGTTCACCAAGTGCATAATACATATGTTGAACTGGAATTGTATGCAGTTACTATTACAATGAATAGTCAATTTATATTATGCTTCTATTATCAAACAGGTTTGTCATGTGGTTATTATTGCAACTGATATTGTCATATATGTACCAACAAATTGTAATGAACGGCCGGACGACCAGTGCTCTGGCCCTGACAAAAGACATTATTCGCTGAATAACATACGTTTAGTAAAAAAGAAAATAAAAAAAATTGTATTACTACATGTTTTAGGCTTTACTTTCAAAGTTCAATTGCACACTTAGTACGATTTCAACGACAATATCACTACGTCTACACATGCCAGGGTATTTTTGGCTGTCGGAATTTGCTGTGAAACTGGGTAAATATGTTTGGTTAGAAAATGTCATACCCCTAATTTCTATTTTGTCTTTGCAATTCTTGTGTAACGATGTTCTTATAATAAAATGAACAGTCAATAAGAACCCAAAATATTAACCCAGTATTTCCGGTTACAAAGGAAGTCTCACTCAATCTCGTTGTATCCCATCAGACATAGATCCAATCAATGTGTGATGTTATAAACACTAACAGATACGCCAGTCTCCGTAACCCAGCATTTAATAACCACATATATACTTATATAAGCTATTTATATCACATATCCATGGCCATGTTCTACAACCATAATTATATTAAAGAATACAATTTTGAAGAAAAAGACAACACATTTCACAGCGACTAAATTCCCTTTGCAGCAAAATCCGTTCAGCAGCAAACCTTTGCAGCAACATTATGTTTGCAGCCACATTATGTTTGCAGCAACATTATGTTTGCAGCAACATTTTGTTTGCAACAACATTATGTTTGCATCAAGATTATATTTGCAGCAACAGTATGTTTGCAGCAACAGTATGTTTGCAGCAAATTTCCTTTTGCATGCCTTCTTCGTTCTGTGTTGTGTACTCTTCTCTACTCTTATAACACTATCTACACTTCATCTGTACGACATAAACGAATCTAGCCTTTAGTGACTATTTTGGTTATGAGTACGTTGATAAATAACGTTTGGAATACTAGTGGAATACTAGTGGATAGATAGATAGATGGATTCCCATAGGCTGCAAGTCAGATGGTTGTTTTTAGTGCTTCATAATAAGCTTTAAACGACGAGTAGAACTGGGTCACTCTCCCGAAAACTAGCCAGAAGTGTCACATGGAGAGTTAAAATCTAATATTAGAATTTGTTTAATGTTTTGGTTGCAAATGAAAGCTGGAAATCTCCCCTTTACATCTATGTAAAATATAAAATGGTGAGATAAAAAATAAAGGTGTAGTCCAGGATTAAGCTATGGTGTATGGCAGTATAACATGTGTTGCTCAGATCTAACACATGTTTAGGACACCGCAGTCTGCTTAATAAAAATCTAAGCAGAATTAAATAATGTCATACATAGAAGCAAATTAATCATGGCATAATATACAGAAATATGTAGTGTTTATATTGATAGTAATTCCCAGCCATGCTTTATTCACTGAAAAATTAGTGTACAATATTTGTGTGGCATCCAGACACCACTGGTTACATCTGTGACAGAAATTTGTAATATAATTTCTGAAGACATCAAATAAAAATTATTTAAATTTAAGCATGCCTACATGTTAATAAATACTTCCTGTTTGATTTGGGAACTGTTTTGTTTGATATGTCAATGCAAGACAAGATGTTAGTAAGGATTCAACCATGTCCCATATGTTTCATGTTACAAATGGCTGACTGTAAAATGGTGTTTTTTTTGTACAAAAGCAGTTCATAACTAAAATGACCAAAGTTGCACATAGTTAATTTATTTCCCTTATTTCTTACATCAAATCTGAACATGAATATGAAAAGTAAAAGGACAAAAATAAGTAGGAAGGTTTTTTATTGATGTTTTAAAAACCCATCCCGTGCTGACCAGTTTTCAGGAGAGTGACCCAACTACATCCTTCTCACAGGCACTGTCCTCACTTTTGTGTTAATTCTGTTTCTTCTATACTTTCTTATCATGCGCTTCATTCTTGGTATTATTTCCTTGCCTGGGCACCATCAGTTACTGTAATTAGAATGAATTCAGTAGTCGGCGGACGTATGCAAGTGATGGATTCATCAAGTAATCAAATCTGAGAGTGGATCGGGCTGTTTTTGAGATTTTAATATTAGTTTAACAAACTAATAGGGTAGTCAGCCTCTTATTGAAATAAGACACATGTGTCCTAGACACACCTAATTCTTAAAGTTGCACAGTCCGATTGTTTTGAGCTTCTGCCATTGTATCTTAATATATAAATATATTCGGTTGATTTCTATAATCTATCTTACTTTAGCTTGAAGCAACTTTTATTATAAATGGCTAACTATAGATATATTTGAATTGAGAAGCTGCAATATTAACGTTGGCATGCATGTTAAAGTTCTGACACAATATGCTATAGCAGGATCAGCTTCTACTAAATTGATTTCTATGCCGCGCTAAATGTCCAATGAGTGGACCAGTATCTAAGTTGGGCATGCAGGATCAAGTCAGCTAAGAATGTAAGCACGGTAGGAAAATAAGGACTTGCCCGGTTTACTCCGTCGAGCAGGGGAAGTTCATGATGACCCGTCTGAACGGGAAGGTAAATATTTTTCTGATCTGCAGTAGCAGGTTTCAGTTTCAATTGGCTGACTTGGGCTTAGACAAGAGGTTTTGCCACTCAGCCAAGTAGACAATTCAGTCACTTGCCCGCATTAGGCAAGTGGGAAAAAGTTACTGTCCTACCCTGTGTATAATGTGATGCTTTTATCAGAATATTTTTGTTGTTGTTGTTCAAGATTTATACTGCCTATTAGTGATAAGTCTGAATAGACTTGTTTTCACCATTAGACAGTTTGTCGATAGAAAGCCCGAGCCTACACTTTTACCGACCCAAGGGATTTTTTTACCTCCCACACCAATTAGACATGGTATGAGAGCAACTGGCCTTTGATGACGCTGTAAGTTATACACAGCGGTGGAAATCCAAATTGGCAGAGGTGGGGGCACAGCGAATCGAACCACTGGCCTTCAGATTAGGAGTCCGACCTAGAAAAAAGTCAGACACTCTAACCACTCCGCCACAGAGAACACCACAAATTATGCTGCTTTAAATCACAAGGCAATCGGATCAATTCATCTATAGTTTACAACGTTGTGCCACTGCCACTGCTGAGACCATATTACCAGAAATCCATATTAATATACATATATATAAATATTTGTTAAAGGCTATAATACCTAATATAGTATGCAAAGGCAATAACTGTATCCATCTCTTTTCATTGTTAGCTCATTATAAGCACGCTTTGCATAAATTAAGGCATGGGTGACATATCACCATATTCTTTTAGCATAAACTACATCCATGCGCATATTGGTATTGCTCATACAGTATCCAGAAACATAGCGTATACATACCGCGTGATTACTGTGCCACATCATCTTTAATATACCAGGCGCGGTGGCTGAATCAGATGAGCGCGGGCCTCGCATGCAGGAGTTCGGGAGGAGGCCGAGTCAAACTGATGACTTATGAAATTGATGCTTATGGCTTCCTAGCATGGTGCTCAGCATTAATAGGATAGGGCAAGGATTGGTTAGCTCAGTGTCAGGATAATGTGACTGAGTGGGAGATCAGGTCATGGTGCCAATAGCCTGATTTCCCAGTGGGACAGCACTATAAATTCACCATGAGTGTGCACTGTCACAAGTCGGTACCCACCCTGACATGACCTTAGATGTTGCCAGGACGTAAAATCCCAACAACCAACCGATCTTTTATATAGCCGCCTCATGCTAATTTGAACTAAATCCTTTTGTTTTGCGGTCGGAAATGACAAAGCAATATTGCAGTGAATTGCTTATTTGGTTGATTGTTGCTTGGAATTATGGGTAATAAGGTATTAATTTATGTATAAAATGTGCGTCTTCCTTTACATCACAAACTATCCATTTTCACTTGAATCGGAAGGGGGTTAGTGTGTGAAGCTACAAACAGATGACTGACATTCAAGTCAGTTGTCGTGGAGTGTCAGGCGGTCTTAAGACTTGCAGACTTTTGCTAGGTACACACATAGCGTATAGGATTCGCGCACTAAAACTCCCGATCTGCTTAAAACTGAAATCGGGCCGATTCATTTTTCGAATCGGGAATCGCAATCGTAATGCTAGCGCACAACTACCATTTTAGCCCTAAAAATCGGGAATCGCAATCGGTAGGTGTGCTAGGGGAGTGCACACCTCACGATTTTTGGCCAGTTTTAGATCGTATACGCTAGGTGGGTGCGGGAAAACGATCGTATACGCTAGGTGTGTACCGGGCATTAGTGAACCTCTCCCTCAGTCTTTGCACACATATGAGTCGGGAGTAAACCAACACTGCCGTGTAATGTTTGGTATGCTGCTTGCTGCTTGTCTGGGCGGCAGTCGTTAACCGGGTGCTAGCAGGTGATGAGTCTGACATGAGCAGATGGGACACGGGGCACATGGCCATCTCCAGTGAACATGCTGTCACTGACACACCAACACACACAGAGGGAAACCCAAACATAAAGGGACTCAGACATGGGGACATTCATATAGGAACACTCATATATAGGGACACACAGACATAGGGACATGCATATATAGGGACACTCATATATAGCGAACCCATGAAATAGGGACCTGCATAAGGACTCTCATATATAGGGACTCATATATAGGGACACTCATACATAGGGACATTCATATATAGGGACACTCAGACATAGGGTCACTCATATATAGGGATACTCAGATATAGGGCCACTCATAAATAGGGACACTCAGACATAGTAACACTCAGAAATAGGAAATTCAGACATGGGGACATTCCGACATAGATACACCATGAAATAAGGACACTGAGACAGACATTCAGATATATGGATAACCAGACATGGTGATAACATTAACAATATATGAGGACCCGCAGAAATGGGGACACTTAGATCTGGCGATCCCCAGAAATAGGGACATTCAGATGAAGGGACACTCAGATATAGCGAAACTCCAAATATGACGCTATCCTTTTCATAACATGGGATAGGTAACCTTTGTATGGGTGGCCCCATGTCTGATGGCCTTAGCAATCGATTAAGTCCATGTCTATTGGTTTGCTGAACACTGCATGCAATGCATTGCATTGGCCATATGTTCTGTTGGTCCTTTGTCCAGGAACCATTAAACACACATAAGGACGAGGTTACAAAATATGCATGACGCATGACCAGTGAAGCAATAAGAATACACACAGGATACAACTAACTAGAGATTTATGCTATACTATGACGTCATAAGAATGGACATTGATCCTAAAATTGAACGGATAGCAGAACTACCCCATCCGCCATTCGACATCCCCAATCCACCATCCCCAATCCACCATCCCCCATCCCCCATCTCCCATTCGCCATCTCCCATTCGCCATAAACCTAATAAAACCCACCCATTGGCCCATATCCACACAACTGAACAGGCAAGGAGCTTATCAAATGTAACCTAAATGGGTTACCGTTATGGCAACAACGAGAACCAGCCGTGTAATTAAAAGAAGGCATTAAAATTAGTCAATGACGTGATGGACTGCTTTGACCGAGGCTTATTCTCAGAGCCAGACCCACCACCGGGCCCGCTGCACTGCATCTCCCATGAGCCACGGCCCACGCGAGACGCGCAGTTAATGGACGACTGGGCGATGATAGAAGGCATTAACACCGGCGCCCGATGTGCTAGGCTGTCTAGACTGTGGAGCGGGCGCTTAATGGTCTATCGGCGCCTGCGCATAAGGCATGCCCATGCGCGAGGTGTGGCTGGGCGTCGGGGGGGGGGGGGGCGTTCGGTGTGTGCGTGGGCGTAAGTGTGTGAGGGTAGAGGAGGTGCAGGCGTGAGAAGGTGGTGAGCGTATCAATATGTGGGTTATGAAGATGGACGAGTTACAGCGAGCAAGTGGGTGGTGGCAAGAAGTGGCTAGAACGTAGCATGTCTGAGGGGTTCGAGGGGTGCTGGTGGGACGGGGGGGGGGTGCGTATGTGTTGGCGCATGCGCACAGGGCCTCTGATGTATTGTTTCGGTGGGGAATAAGCACAGGCAGCCTCACTCCGATCCGAGAAGGGGAGGGGAAGGTGGCTAGAGTGTGTGTGTCTGTGTGTGAGGGTGGGGGTGGGGGTGGTGGAGGCGTGAGGAGGTGGAGAGCGTATCAATATGTGGGTTATGAAGATGGACGAGTTACAGCGAGCAAGTGGGTGGTGGCATGAAGTGACTAGCACGTAGCAGCTCTGAGGGGTCCGACGGGTGCTGGGGGTGTGTGGGTCGATTGTGGTGTATGCGCATGCACATGCGCATACGTACAGGGCCTCTGCTGTACCGTTGTGGTATGCAATAAGCGCAGGCAGCCTCACTCTGATCAGAGGTGGGGGGGGGGGGGGGATATGGAGGGGGGGGGAGGAGGATCGAGGGTAGAACCAGTCTCTCTGCCCCTGAATCAACAGTCTTTTCGGCTCCGCTCGTGCCTATCGGGCTGCCTGCCCGCGTAACGGCCTAAATTCGTAATTGACACAGCACACGCATCCCGGGCCCGCCGTCCGACACAATGGTCTCTATTATAGGTATATTGATCGGGCGGATTTCTAACGCGCCTCTACCCGTTCAGCTATTTATTGACGGGGGCCATTGTGGCCCTCGCCGTGAAATTACCCAAAAATGGTTTCTCTCTGCGCGCGCGCACACACGCCCACACACACACAGGGCCACACACACGGTCACACACATCCGCACACACATCCACACACACATCCACACACACATCCACACACACATCCACACACACATCCACACACACAAGTAGAGCTGAGGACAACCGATCAAGACAGAAGAACATTTAAGGAAATGTGTGGGGATTGGGCGTCGGTTAGAGCTGTATGCAATCCAATAAAAGCAACACATTTTTTAAACACGAGCATTTACCTAATGTTGATCCTAAATATCCAACGTATGTACTGGTGATTTCAATTTAAACATTACAGTTCAGTGCTCTGTGCTATGCTTCTGTGCTCATAATTGGATAAACACAGCTGTTGTCTGGCATTTCAGTGTACACGCCAACATTACTTTGGCATGCGCTTTCTTCAAACCCTTTAAACTAAAAGTTACTTCAAACTAATGTAAGGTAGATTACAAGTTTCAATCTTTATCTAACATAACTCAAATATCGGACAAATACTCTGATGGTGGTGGTTTGGTTAGGGTAAGGGTTGTGGTACTGATACTGATAGCGAATTGGGGTATGTGTGGATTGGAAGGTGTGAATTATTATTGATTCAGAATTCATACTGAGCCCACCTTTTGATGTGTTTGTGTGTGTATTTGTGGGGGAAATAGTGCTCACAGTGTGGATGTATCATATATTATACAGATAGCTACACACATCTATGCATGTGCCATATATTTCCGTGTGTGAATATAAATAGAACATGATAGAACGTGTGCTCACGTATTCCATTTTGATTTGATAGATCGTTATTAGGTTCTGTTGTTTGATATTCTGACAGTGCACACTCATGGTGATTTTATGGTGTTATTGCTGGTAGACTAAACCACTCGGACCATGACCCAATTACCCACTCAGTCAGATTATCCTGATTGTGAGCTAACCAGTCCTTGCCCTATCCTAGTAATGCTGAGCGCCAGGCTAAGCAGCAACAAGTCATTGGTTTGACTCGCCCGGGATTTGAACTCCCGACCTTCCTCATGGGAAGCCTGCACTCTTACCGATTCGGCTACCGAGTCCGGTGTACTCTCAAAACATGTCAGTATATATAAATAAATTGATGTGTGATTTACATAAATAAGTGTAGTGAATATAGAATAGTGTGGTATAAAATAGCGATCCATAACAGCCCGCGCCTACTGATATTGATCGCCAAGACAGTTCAAAGGTCCAACTCTTCTGCTCAAACTGTTGTAACCTTTAATCAATTACAGAACAGGAGCGGGGCAGTTTGACTCAAATAAAAAAGGTGATAAACACAATGTGATTAACACCTTCCTGGAAGTGTTAATTAACCCTGAAAGGAGAAATATAGGACTAGTATTAATGTCCCTATGGACACACAAACATGATTATGTTATGTATCAATTCTTATGCGTATATTATGATGCAGTGTAATTATCCTGTATCCTGTATCTCTATATTGTCTTCTCCAACCACCTGTGACCTTTCCTTGTAAATTGTTGTGTTTGGGTAGGTGGTTGCTGGTGGTTGGTGTGCGGCCTGTAGGGCAGGCTGGCTGCTCCAAGCAGCCCTACTCCCTTCCTTCCCTCCAGGTGGCACCTCTGCCCCCCCCCCTCCATCTGTCCATAATCGTATAGTAATTACATGTCGGTTTAAGGACAACGTGTATTTTGTATGGTATGTAGAAATGGTGATGGAATTAAATACAAAAGAATACATGGCACATGCGGAGAGGTACTTGCCGCATTTCCATTTTATATTGTATCTAAAATCTATAATCGTAACCATGAACAAGCTGCTGGATTTAAATATAAAATCAATCAACTAAATGGACATTCACAGAAGGGCAAGCATGGCGGTGGGTACCAGCCTACGTCTATGCAATATCCAGGCCCTTAGCCAGGGGGCGGAGAAAGGGGTTAGTTCCACCCCATCCCCTCACCTAACAAAACAAGGACCCAGCCTGTAACCTCCATGTAATTGATGGAAATGGCACTTTAGAGATTCTAGATTCCACAATATCCTGGCCGGGGAATCGCCTCAGACCCTCATAGTGCCGCACCCCTCAGGGTTCGTTGGTTCCAAGAAAGAATCAGTCCCACCAAATAAATCTTTCAAACCCAAACAATAATTCCTAGGTACGGCCCTGACTACACTAATGATGCACAAGTACATATCTTACACAAGCCCCTTGAATGCACCTGTGCTCATATTGTGCTCTTTTCTTTGGTACATTAGTTGATTAAGAAGGGGAAATTTCAATAGCGGACGTTTGGTCTTCCTCATTGCAATATACCCTGTCCTATCCTAATAATGTCAAGCGCCTTGCTAGGAAGCGACACGTATCAATATTTAAGTCATGGGACACGGTCTTTTATGTTATAATATTGACCCACATTAAACCTCACTGCACTATAATAGGTAATAGGTTTCCAGTCCTCCCTGCTTCAACCCCACGCTTTATTTTCTGCAACCTCCCTTTGCTGTACAAATAAAAACCCGCCACCAATGTCACCCTGCAATCTCTACCCTGAAGCTTCCACATATCCCATCACTCCCCCCCCCGCGCGCCCACACACACACATACACACACAACGACACGCACGCACATATACGCGCACACATCATACCTGGATCCGATATGACAGCTGCCAGCCAGTGCCTGTCACTGGGCCTGTGCTTACTCTGACAACAACCTGAAAGCGTTGCCTTGTCTGACATTCACTGAGCTGCTCATTACAGACCATGTCCTGGGAGCCACTCACAGAACAGTCCCCCTCACATCTCCACACCCACACCCACATCTACACACACACACACGCCCGGCATTCCAGCACATATCCCCAACCCAGGAGTACCCAGCAGAGACCAGCGGTCTCTTTACTGGTGGCCAGAGAATGCCGAAATGCAGACCTCATTTAACCTGTCGCCAGTTGGATATTTAATGTTTGCGCGGAACCTGTGACTCGTTAGTGCTGATAAGAAAGACGGTGGAGAATGATTGCAAAGAGCAGCAGGACGCGGAGCGGTAGGAAGGAAGTCGCCAGGGGAAGCTGAGAAGACACTTCCGGTGACGGGAGTTTGCGCAGGATGCGTGCCTGGGTGTGTGAGGGGGGGGGGCTGGCGGTTTGTGCTTTGTTGCCGAGGTTGTGGGTTTAAACTCCAATCGTTTAAAACCAGTGACGTATCCAATTGATGCTTGATGCTTGATATTAGTGGGATCTGCGGTGAGGACTGGTGTGAGTAATGTGACTGAGCCGGATATTGGGTCATGGTGCCGATTGCACTGAATCCGAGCACTATCAACGCACCATGTCACCAGACCGGGTTCGATGTTAGATGACCTCAAATATTGCTAGGAAATAAAACACCACTCATTCACTCCCTCACTCGTATTCAATTCGAGCAAAGTTCCATGATATCGGCTAAACAACAAGGTGAACTTCTTAGTTCCTCTAATTATGAAAACCCCATTCTTGATACCAAATATCACAATGCTGTGGCCAGGGAGTGGTAGCTATTTTAATTATTATCACATTTTGACAATTAAACGTGGAGGTGTAGCCTGAATTCAGCTGAGATTTTGAACAATCTGTGCTCGGGCTGACTAGCCTTGCCGAGGCCGGCATTCTTGCCAATCAGAAGGAGCCACACTTTAACGCAGAAAGCTTAATACACGCAGAGTGGCTGTTAACATCTTTATTGACTGTAATACGCTTGCACATTGCCGCCTTGTGGTTTGGGGGAATAGTTCGAGGTGTGCTCTCTGTAACAGGACACCCGCACTTTGCAGGTAACTTGCCGAGTGGTAGTAAGTAGTATAAGGAAAAAAGGGTCTGCTCCGGGAATAAGCATAATCTGTCACTGTCAGGCTGAGGCATCACGTAGCTGGGCAACCCCCCGCCACCGCTCCACCCCGCACCCCGCCCCCGCCCACCCCCACCCTTCGGGCAATTTCGACAGCTGACATTCACCGTGCATGTTTAAATAGGGCATGGGTTAGAAAGCTACTAAATATACTGCATTCACAGCTAATCTACGACATTAGCACGCAGGCAACAACTTGAATTGTGTTATAATTACTTCTTTTTTTTGTTACCAACTTCAAGGCCAACGAAATTTACGATTCTGCTGCAAAGGATTTAATTTGCAATCAATGGAAGTGTAGTAGTCTGCACTGACCTCTCAGGCAAGTAACCACATAGACAGGTAGGCGTGGGTAGTGTGGTGATATCAGGGAGCCTAGGTGGTGTAATGGTTAGCACACTGGCCCGGAAGGCAAAGACATGTGGGTTCGTGTCCCGATCTAGGCGCAATATTTCCCCTTTTCATCACCCCTACGACACTAGTCATCCCCCTGGAATTGTAAGTCTTTTAATGCTTACAATTACATACATACAGGCAATGCACTTACAGATATACATACACAGGGTAGGTTCAACAACTATACATCGCGTAGCTTTACAGGATCATGGTCATGGCAACCAGTGTCATGGGGGTGATGAAAATGGGAAATATTGCGCCTAGAGCGGGACTTGAACCCACATCTCTTTGCATTCAGGGCCAGTGTACTAACCATTACACCACCTAGGCTCCCTGATATCACCATACTGCCCAAGCCTACCTGTCTATGCGGCTCCTTGCCCGAGAGGTCAGTGCAGACTACTACAGAAGCTTCTTCTGTTCTTCTTCTTTTTAATTAAAAAATAAATATACCCAATTTCTTTGAGCTGTTATTTAACCTTTGGCGTAGAAATAAAAGCAATTCTTATTGGTGGTGGTACATCGGATGTGTGGGTCGGTGAGCGGGTGGGTGAAGAAACTGTAGTGGATATTGACCGCTGCTTAATGTGCCATTCAGTTGTAAGCAGATGGCGCGCCACCTTAGAGTAAGCGAGAAATGGGGATGGGGGGGGGGGGGGGGGGGTAAGGGCTGCTTCGGTGAGGGGGGAACTTATATATAGTATTGGCTTTTTAAATGTTAAAGCTTATGATATTCGCAAGAGGGTGTACCTGCTACTTCATTCGAGGAGAGAGGTCGGATGCATAGGACTATTTAGAGCACTACGACCTATATTATTCTGCCCAGGAAAAATAATATGAAGAGTTCAGGCGCAAAACCATGTAAACGCCATTCCAAATTTTGATTAAAATGAATTTTTTCCAAGAAGATAATTTTAATTCTTACAATTTCCACTTTTCTAGTGATAACATAATTATGGAGCAAAGAACCAACAAATAAGAATGTAAAAAGAGGAATCTTTTAAGGTTTGATTTCAATGTTTAACTCAATTTCTGGATTGCTGTTTACGTGGTTTTGTGCCTGAACTGTTCATATATCAATTTGAGACAAAAACACTATCCCTTATTGATATCTGACACGTATTTAACTTAACCGAAAAGCAATGCCCTTTGTTCTGTTATCCTCTGCACCGGTGACTGTAAATACAGCAGGAATGCCACCTTTCTCACTGTGTGTATTGCGTCGTTCTGTATGCCATGACACCTGGATTTGTGACCTTTATACCGTCGAAGGTCAAGGCCGCTGACTGTACTTCAGCGTCTGATGCCAATATTTAGTTGCCTCGCCCGATGATTGTAAGGTTCGGCTATTTCCTTTAAATAAATATATTAGGTTAATCATTATTATATTCCCGTCGGAGTACCTTTATCATAAATGGCAAACTTTTGAGATATTTGAAGTGAAAACATATCAAATAAATTTTAGCATGCATGTTGAAATGCTGATACCATATGGTTCAGCAGTAGCGGTTTCTATTAACTTGAGCAGTAACAACTGCTTAATAAGTACACCAGTACCTACCTTGAAAATGTGAAATCGAATTCTCACAACAAAAGAGCCACAGAGACCAAGACACTGCTGGGAGGAGGGAGTGCCCATTGGTTTATATTATTTCACAGTATCATCTGCAAAATTCAGAGTTTTTTTAAGTGTTTTTTTAAGCCGCTAAGGCAATAGATCCAACAAATATAATATCGGTGCATGTGTCACGTGAGCCTCATTGCGACCATGTTGACCTACATATGGCGCATTGGGACCTGATGTTATCATCACTGAGCTGCTCGGCCCCCAAACACAACACCCTTCATTATTACATCCATTCCCCAGCAGGAGCAGCTCGGGGAACCCCGTGGAGAAGGTGGGGTGCCCCGCACACAGAAGCCCATGACCCGCTCGCCCCCAGAGCGTGGCCACCGGCGGCCCACAGAACCTGGGGTATCCCTACTCCCGGCCACATAGTCCAGGACGCTCCAGGGCATTGATCGTTCACTGGGTGCTGGGCCTGTCTCTCATAGAGCCTGCTGAACGTGGTGGCCGAATCGGTAAGACCGGACTCTTTCGGTGAGAGAGCTCGGGAGTTCAGCCGAGTTAAATCAATCAACGACTTACAAAATTGGTACTTGTTGCTTCCTAGCCTGGTGCACGGCATTAATAAGATAGGGCAAGGACTGATTCGCTCAGTATCAGGATAATGTGATTGAGCGGGATATCGGGGCATAGTCAGTCACCTGGTCTCCCAGTGCGACAGCATTATATTTTCGCCATGAATGTGCCCTGTCACAAGTTGGCACTCGTCCTGATATTACCTTAGATGTTGCTAGGACGTAAAACCCAAACAAACTCCATCAGATCACATAGCCCCAGGTCCCATCTGCCTACAGAGCCCCTAGGTTCCTCCTGCCCACGGAGCCGCCGGCGCCCAGCCGGCCCACAGAACCGCCGGCGCCCAGCCTGCCCACAGAGCCTCCGGCGTCCAGCCGCCCCACGGAGCCGCCGGCGCCCAGCCGGCCCACGGAGCCGCCGGCGCCCAGCCGGCCCACAGAGACGCTGGTCCCAGCCCGCCCGTAGAGCCCTGGGGCCCGTCTGTCCGTCGCCGAATGAAAGAGTGGCGCCAAAAACATATTAGCGCCGAGAAAGGGACAGCAGAGAGCCCGCTTCCAAAGCCTTCGTGTGATTGATACACGGGGTAATGAGTGGCGATGCCCTCTTCCCGGCTTAGCCTGTTTGCACGGCTGTTGTGCAGTGTGGACCCACTTACAGGGGGTTATAAATCCACACTACCGACAAACTATTATAGAGCTTCCCGACAGGCAAAGAGGCATTTTGTGTCGGTGTAAGTCCTCCCCACTCACCCCCCTGAACCCCCCTCTCCACACACCCCGGCTCAGTGCTGCGTCAGTAGAGGCGGGATAGTATCATAATACTCTTCTATATGATCTAGGTAGGCTTGACATAACTAACCGACGTGCCACTATTCTATCGTGGAGGTGTGCATGCATGGTGTATACGCTGGACCGTTCATCCTCTTATATTAGGACATGTACCGACTTGTGAGAGTGCGCACTCACGGTGACTTTATAGTGCTGCCCCACTGGGAGACCAGGCCATCAGCCCCATGACCTGATATCCCACTCAGTGACATTATCCTGATACTGAGCCAGTCATGTCTTACCCTATCCTAAGAATGCAGAGTGCCTGGCTATGAAGCGATGAGTATAAATTGGTAAGTCATTGGTTTGACTCGACCATGGTTCGAAACCGTGGGTTCAAATCCCCGATCTACCAAAATGGGACACAGACGCTCAACTCATTCAGCCATATCGTCTGGCCTTGTAGTATAATTACTGAAATAGCGAGGCTGTTTGAGGTAGGTGAGGGTGTTTTTGTTGGGAGGGGGCTTCGAAGGGGGCGGATAGTCTTGTTTGCATTACTTGTGTGACTTCAGTGACCTTGGCATAGCATCAGTGATCTTGGCATACCTTCAGTGACCTTGCCACAGCTTCAGTGACCCTGGCGAAAGGGACCAGGCGTATGTCCACTTTAATGCCTTTGCTGGTTTTGACATTGATCAGTATTCTGCAGATTCCACCCCGAGCAACCTACTACTCCGCCCCGACCACTCAGGCCTTGAGCGCCGCCACCTGCCAATACACACCCACACACCCACACACCCACACACCCACACATCCACACATCCACACACTCACACCCCGAATCCCACAGCCTCGCCCCACCAGGGTCACGTGACCATCACCAACTGAGCTGATCTGAGAAGTTCCGAGCAGTTCCCATTAATGCTGAGCAGTTCTGAGTATTCCATATCAATACCATTTAAAGCTGCATAGTCCGATGAAATATCAAATTTTCAAAACCAAACCAATTATCTAGATTTGATTTTACATACCTAACTTTGATACTGATGCACTTATTAAGCATTTGTTTCTGCGTAGAAGGCAATACTGAGTCAATTTAACAGAACCTGTTACTGCAGAAGTCTATGGTGTCAGAGTTGTGGCCAGGTTGCCGAAACTAATTTTCCATGTTTGCACCCAAAATATCTCAAAAGTTTACCATTTAAAATAAAAGTAACTTTCAACTAATGTAAAGTAGATACTAATGATCGATCTAATATATTTATCTCAGAAAAAAATACAGAAATTCAAAACCATCGGACTATGCAACTTTAAATAATACTTGGAAAAGTCACTCGCGAGTAAATAATCAACATTCTAGGTTAAAATTATATAGCTTTGCACTGGGTATCTACCTTTACCATTTTTTAAATGTACTTTAAATTTTGATGGCAACCATTTATTATAGTACATTGTAGTATATAATTAGCCATAAACATAACACAACAGGCTAATCCGGCTATTTGACTATCAGATTTTGTGGACTTCAAGGTCAGCTTACCGAATATGTTAAACATGATAATTTTCGTAGCAACCATTAGAAGGCGTTGAATATAATTTATAATAATATATTTTCAACAAGGGCGATCTGTGCGTGCAAGCTTTAGTGAACAGAAGCATACATCACCGGACGACCAGTGCATCGGTCTTTAGAAAGTGTATATTCCGATGAATAATTTGTTCCAACCGACTTAATATTGCCAACCTTTTAAAAATTAAAAACACACTTAATTAATGTACTCATCAGGCATCAGACAGACGGTGCAACACCTACTGGTCTGTCCCATGATGGCCACTGCCTGCTCTGCTGCAGACGTGACATTGGCCAACAACATTGCCATCAGCTGCTCTAAACACTGGGAGAGCAGCATCTGGAATAGACAACTGGTGGAAGGACACGACGAAGAAGAAGAATTAATGTAGTATCAGGCTGCCTGGTCTGCGAACTGCTTATCGATCATTCAAATATACGAGGATAGTACATCTTTAACCTTGACTTAACTTTATCACCACAATTCAGGCTGCATTCATTACAGAAGATTAGATAAGTTTGATAGCAAAGGGCTTGGTGAGGCATGAAACTCATCTGACTGATTATAGCTCAACACATCCCTCCCATCCCCATTTATATCAACACCATCTTGATTTTGCTGATAAATACCCTTCCTCTATAGATATATACCTTTTATACATATATGTATATATGTATATATATATATATTTATTATAGAACCTGACATTATTCAAGGAAATGCGAATTAGGTAGTTGTCTTAAAAAGAAATATGTAACAATATATATTATTGATGTGTTCCTGTGCCAATGTATTGATTGGCTTGCTGGAACTTCAGATCCTACCAACATTTAAAGTTTTATCAACATGGATACCAAGTCGCGATAGTGCATACTGATGGCGACGTTATAGTGTTGCCCCACTGTGAAAACCAGGCCACCCGTACCATGACCCAATACCACACTGAATCATGTTATCCTGATAGTGCGCGATGGTATTACTATTAATGGCGAGCACATGAGTAGCTGGCAACAATTATCAAATTGGTAAATCATTGGTGTGACGATGTCGGGACTAGAACCCTCGGGGGAAGGCAGCTAGTGCTCTTACCGATTAGGCCATCCCGCCCGGTGTAACAGTAGCACGTGGCACCCAGTGAAGCAGATATTAATTGAGCTGTCTCAGCACGAAATAGCAACTGCCCGACACATAATGTATCATGATGTTGTGTTCATAACACACAGTCCATCAAAGGTGTTTCCTACGGTGCGTATAGCTTGTCATACATAGACACAGGTAGCGAGAGGGTACTGGACCTGCCGGTAGGGGGGGGTAGGTGTATGGGTGTCTGTGGGGGGGGGGGGTCGGTGTGTTGGTGTGTGAGTGTGGGTGTGTTGGTGCGTTGGTGTATTGGTGCGTGTGTGTGGGTGTGTTGGTGCGTGGGTGTGTTGGTGTGGGTGAGTGTGTGGGTGTGTTGGCGCGTTGGTGTGGGTGAGTGTGCGCGCGTGAGTGTGTGTGTGGGCCCTTTGGTGGGTGTGGGTGTGTTTGTGTGTAGGTGTGTTGGTGTATTGGTGTAGGTGTGTTGGTGCGTGAGTGTTGGTGCGTTGTGTGGGTGTGTTGGTGTGGGTGTGTTGGTGCGTTGGTGTGGGTGAGTGTGTGGGTGTGTTGGTGTGGGTGAGTGTGTGTGCGTGAGTGTGTGTGTGTGGGCGCTTTGGTGGGTGTGTTGGTGTGTTATTGGGTGGGTGGGATCTTACTACTGAGAATTCCCAATGGACCTATTTTCTATAAAGCCCTTCAGGTACTGTTCCAAGAAAGTCTCTACACTATAGTGTGTTTTCTCTAAGGGCTTTGGAGCTTACTTCCCACCAAGCCCCATAACAAGCTGTTGTTATCCATGAAGCGTTATAGGTGGGTGGTTCGTTCCTTCAACTTATCAGTGTACAGGTATACAAGTGACACATATCCTACACCGTACTGGAATGCAATAGCTTTTGTAGAAACATATTAAACCTTCGAAATCCAATACAATAATCAAATGTAGCAAACCAGAACCCTACAGCAATAAGTTAATTAATTAAATATTTATTGCAATTTGATGCTCCTATTCTATGCTACTACAATACAAAATAGGTAGGTACAATATAATATATGTCTAGCATATCGGTGTGCACAAGAAAATTAAGCTTGCATGTTTTCACCTTAAATATCTCAATTTAAATATCCTAAGCAAAGCAGTAATGAAGATAAAGGCAACGCCACCAAATGTGTGTTAGTAGTGTCTCTAATCTTGTTGCTAGGACGTAAAACAACAACAGACATATCAGGTCATATTAGGACGGGTCTCTGATCGGTAGACGTGCAACGTAGTAAAGAACCTCACCTGTTGGTGAGTTGTGTGGGTGCAATTCCCCGCTGATGAGGAAGCGCCAATGGTAGCTTCCTTAGCTGACGTGGCAGACGGCGACACAACTGTCAGCATTGCGCGCGCGCAACACCAGAATATCTAAGTTACATAACAAGGATCAGCATTATATTATATTATTGTTGTTTCGTTTGTTGTGTTAAGTCCTAGCAACATCTGAGTTTAGCCAGTTAGATGATAAATAATGATTGTCGTATGTAAATTAACAAATGTGTATTCAAATTCCAACCGTTAATGAAGTTACACCAATTTAAACATATACACTTACAACAATACAACGGGAAATGACTCCCTACACCAGGTTCTAAAGGTGGATGGATGGATGGATGGAGGAAGGGCGGGAGTGAGAGAAAGCTGGGTGTGGTGATGCCAAAATGAGGCAAATCATTTGTATATATCGCATGTGAAGTATTTACGCCAATAATTAATACTCTCCAAGACTTCCCACCACGACCACCCACACGCCACGTCTAATCAGAGTGAGAGGTGTGCGTGTGGGTAGGTGTGAGGTTGTGATGGGGGGGACGTGTGAAGGGTGGGGGCTGGGGGTGGGAGGGCGGGGGGGGTGCCGGGGACGGTGCTGTGGAAGTGTCTATTTCCAGGAGACACTAAATTAGCGACGCTGTCATCTGAGACGATTAATTACGAACGGCTGATGAAGCCTTCAGCGGTAATGTGGGAATGATGGCACAATTCCCCGCTGATGAGGAAGCGCCAAGGGTAGCTTCCTTAGCTGACATGGCACACGGTGACAAAACTGTCAGCATTGTGCGCGAGCAACACCAGAATATCTAAGTTACATAACAATTATCAGCATTATATTATATTATTGTTGTTTCGTTTGTTTTAAGTCGTAGCACCATCAGGACGGGTACCGACTTGTGACAGTGCGCGCACATGGCAACTTTATAGTGCTGCCCCACTTGGAAACCAGGCCGCCAACAAGCACCATGACCTGATATACCACTCAGTCACATTATCCTGACTGAGCCAACCAGTCCTTGCCCTATCCTAATAATGTCAACCGCCAGGCTAGGAAGTGACAAGTATCAATTTTTAAGTCATTGGTTTGACTCGACCAGGATTCAAACCCAAAAACTCATGGGTTTGGATCCCCTGATCTCCCAAAACAGGAGACATGCGCTCTACTCATTCGGCCACCCTGTCTGGTCGCATTAAAGCAAGAGCCGTAACACCTGGTAACTATTTACACAAACTTTGTCCCCATGTCTGGCATATTCCAGTCCATAGCAGTTACCAGTTTGTTCTCCATGTCCATGTCAGGGGAAACAAGGTAAGCTTCTCAGCTGACGTCGCACACGACGGCAAATGTATAAGACGAAAATATATAAGTTATGGAACAGCATCAAAGCAGAGCCATATCACCTGGTAACTATTTCCACAAACTTTGTCCCGGTGTCTCTCACATCCCAGTCCATATCAACTACCAGTTTGTTCTACATGGTCAGGTACCTTGCCTTGCCTGCCATCTGTGGGGGAGGCAAGGCAAGGGTGCCCTGCCTTATCTGCTACAGGTCATCAGATCAAAGCAGATCCATAACATCTTGTAACTAACCATCTCCACAAAGTTTGAGCTTGTGTTTCTCACAGTTCAGTCCTCAGCATTTACCCGTTTGTTTTACATGATCAAGTACCTTTATAACCTCGTCTGCCATCTGTGGAGGAGACACGGTAAAGTACCTTGTCACAGATGATAGACATGGCCAGGCACTTGACCATGCTGATCTGGACAAAGTTTTCCTTTGCTGCCATTATCAATTCAAATTAGAACGGGCGATATATGACCCACATGCCCTACCAAAGACGCAGTGCCAACATGCAGTCTTGGCATCTGCCAAGGACAAACCAGCAGCCAACATGTGGCTGCCACATTGTGCCGCAGTTCCGCTGGTCCTTCGAGTAGGACTACAGCTGCGCCCTCCCCCCCCCCCCTCTCCCAGCCCCCGCAACCCAGGTCTGGGACTTACTCAGCATATCGGGTCACAGCTTCAGTTTGCACACAATGGAAATAGGGATTTGTGTCACTCCTAGCTTTTATCCTTCACTACGGACCCTATACTTTAAACTCAAAGAAAGTTTGTTTTATTTAACAACGCCTCTAGAGCACATGGATTTTTATCATCGGCTATTGGACATCAAACATTTGGTCATTTTTACACTTTAGAGGAAACCTGCTGGCGCCACATAGGCTACTCTTTCTGATAAACAGCAAGGGTTCTTTTATATGCACTTTCCTAAAGTCAGGACAGCACATACCACAGCCTTTGATGAACGAGTTGTGGACCACTGGTTGGAATGGAAAATAGCCCAAACTGCAAATGTGTCCACTGAAGTATACTTTAAACTCATTTTGCACTTATAATATATATAAACATATGCTTCCCAGTAACGAACCATGGTAGAATTCTTGCCGTACATTTGTTTCTAATGTAGGTTGCAGTGAAATTATCCTAGTACATATTTTACGTTAGATAAAATACCATTTCGTGCATGTGCATTCACCACCTCCCCAAACCTTCCACTGCGTAACCTGAAGCTGTGACCTCACATGCCGAGTCACAGATTCAGTCCTTCCTGAGGAACCACTGGAACTTGGAACACCTGCCATTTCTGTTTGGGGACCAGGTAGAATACTTGCACTGTCATTTACCAACCTATTCACTAAGCTAGGATACAAGAATCCCGACAAATGTGGTACGTTGCCACTATATTGACCAGACAGGGTGGCTGAATGAGTAGAGCATCCATCTCCTGTTTTGGGAGATCGGGAGATCTGAACCCATGAGTTTGTGGGTTTGAATCCTGGTCGAGTCAAACCAATGACATAAAAATTGATACTTGTCACTTCCTAGCCTGGTACTCATCATTATTAGGATAGGGCAAGGACTGGGTGGCTCAGTGTCAGGATAATGTGACTGAGTGGGATATCAGGTCATGAGACTCAAGGCCTGGTATCCCATTGTGGCAACACTATAAAGTTGCCATGAGTGAGCACTGTCACAATCGGTATCTGTCCTGATGTGACCTTAGATGTTGCTAGGATGTAAAACAAAAAAGAACAGCTACTATTATTGTATCAAATCAGCGTGCGTGATAACCTTTTAGCTTTGCCTGACAAGCAGGCATATGATTGGGTGCAGGGAAAAAACTGAATTCTTTTTTAGGTTATCGTGGGGACACACAGTATCCGCCTGATTCACGAAAGGGATGCAAATATTTTATTTCAGAGGTGTTTCGGCGACCAGAAAAAAAAGGCATTTAAAAAAGAACGGAATTCCGGTTTCGGCGGCCAGAATAAAAAAGGGAATCTGGTTAAAACCGGAGAAATCACATGGTGGTATAAGAAAGCTAGCACAAGCTTCTTTCTACTGCTAAGCGAACTGATAGTTTGAAAAGAAGGGCGAAAAACACATGTGCATGCGCACAGTGGAAGGTGGGTGTTTGACATTATTTAAATCATTTGAGAATTGAAATGTTATTATTTCGTTGTCTTATGATGCAACCGTAAATCGGAGAATAGCATGAAGCTCACAAGATATCTGCCTATGACTTAGACTTTGCAATACCGTGGATTAATATAATATGACCCATGAGTATATGACATATTGCGTGGCAATTATCTACCCAGCCAAGCCATTGTATACTATACGTGTTACTCCTACCTTATACCCCTGTCACACTACGACGTAACGAGCCAACGTGAGGCTAACGTGGTCATTTTTCGTCATTACGTTGGGTTACGTTATGATGACGTCAGAATGACGTTAGAATGATGTCGAGCTACGGCACATTACGTCGTGTTCCGTCGAGTTACGTCAAGGTTTTAGACATGTTTAAAACTTTTGACGTAGGTCAAACGTAAGGGTTTACGTTCGCCGTACGTTCTGTTCATGTTCTGTGAACGTCAATGACGTTAAATGGACGTTATTCCAATGCTGCTCATTACGTTCAACTATGTTCCACTACGTTGACCCACATTAAAACGAGTGCAAATGCCCACGGGGCATAATGGGAACGTCAGGAGAACGTCAGGAGAACGTCAGGAGAACGTCAGGAGAACGTCTGGAGAACGTCAGGAGAACGTGCATTCAACATACGTTCAGCGTCTCATGACGTATGTAACGTAACATAGCGTTCTTCTGGCGATGGAATAACGTTCATAACGTTCCGTTAGCGTAATTACGTTGTCCTCTCTCGTTGAATGACGGCATCACTACGCTTTACCACCGTTACTCTCTCATCCACTACGCTGCATCCACGTTCAACTTGTGCCCAAATTTGCATAATACGCCAAGAAGTTCAACGTTCTTAACGTTCTCCCTACGCTGACGTCATTACATCATAGTGTGACAGGGCCATAAGATGTCTATTATACGTTCAATCAGTGTGAATCAGCAATTCTCTGCTTTCCATGGGATTCATATTCAGAAAGCAGGCCACTTCTTGAGACGCTGCAGTGGGTTTGTTTGTTTTAAGTCCTAGGAACATCTAAGGTCATATCAGAATGGGTACCCACTTGTAACAGTACACACTCATTACGACTTTATAATGCTGCCACACTGGGAGACCAGGCCACCAGTACCCTGACCTGATATCCCACTCAGTCACATTGGTTGTAATGCGAAGCATTACGTTTGATGCGAGGAGAGGAAGAGACCCTCCCCCGCCCCGGGCTGTCGCGCTGCGCTCACACCTCACCCGACGCCGCCGCGCGCCGCTCCCTCCCCCGCCCCCGTGTCGCACAGCGTTTAGCCTCACCCGACGCCCGCTGCTCACCCTCACTTGCCCTCCCCCGGGCCGGCAGCATTCACACCTCACCTGCTGTCGCCCGTGCCCCCTTCCCTTATAAGGCCGCCCGCCGGCCTCCCTCAGGCACTCGCCTTCCTGCCGCCTTCCACCCTCTGCCCTTTTCTCCTTTGGGCCTCATCTCCTCTACTGCTCCACCTCGGACCGCCGCTCCTCCTCGGACCGATCCATCATGCCTGGGCGCGGAAAAGGGAAAAGCCGGAGGAGCACCAGGACTACCAGCACCAGGACTTCCGTCATGGCCACGCCAGGGCCCTCCTCGGGCTCGCCGGGAGGCTCCGCACCCTCCTCGGCCCCGGCGTCACCCTCGGCGCCCTCGGGCCGCCCCTCCAGCGATATGGCCGCCATCCTGGAGGCGATCAGCCGGCTTGCCACCCGCGTGGAAGCCGTCGAGACCGGGGTCGCCCGAGGAGGCCGGACAGCCCCCAGCCCGCATCAAGGCGGGAGGCCGCCTACACCCTGCCGCCCGTCCCAGCGCCTCGGGCCCACGCCGCGACCGGGAGCCGACCGCCTCCCCCGCCTCAAGCGACTCTGCCCGGGGCGGTACATCCGCAGTACGAGGGGTACAGCCGCCTCGCTGCCGCGCCGGCCCCGGCGCCCACCTACCGCCAGGAGATGGTGGAGCACAGCCCAGCATCCGCGGCCGACGCAGTCCGCGAGATCCTGGCCTCCGCCGAGGCGCACCACACCGTCCGGCGCCGAGGTGTCCCCTCAGATTATGTCTTCCCATCCGACCTGGTGGAGAGGGGGCCGGGACGGAAGCCGGAGAAACTGGGTGAGGCCACCAAGGACGAGTATCACCTCACCCTCCTCACCTTGGTCAGCCACCCCTCCTTCCCCGCCCACTCTCTCCAGGGCCTCCACCACCATCACCTCACCATCATGAGGGACAACCTCGTCCACCCGTGGCCGACCGTCCGCCGGTACTCAGAGACCATCTTCTCATGGATCGCGGACGAGGGGGCTCCCCCAAGGGTGGCACGACCCCGTGGCCCTCAACATGCTCCGAGTCGACAGCATGCTGACCATGGACTCCCTCACCACGCCCCCCACCCCGGCAACACCAGCTCCCCGAGGCGAGGATGGGGCCCGTGGCGCACACCTGCCCCGGCCCCAAGTCGACACCCGCACCGCCTACGATAGGCACGCTCACGGGGCCCCCTGCCCCGCTTGGAACCGCGATCCTGCCTCGTGCGATCGGGCCCCCGTCGGGGAGGCCCACGGCGAGGTGGGAGACAGGCGCCGGCACGTCTGTGCCTATTGCGCCAACGTACGGCGCATATTAACTATGCACAGCGAGGCCGGATGCCTCACCAAGCAAGCGCGTGAGCGCCAGACACCGGCCGCCTCGGCGGATTTTTGATCCGCCGCCTACTCAAGCCCTTGCCTACTCTTTGGCGGAGGGCTCCTCGGCCCCCCCCTCACCAGAACTCTGACATTGCTCCTTATGAGCCCCTGATGTATTTATCCTTTTCTGCTCCTCATGAGCCCTTCACTGCATTGTTTATTGTTGCTCCTCATGAGCCCTATCATTGCTTTTCTCCTCCTCAGCCTGCTTATTATCTGTTCCTCTGTATGCTCTGTTGTTGAGGCATTAATAAAACGCCTTTCTTTCCACCCCCGCCTTGCCTTCTTCCTTTTCGCGCATCGGTCGTAATGCGAAGCATTACGTTTGATGTGAGGAGAGGAAGAGACCCTCCCCCGCCCCGGGCTGTCGCGCTGCGCTCACACCTCACCCGACGCCGCCGCGTGCCGCTCCCTCCCCCGCCCCCGTGTCGCGCAGCGTTCACGCCTCACCCGACGCCCGCTGCTCACCCTCACTCACCCTCCCCCGGGCCGGCAGCATTCACACCTCACCTGCTGTCGCCCGTCCCCCCTTCCCTTATAAGGCCGCCTGCCGGCCTCCCTCAGGCACTCGCCATCCTGCCGCCTTCCACCCTCTGCCCTTTTCTCCTCCACCCACCCACCCAACTTTCCCTCTTAAACCCTCCTCTTTCAGCGGCGGAGGGCTCCTCGGCCCCCCCCTCACCAGAACTCTGACATTGCTCCTTATGAGCCCCTGTTGTATTTATCCTTTTCTGCTCCTCATGAGCCCTTCACTGCATTGCTCCTCATGAGCCTGTTTATTGTTGCTCCTCATGAGCCCTATCATTGCTTTTCTCCTCCTCAGCCTGCTTATTATCTGTTCCTCTGTATGCTCTGTTGTTGAGGCGTTAATAAAACGCCTTTCTTTCCACCCTCGCCTTGCTTTCTTCCTTTTCGCGCATCATCCTGACACCGAGCCAACCAGTCCTTGCCCTCTCCTAATAATGCCGAGTGCCTGGCTAGGAGGCGACAGGTATCAATGTTGTATGTCATTGGGTTGACACGACCGGGAATTGAACTCCCGACCTTCCGCACGGGAGGCTTGCACTCTACCGATTAGGCCACTGCTTCCGGTCCCCCACAGTAGGAAGCTGCGGACAGTTGGTGTTGCTGTCATGTTGACAGTGGCGGACAGTTGTAACTGGTGTCACTGTCACGTGACGGTTGAGGAGGCATTGAAAGTCATGGCTGTCCTGACAGCCAGTGCCCTTGTTATTACCACAGATATGTCGTGCAGAACCCATCCGTCACTGTCACAACCCTATTCGGGGGTAGGAGCTGCGGCGTCGGGTATGTGGGGAAGGGGTGTGGGTGTGCGGCATGTAGGGAGTGTCAGGGTGTGCGGCCATATGTGTGTGGGAGTGGGGGTGGTGGAGGAGGGGTGGAGAGGTGGGGGAGGGGGTAGAAGAACTGCCTCTGCCTATGATGTATTATATTACAATGGGGATTACCACTTACTTGTTAGAAAGAAACGAAATGCAGTCATACTCATAGCAAATACACGCCGTAGAAGTGGATTAATGATTAACAATGGACACTAAGAATGGGCTTTGAGATTCATCCTTTAATAGTGCATATATCACGATAAATACAATAAGAACCATGTTTGTATGTGATATTGTATGGTACATGCAGCCTGTATGTCCTTCCGTGTTTAGCCAGTCTCCAGTTCTGGTCTGACGTTCGGCATAATACAATAAGCACCAATCCAGTGTCGGAGCTCAAAGTCCACATGCTCTCTCAAAGAGATCGCCCGCGCAAATGCCCGACAATCCCTTGCTGACGTGATCCAGATTATAATCTCGACCAGACATCAGACACACCTCAACACAGTCCTGCTATGTGTCCCCTCCCATATAGGACTCTATGGTAATGACCCTGCCACTGAGGACTGGCAGGCCCCACCTCGTCCCCATACCTGACTTGACACCACAGCCAACTAACCACTAAGTTTCACTAACAACTATTAGGTAACCCCACCCACTGCCTAACTAATTCCATCCTCACTTCACTTATTCCTCTGGCCTTGGCCAGACTTACTGTGCATACAGGTGAATTTGGAGGGACTGAAGTTTGGCTTCTGGTCAAGTCAAACCAATGACTTAAAATAGGTACATGTTGCTGCTCGGCGCTTGTCGTCATGAGGTCAGGACAGGGACTGGGCACACAGTGTCAGGTTAGTGTGACTGTGTGGGACATCAGGTCATGGTGCCGGCAGTCTGATTTCCCAGTGGTGCTGCACTATAAAGTCACCTTGAATGCATGCTGTCACAAGTCGGTGCAGGTCCTGGTATGGCCTAGGGTCTTACTGGGGCGTAAAACTACACCAACCACCCAGCCTCCCCCGGCCCTCTCAGAGGACTGTGGTTGGGCTCTTAGACTGCCTTTTTCCTTATCCCCCCCCCCAATTTCTCTGACCACTACCCATGGGAAGCCAACTCCTGACCACATGGGACCGCTTTCAGTGGTGACCATACAGTTCTGCAGATTTGCAGCCTTCAGTGCAGCAATGTGACTGAAAACTCCCAAAAACAAAACACATGCTTTGTTCTTTAACATCAAACCCGATATATATATATATATATATATATATGCACACGCACATGCACACACGGAAACCAGGGAGTACTGAGGGAGGTTCATGTTGGTGCAGGTTTGATCTTAAAGAGTATATATGTGTGTATATGTGTATATATATATATATATATGTATGGGTATATATGTATATGTATATGTATTGTTGTAGTTGGGATATTATCCTTATGTCGTACTGAATTGTACATGGGCACAACGTGATATATAATCAAATGGGACGCCGTTGCTTACAGATAAAGCGGAATAGTCCAATGAAAGCATCACATTTTCAAAACCAAAAGTCACTTAGATTTGATCCTACATATGCAATTTAGACATAGATGCAATATTCCTTCTATGCAGCAATAAGTTCACCACTATAACAAAGTATGTGATCGTTGAAGACTATGATGTCCACCATATTTTTTACTTGCATGCCAACATTAATTTGGCATGTTTTAACTTGAAGTATCTCCAAAATTAACTTTCTTAAATACAAAATATACACTTCAAATTAAAGTTAAGTAGATTCTAATTATCAACATAATATATTCATATAAGAATATACCGTATAAACTCATAACTATGTTACTTTAATCTACCATTTCCACGTCATTATATGTGATTCAGAAGGAACACACCTATAGAAAGAAGAAACATAATAACTAATATGGCATGTATTTAGAAATTGCGCACAAACATACAAAATAGTAAACCTTATATTACATATTGAGTTGTTTTAGTTGGTGCCGTGTTTATTATCTGTAGCGAATTTGGTTATGGGGGGGGGGGGGGGATCTGAAACATGTTCAGAGTAAAGCTCGTGTTCTCCTTAGTAAAAAGGACCCACTCCTTGATTGTGGGTTTCCGATTTCATCTGTCACTCACCATTCTCCCCATACAACACCAGTCTTTGGTTCGTGATGGCGGTTACAATGGGTCGATTCACACAAGCACACACACGCACACATATATATATATATATATATATATATATATATATATATATATATAATATATATGGATGTGTGTTGGAACGTGGAAGTGACATTCTCGACAAACACAGCCTCCTTGAAACAGTGTCCTCGTATATGTTACTTATATAATTAGGCTGATACATTTTCAATACGTATTATATATGTGATGTATACCGTATTATCCGAGTATAAAGATACGTAAGGGAATATTACTTATTATTATTATTATTGTTATCCTCCGTAAGATACAACACTTTACCAGGGGCGCCATCTCGCCCACCTCATCCCCCCCCCCCCCCCATATGTTGACCAGTCAGTCTCACCGGAGGATTTTTTCTTTACACACACATTATATATAGATATCATATATATATGATGTATAACGCATTGTACAAATATAAATGCTAAGGGAACATATACTTCCCACTATATTCCACCATAGGCGCCGTGGAGTGCCCCCCCCCCCCCCGCCCTCCCTCCCGCCACCTGTCGGGGTAATATCCCGGGTTCCCCGCCCCTCGCAAGATGAATTACAGTAGATGTACATATATTACAAATTATATATTTCTATATGATATATTACAATCATAATTTACTAGCTCAAGGAAGGCTTGCGCTTTTGCTGCCGAGCCGGCGTTAAATCACCGCCAATCAATGAAGATGGCGTAAGCAAAAAATATGATGCCGGATAATGATCTACGATGAGTCAGTTTCACAGGGTGTGTAAGTAAATTCAAGTTTATACTGTGAATAATGAATGTAGATTATCACTATACATTAGTGGTATGTTGCACTAGCTACGTATGTTAACACATACGAGTTCTATATTACAATATATTACTTGCTATATAACACTAGTTGTGGCTATATCCATATGAAGAGTTCAGGAGCAAAACCCCATAAACACCGATCCAAATATTGAAATAAACATTGGAGCAAAATCTTCAAAATGTTACGATTTTACATTCCTATGTTCTTGTCCTTGCTCCATACCCATTTCTTCACAACCATCACAAAAATTACCTTCATGTAAACTTTTAAAGTTTTAAGTAAATTTTGGGATTTGCGCTTATGTGGATTTGTGCACAAACTCTTCCTATACGCATGCATATACATATATTATCAGACATGGGTTGGAACTATATGTAAGCCAAGCTACATTATGTTACTATAACTAAACATCCTTTCAACAGTGGTGGGTGAAGGTGGTAATTCCTCACTCGCAGGTGGCGCCATGTGAGAAACGAGGGAACTACGCCCATATTAACATATATTATAGTTGACCACACACATTTATATAAAACAGAGACGAAAACATGTTTTTGTTTATATTCCCATAAGTTGTTTATACACTACACATACGCATGCACAAACACTCACATGTATGAATATTATGTATATATATATGTATAGTGTGTATATATATATATATATATATATATATAAATAATGAGAAAGGGAGAGAGATAGAGATATAGAGAGGGCGAGGGAGAGAGGGGTGGGGTGGGGGGGGGGGGAAGCTTAGCTATTAGGTTTAGCTAGTGCAACAGACATGCATATATATATAGCAACATTTATCGGCGAACAACCATATTGGAGATAGACATATATCTACCGGGCATCACACATTGCTCCCCAGTGGATATGTACGGCGGCGTTGATCTACTATCATATAGATACGCGCAGATACTAGTGGTGTCTCGATAACACGACGCGTGGCCCAAACGAGCTTGTTAACGGGTTCTTCCCCGAGGGACTCACCTTCCAGGGAGGTGTGACGTCTTACTAATAGTAACCCATACGATTTGACAGCCTAATTAAATATAAATGTTATTCTCTATGGAAAAGGCGAAAAATACTTCTTTACGAAACTATATGTATATTTGTACATAATATATTGTATATACTATGTATATATATTGTATATATTGTATATATTGCATATGTATTGTATATATTGTATATATTGCATATATTCTATATATTGAATATATTGAATATGTTGAATATATGATATATTGCATGTATGATATATTGTACATTTGGTATAATGTATGTATGATATATTGTACATTTGGTATATTGTATGTATGATATAGTGTACATTTGGTATATTGTATGTATGATATATTGTACATTTAGATTATTGTATGTATGCTATATTGTACATTTGGTATATTGTATGTATGCTATATTGTACATTTGGTATATTGTATGTATGATATATTGTATACATTATATAATATATATTATATTATATATATTATACATATAATATATATCATGAATATTATTATATTATGTATATTACACATATTATAAATTATATATAAATCTACAATTATAATATATATTATATATAACATATATACATATATTATATATCATGAATATTATTATATTATGTATATTACACATATTATAAATTATCTATACATCTAAAATTATAATATATAATATATATTATATATAGCATATATATATTATAATGTTATATACTATATGTATTTTACATACTAACCTATATGTATTCGATCAATTATATATATATTTACATGCAATGAGTTGCACCTCGTACAGGAGACAATCTAATTCACATTAATGCTGGAATTAGTGCTTCCAAACTGATCCTGACTAGAGGTCGTGTTCAGTTGGATTCAGCGTGCACCCTGCACGTCTAGCTCTCACGTGACCATGAAGGCTACACTTACTCATCATTATGCCACCAACACGCATGTTCAAATATTGTGTGATACAAACTGGCTTCTGGGATGCACTATTCCCAAACAATTGTATAACCATCTTTCCTAGCAATTTTCTCAAATGCTATGCGGTAACACAGGACTTCTGAATCAAATTTAAGCATATTTTGCAATTTTATAACTTAATTTGTTGATTTGTTTAGGTGTTTTTATTTGCTTTTTTATTTGCTTTTTTAAATTTAATTCGATTTGTGATTTAATAAGATTTTTGATTTAATTCGATTTTTTTTAAAATATTTTTTTTAATTTGATTTGATTGGTTTTGAATTAGTTATAATTATAATTAAGTAATGCATAGCATGATTATCATATATATAGATGTGTATGTATTTATTAATACAAACAAAGATAAACCTTACATTGGTGAAATGAGAGTGTCCCATTCGACTATGTGAACGCATTAATACAGCATCATGCACCATTTATAATTAACATCCTTATATTTCTAACCAGCTAGCCCCGTTGTCCTAAATCAGTTCTGTTGGGGGGAAAAGGTCTGCGTTTCGCTGGTAATGCTCGCCCGGCCTGAGGGATGATCCGCTGGTGGACATGCCTGTTCCCACCTCCCCAGGTGGCCCGATCCGCAGCCCCCAACAATACCCCCCTTAACTGACAAGGACGAAGCGCCATGCCTAGAGCTGTGTCCGGCTCAATTACGGGTCGCCATGGCAACACCAGGCAGCCATTTTGACCTTTGACTTGTCACATGACCCCGCCCCCCCCCCCCCATCGCCCCACTTGCCGAGCGTTCTACTAATAAATCAACGAACTCGGCCTCATTACCAAACATAAGCCTTCATCTGATTCTGTGATATTCAAATGCATATATATATATATATATTTATATATATATATATATATATATATATATACTGCACAAAGAGCGATATATAAATATCACCGAGCGGACATATTTAATAAACATTGTCTCTAAAGCTGGACGGTGATTTGTTGTTGGTGTTGTTCTTGGTGGTGGTGGTGGTGGTGGTGCGTGGGTGGTGGTGGAGCTGGGTGGTGGGAGTGCAGCTGTGGTGGCAAGCAGAATTCCCGAGTGGTGCCCTCAGCTTGGAGACTTTCCGGTCCTGAAGTGTTCAGCGCACATTCTACACCAGTCACAATGAGACTAAAGAGATTCTCCCTGGACCAACAGAAAGGTAAGTTGATCCTAACTGGGGCTGGAGCAAGAGCGGGGCTCTGGGTGAACTCTTATTTAGCTGCATTTGTCATCTCTGCCAGCTATGTCATCTTGCCGTCGAGTGACCGCAGGTGGGAGGCAGCTGTAGCCTAGGTTGGGGCGCCGGAGGGAGGTGGTGGCCGATACCGGAACTAAACTACACCATCGCGAATATGATACAGCTGTGATGAACGGCCTGGGTTGGTTGGTTGGTTGGTTGTTGGAGTTTTACATCCTGGCAACATTTAATGTAATATCAGGCCGTGTACCGGACTTGTGACAGTGACAGTTCGCACTCATGGCGACTTCATAGTGCTGCCCCACTGGGAGACCAGACCACCGGCACCATGACCTGATATCCCACTCAGTAACATTATCCTGACACTGAGCCAACCAGGTGATGGGCTTGTATCAACGAATCACCGCAAGGCATTCTCGCAAGAACAACATGGGAAATTACTAACATCACATCTTGACGCCACACTGTGTTGGTGCTCTCTATCTCTCTCTATGTATACATACACGTATATTCTGCCTTACCACACATAATAGGGTGAAGTGTCAGAGCCTATGACTAGTGGCTCCGGTGTGGGAAATATGGGAACTATTTCAGTCGAGCCTAGATAAATGGTATATAATAATAGAGCAAGCTGAAGAGAGTTAGTGTCCTTGTGTATATTCCCATAATAGATTATAGAGCACATATGTGTGTGTGTGTGTGTGTGTGGAGAGAGAGAGTGAGAGAGAGAATGGGGAGGGCCATCGAGGGAGGGTACATTATGCTTTCTCGCTCGACATATATATATATATATATATATATATATATATATATATATATAGTGTGTGTACAGACATATATATATATATATATTATATATATGTATATATATATATATATATATATATATATGTAGTGGTCTGCACTGACCTCTCAGGCAAGGAGCCGCATAGACAGGTAGGCGTGGGTAGTGTGTTGATATCAGGGAGCCTAGGTGGTGTAATGGTTAGCAAACTGGCCCGGAATGCAAAGAGATGTGGGTTCGAGTCCCGCTCTAGGCACATTAATTCCCATTTTCATCACCCCCACGACACTGGTTGCCGTGACCATGATGCTATACAAGCTACGTGCTGTATAGTTGTTGAACCTACCCTGTGTATGTAAGTGCGTTGCATTGCCTGTATGTATGTAATTGTAAGCATTATAAGACTTACAATTCCAGGGGGACGAGTGTAGTGGTCTGCACTGACCTCTCAGGCAAGGAGCCGCATAGACAGGTAGGCGTGGGTAGTGTGTGTTGATATCAGGGAGCCTAGGTGGTGTAATGGTTAGCACACTGGCCCGGAATGCAAAGAGATGTGGGTTCGAGTCCCGCTCTAGGCACATTAATTCCCATTTTCATCACCCCCACGACATATATATATGTCGAACGAAACGAAAGGGGGAGATAAAGAGAGACGGAGAGAACGTGAGCGGTCTATGTGTAGCATTTGCTGCCTGCCCCATGAAAATATGGCTTTTCGGCTCCAGCCTATCACTAACACTAACAGACTGCCACTGATGCGCTATGCAGACATGAATGATAAAGGCCCTGTTATATAACCCTAACCATGTACACAGTGTCGGCACCAGACCGGGAAAAGGAAAGATACCGACTTGTGGACTAGTGGGAGGAATAGGCAGAGCTATGTGGGTGTATGTATGTGTGTGATTGGGTTTTGGAGTTTTACGTCCTGGCAACAACTACGGTAACAGTAGGATGGGTACCGACTTGTGACAGTGCACACTCATGGTGACTTTATAGTGATGCCCTACTGGGAGACCATGCTGCTAGCTAGCACCCCACTTAGTCACATTATCGTGACACTGAGCCAACCAATCCTTGTGGTTATCCTAATAATGCTGAGCGCGTGGCTGCGAAGCGGCAAGTATCACTTTTTAAGTAATTGACTTGACTCGACCAGGGTCCGAACACGTGGGTTCGAATCCCACGTGAGACGGAAGCTCAACTCATTCGGCCATCCAGTCTGGTCCAAGATAACATTAACAAGTTGTAGAAGGTGGGAGACAGGAATAACTGGCTAGTCATCTGCGTGTGTGTGTGTGTGTGTGTGTGTGTGTGCGTGTGTGTGTGTGGGAGTCAGATGAGAAGATGTGGAATGCTACCCTGTGCACTTCCACCGACCACCCACACACCACCCAGTGCGTTACCAGATCAAGGCTGTAAACATTGGGCGCACACTCGGGAGGGGGGGGGGGGGCGGAGGGGGGGGGGGGGGGGGCTCTCTGATAACGCCTAGTGGGAACCACTCAGCACAGGCCACAGGGGGAACTGGAATAGGGTGTCGGTGGCCTAATGGTTTGTATGATTAGCACGGGCTTGAACACCCCCCCCCCCCCAACTCATTTCCCCGGGGAAAAAACCCACAACAAAAAACACCCAAAACATCCCTAAGATGGACATTTTCTCTGATGATAATCAAAGTTGCACAAACCTATCATTTTGACGTTTCTGTCTTATTTATTAGATGCATATATTAAGTTGATTATTATGATTTAATGTGATTTAAAAATAAAAAAGCATTTTTATTTATCAAGGGTTCACTTCGCCACCTACCGGCAGCACACCACGCACTCAGCTCAGCTGGTTCCTGCCACACACACACACACACACACACACACGCCGGCACCTCTACTAATAAGTGCAAACATGTTAAATTAATATTGGTGTGCACAGCTAATTGCTGGACAGGCATAGTCACGTGACATACGAGCACTTCTTGATATTAGCTTTTTTTCTTTTTCTCTTTCCATATTTGAGCATGGAACATGAGCACCCAAACTGAAATAACTATTTAAGTAGTGTAGCAGTATCTAAGTTAGATAGGTACGATTTAATCTGCCTAATTTTATTGGTTTTAGCTTTCATTTTCTAAACAGCTTTAAATAAAAAGAAAACCAACGTAGATTCTCATGAAATAAGAGGTGGCTTCTAGGTTAGAAACACCCAATGCGAGCTTAGGAACAACATATTAAATAGAGGATAAAGTGTACACACATTGATACGTTATATTATATTCAGTCCGTCCAGAAATGACCTTATGTTGCCAGACGTAAAACTCCAACAACCAACCTCTGACGGCCAGTTTGTTGGTCAGATTGGGGGTGGGGGTGGGGGGATGACAGCCACAAGGGTTGGACTGGTGTCATTTTCCCTCCAGGCTGTATGAATGAAATCAGCAAAGAGAGCCTGTTACAAACACTTTCCTGACCTTTTCCACTGGGTCTAACGAATACAAATCTTCGCGCTAGGACCCATTAGTCTCACATTGCACACTCACACAACTATTCACAACCAAATGGTCCGTATATATATATATATATATATCTATATATCTATATAATATATATCTATATGGATATGTATATATATATATGTGTATATGTATATATGTATATGTATGTATATATATATGTATATACATATATCTATTTTATATATATATATATATTATATATATATATATATATATATATACTCTCACAGACTCTCACACACTATTAGTATTACTAGTATTAGCGCGGTGGTATATTTTGGTGTGTTTGTTGGTAAGGCGGGCCTGGGGTCCTCCAGATGCCACACACCGCGGGGGTTGACGACATGGGCCGCGCCTCCAGGCCCCTCGCTCGGCCCGGCTGATATTAAACCCCCTATCTGCTGATTGATGGGCCAAGGGCCCTCCAGGGAAACGGCTCGTTTAACTTCTCAGTCCGCGCTAAATACGTTAAAAAGACACCTAGATATTTCACATTAAAGATGCGCTGACAAGTCTATCAGCGTCCAGTGGGAGTTGAGGGTACTAATATATATATATATCTTCCCCTTCATATCACCTGTGATGCTGTTATTCGGACACAGACTATCAAACCATAATGGTGCTGTCACATTACGATGCTTCTCACCGGCGTGCCGCCAACGAGCAAAATAGGTTGTATGCGTCGAGACACGTCCAACTTTTCGGCAGTGTTGGGAAAAAGTTTGGCGTCAGCGCAGCGTGTTAGTAGGTGCAGCCAACGTGTGTCAACGCGTGTGGACAAAAAAATTTAAAGTTTGGTGCGACGTCCACATATGACCTTAGATGTTGGTAGGACGTAAAACAACAATGCACCATTTTGGCGCAATGTGTGGGACCGACCCTCACGCCTGCGCGGTGTGTGCCTAGCGTTCGCATAACGTTATTCCAGCACTGTCGACGGGCTTCTGATGTCGCCATAATATTGGCACCCACGCATTGACGCGCGTTGTCGGTTGTCGAAAGTTTTGTGCAAGCACAAAACTTTTGACGCATGCCAACACGCGCCGATGATCCTCGCCGACCGTCAACGTCCATCAACGTGTACAGATGTGTACCGACATGGTACCAACGCGCGCCTAACGCACGGGTAGCGCTTCCTGACGTGTGCCGACGTTCCTCCCGAAATTCACATACGTCAACTCCTGTCCACCTACCAGTAGGTAGGTGAGTCAAAAGTTCAAAATCCTCCAATTCCAGTGTACCTGGGCCCATTTGAAAGAGGATGAAGAGACAAAGAAAATGACACTTAGATCATTGCAATCCATTGAGAAATAAAGAAGTTATGATTTTTTCATTATTTTTAATTAGCCAAATTATGTCCTCACAATTAACCTTAAACCAAATGAAGAAGGTGTGATCAAAACATACTGTATTGTTAGGGAAAATGCTGTAACTTTCTTATTCCTCAACAAATTCACAAAATCTCTTTAGTATATGAACGCCAGAAGAATTCTCTATCTAGATCAATCACAAAAATCACCATTGAACAGCTGGAAATAATTATTAATAATGATCAAACATAATAATTATTAGGTTAATGCCATATTTTTTGTATTTCTTGAGTCACCATTTTGTTTTCCCATTTGCTAAAAAAAACTTTCCTCGAGCTCGTTACTACATTTCTCTTGGAAATGTATTCATGGTATTTCACAGATACATCAATAAATACATATAGAATGGGAACTATATGTTATAATTAGGGACCAAACCTTCTTTGGTGTGAAATTTTGGTGTGAAATTTTGTTGATGGATTACAAATGTGTGCAATTTGCAGAATTTCTTGAGTCGCCATTTTGTTTTTCCCATTTGGCATGATTTTTTTATTTTTTTTATTTTGCGAGCTCGTTAATTCATTTCTCATGCTTATTTCCTCCTGGTATTTCATAGATACAACAATAAATACATATATAATGGGAACTATATATTTTAATTAGGGACCATATCTGCTTTGATGTAGAATTTTGGTCATGATTACTGTACACAATCAGCTCAGTTAGGGAAATTCTTTCAGATTTGGTAACATTTTTTCCGCGAGCTCGTTCACACATTTCTCGTGCAAATTGCCTCTTGGTATTTCACAGATACAACAATAAATACATATATAATGGGACCTATATATTTTAATTAGGGACCATACCTGCTTTGATATCGATTATTGATGATGATTACTGCACAAAATCTCCTCAGTTGGGGGAAATTCTTCCAGTAACAGAAATAAATTGTCATTCAGAAAAAAAATAACATGAGGCAATAGCTTACTAGGTCATCTATGATGTCATACTCATTACATATGCAAAAATCTATGACATCATACTCATTACATTAGAAAACCGAGATCGGCGTCACAGGAAAATGGCGCCCGCTATGATGGCGATCGCCGAGTTTGGCTCACGTACCTACTACCACTGACCTATCACCCACACCCCTTACCTTCTGTCCACACAGAATCTCATTACCACTTTAGCCTGTATAGAAACCAGTGCCGATAGCCCATGGAAACGGAGTCCTATGGCTGTATCCACACTCAATTGGAATATTTGAATGTTGATAGCATCAGACAGAGTGTCTGGGGTCCTGCTCTAGAGTAGGTGTGTCTCGCTCAAGAGCCAGGAGTAGAGTGATCTCTCTTCAGTGTGTCTGAAGCAGAGTCTTGAATAATTAATTAATCTCAGAATGAGGATAGTGTGGTCAGAGGGCCAAGGTAAGTGTAGGTGACTGGGCAGTCGCACAGTCAGCCAATCAGGCACCCCCACAGCCAGGGTGGGAGCCACCCCCCAGTGGTGGGGGCTGTCACTCAAATCAGCTGCAGGCGGTGCCCTGGGTGCATATGCAAATGAGGCTGTGGTGGTCCTGCCCAGTGGTCAAGTGTGAACAGGTAGTTGCAACAGTTACAAATATATATTTACATATATTTACCAAAAATGTCCTTTTCTCCAATTGCATTCTTTATGAATACATAGAGGAACATTTCATCAACCTTGAACTGTTTCTTATATAACCATTTCTTCATTAATCTTAAGCATCATGTATGAACATATATTTCAAATAGCTTCTATCATGTCACAATGGGAGTGCGATTCTATTGCTTTTACTTTACATAACCATGTTCCCCCTCCGTCGTCCAAGAATAATAATGCTCTCTGCCAACATATGATTCTTAACCGAAAATCCATATATTTTTACAATGGTATGCCTATATGTAGATGGGAATATATATGCGTATATCTGTATATATACACACATCAAGGTGAAAACACACCCAGTAATCCAGTTGAGATTGTTTATATTTGATTATATGGATAGATACATTAAATAGATGATAATGTATACGCAATATATATGTATGCATGTCTATCTATATATTCAAATATAAACAATCTCATGGTGTTGCCAGATACTATAACTAGTATAAGCAAACTTTCGCTAATTATCTGCAGCTCAAGTCGCTGCGGGGGTGGAGGGGGGGGGGGGGGGACTGGCACTGCATCGGTTCCCATTCTCTCGTCCCGCTGTTTATCAAAGTGTCGAATCAACATGGGAAGTAAATAGTTATTAATGTGTGTATTATGCATATGTGTATGTGGTGAAAACCACGGTATCAGTTATGTGTTAACAATTTCCAGAGTGTTAGGTGTCATTGATTCCTATGCCGCCTTTAGGCATATATATATATATATATATATATATATATATATATATATATATATATCATGGTATAATATTACTGGATATATATATATATATATATATATATATATATATATATATATATATATATATATATATATATATGCATGCCTGTGTGTTTAAATATGGGCGGAGTAGGATCTAATGGCACTAGATTCTCCTGGAATAATATATATAAATATATATATATATATAGATACATAGTTACAAGTTACGTATGCATGTGTGTGTGTTTGAAACGAAATAATACAAAAACGTATGCAAACAAACTCATCCTCATATCCGTCCACCGAATCTCTACACGTCGTTATTTATTATGTGTCCTTTATTTAATTGTGCATGGCCGTAGTTCAACTTTCAAGCTAAGTCCGGAGTTTCCAGAACATGTGATCAACTAGTTCTCGCTTAGACCACGGGGTGTGAGATGTTACTGATGACAAACAAGCTCTTAAAGTTGCATAGTCCGATGAGTATGATTTTCTGAGATAAATATAATAGGTTAATCGTTATAATCTACATTACTTTTGATTGAAGTAACTTTTATTTTAAATGGCTAATTTTTGTAGATATTTGAAGTCCATACATGCAACCGCAAATTTGATGAACATGCCAAAAGACCAAACACCATAGCCTTCTGCAGTAACAGCTTCTATTAAATTGGCTCAGTTTTCCTTTCTATGTGGCAACAAATGACTGATACGTGCACCAGTATCCAAAGTAGATATGTCGAATTTGTTTGTTTGTTGTTGTTTTACGGCCTAGCAACATCTAAGGTCATATCAGGACAGGTACCGACTTGTGACAGTGCACACTCATAGCAACTTTATAGTGCTGTCCGACTAGGAAATCAGGCCACCAGCACCCTGACCTGGTATCCCACTCAGTCACATTATCCTGACACTGAGAACATCAGTCCTTGCCCTGTCCTAATAATGCCGAGCACCTGGCTAGAACCCACGACCCCATGATCTACCAGCACAGGAGAGGGACGCTCTAACTCATTCGGCCATCCCGTCTGGTCAGATATGTAGAATCAAATCACGATAATTGTTTTGGTTTTGAAAATGTTACGTTTTCATCGGACTATGCAGCTTTAAATAAATATTGGAATGTACTGAGGTGAGCCGTGATACGAGAGAGAGGCTGTCGAAGGAGTGGGGTTACGTGTTGTGTGTAAACATATTCCTGCAGCACCTCTGTTGCGGTTGGGATACCCATATTGGATTCGTTCAATTTTACAATGTATGCATACCATGTCAACAAGACACCTCAATATGGCAGACAAACTGTTCATGCTGGTGCTTTCCAAACACAAGTTCACAAGGAGGGTGGGTGCTTACTCACCCGGGAAACGATTAGTCCCGCACATTTAAGATTTAAAAAAAAAACGGGGGGGGGGGGGGGGGGACTAAGAAAGAAAATCACCTGAATACAGCAAGCATCTGCGTCCCATTTTTGATTAATTCTAAAGAAAGGAAGCAAGTTACACAATTGATGCTTTACAATAGATGCAATACTTTAATTGGTTTTTGTTTGTTTGAATTTTGTTGTTTTACGTCCTAGCAACATCTAAGGTAATATCAGGACGGGTACCGACTTGTGACAGTGCGCACTCATGGCAACTTTATAGTGCTGTCCCACTGGGAAACCAAGCCATCAGCACCATGACCTGGTATCCCACTCAATCACATTATCCTGACACTGAGCACACCAGTCCTTGCCCTGTCCTAATAATGACAAATGCCTGGTTAGGAAGTGACAAGTATCAATTTTTCAGTCATTGGTTTGACTCGACCAGGGTTCGAACCCACGATCTCACGGTCTACCAACACGGGAGACGGACGATCTAACTCATTCGGCCATCCCGTCTGGTTCTTAAATTGGTTAGAACTACCTTCCGTGCGCGAGGCCCGCGCTCTACCGATTAGGCCACCGCGTCCGGTCCTGCATAGGGATAGCTTATGATAGCTTATCTTAGATGTCACCGCAAACCAATTAATGGCGTCTAGACTTGCATACCCAATGAGCAATATACCCGTTCATCTGCCACTGATGCACTGATTAGCAATGTACACTTATTTTCGTTGTTTGTGATTATAATTTCTACGTATAGCTAAGCTAATTGTCAATATGCCAAAGCATATCATCTGCCATACTGATGATTAGCAATGTACTTTCATTTTCGTTACTGGAGATTATAATTCCTACGTATATCTGAGTTAATTGCCAATATGCGAAAGCATGGGTAACAAGGTAATACACTAGCCTCCCAACACCCGACTCATCTCGTAGCTATGTGTACTGCTTGTGTACATGCGTCAACACATGATTCATCTGGTCACTTAGTACTTGTGATATATTGTGCTTGCCTACCGTGACTTCTTACGAGACGCACCGTATTAAACACCCACACACACACATATATATATATATATATATATATATAGGGCGCCACTTGAATGTATATATGAATATATATATATATATGAATATATATTATGTAGAAAATATAACTAAGCCTGTTGGCCGAATCGGTAGAGCACAGGCTTCCCGTGCGAAAAGTCAGGAGTTTGAATCCCAGTCGAGTGAAACCAATGACTTATAAAATTGACACTTGTTGGTATCTAGTCTGGTACTTGGAATTAATAGTGTACTAACCCGTCATTGTCCTATCCTATTAGGATAATGTGAATGTGTGGGATATCGGGTCATGGTGCTGCCGGCCTGGTTTCACAGTGGGGCAGCACTATGAAGTTACCATAAGTGTGCACTGTTAGAAGTCGGTACCCTCCTGATATGACCTTATCTATTGCTAGGTCGCAAAACAACAAACTATCGATAATATATAAACCTATTTATAGAATTCATTTAGTAGATCGCGCATCTTGAATCTATATATAATATATACACATATGTAAGACGGTACCTTGAATATATATATACATACAGTACAACCCCGTTAAACCAAGCTCGGTTAAACCAAACGATCGGTTAGTCCAAACTTTTTTCGGCGGCCCGGCAAAATACTATCATTTATCATATAAAAAAGTTGGTTAAACCAAAGTCGGTTAATCCAAAGTATTGGTTAATCCAAACAAAATTGTCTGACCCAGGCCACTTCCGGTACAGTTAAACCAAACTTTCATGTGGTTTTAAGGTCATCTGAGACGTTTTTATATGATAAATGGTAGTATTTTGCCAGGTCGCAGCAAAAAGTTTGGATTAACCGATCGTTTGATTTAGCTGAGGTTGGTTTAATGGGGTTAAACTGTATATACATAAAAAAAAACAATAATCATAGTGTCCACATACATTGTACATTCATAATGCACCCCCGTTTTTGCCAAAGCCAAATCAAAGTCAAAGCTCGGTTAAACCAATGATTGCTTAATCCAAACAAATTTCTAGGGTCCCTTCAAGTTTGGTTTAACAGGGTTATACTGGATATATTGTATATATATATATATGTGTATATATCTTGTATATGCTTGTATATTATATATATGACTGCATCGATACCAGGCGAGCAATTAGCGGTGATTCTTTCCCAATACCGCCACGGCTTAAAATAAATCAACACTTCATACAATCGGGGCGGGGGGGGGGGGCATTGGAACAATGTCCCATTATGCAACTGCCAGGGGTGATGCATGACTCCCATATGTCCCTCTGTGACCCCACTTTTTTTATGGGAGGAAGGAAGGGGGCGGGGGCACACTGACAGATCACTTACTATTGTCTGGGCCCGGTGGAGAGGGGGGGGGGGGCACTCACCCCTTGCGCTGGTACCCACCAGGATACGTAGACTACACAACTAAACGGTTGCATCTTAGGCTGCCTTTTTCGTCCCCCGCCCCCCAATTTCTCTGACCACTACTCATCGGAACCCAACTCCCGACCGCATGGGACCGGTTTCACCGGTGCCTATACAGTGCTGCAGATTTGCAGCCTTCAGCGCACCAATGTGACTGAAAACTCCCCCAAAACAACAACAAACAACTAAACGTGTAGGCCTACTCGCTATAAATAGTGTCATTACCACCACAGGTCATGTTGTCCAGCTGTGTACCGGTTGGGAGTGCTCGATATTATTATTGGATTAGGCCTACACCTCAGCAAACTCTGGCGAGGGCCGGGGAAGGGATACATACGCCTTACTACTACTACGAGTAATACTATTGATAGTATTACTACTAGTACTACAGTTCGGGCGCGGTGGCCGAATCGGTAGAGCGTGGGCCTCGCATGCAGGAGATCGAGAGTTCACCCGGTCGAGTCAAACCAATGAGTAATGACATTGATACTTGTCGCTTCCCTGGCATTAATAGGATAGGGCAAGGACTGGTTAGCTCACAGTGTCAGGATAATGTGACTGAGTGGGATATCAGGTCATGGTGCGGGTGGCCTGGTCTCCCAGTGGGGCAGCACTATAAAGTCACCATAAGTGCACAGTCACAAGTCGGTGCCTGTTCAGATATGACCTTAGATGTTGCCAGGACGTAAAACTCCAACACCCAGACAACAATTACTACGTCCGAGTCCGCCTAGGCCTCCGTAGATACAAGATTCACCCCTAGTACTGGGGTGATCTTTTATCGAAGGCCTCCCCGACCCACATTATCAAGGGCGTCGTTGCATGTGTACGCCTAAATATGCCGAGCCTCTCAAAACACTGGCGGGCAGGCACTGGCACACACCCTTTGTCAAACTTAGAAGTGTCACTGACGAGATTCAACACACATGACACAGACCCGGCCCACTACACGCACCGAGTTGGACTTGGGGCTCGGCACACTGCCGCTGTCAGCTGTCACAACCGTGTTTACCCGACGGATCCCCTGCACGTGGAGTAGACGCAGACACACCGACAGACAGACAGACACCTGTGGCTGTGGGCAGGCCAACCAACACTGCATCCTACTTATCCGAAAGATCCTGCAACTGGCATGGATCCAACACTAGTGGAGGATGGTGTCGAGGGGGAGGTGGCCGACCAAGAGGCCAGTCACAGCGGCAGCAGCATCAGCTTTGTGAGCGACGACAGTCAGGGTAAGGACTAGGGTTGAGTAGTTTGCTTGCCGCCACCACCTTCTCGGCGATCTGTGTTATGTTATGTGTATGCCGTGATCGTCGCCGGGGATTCCGGTGTGGCCGTCTCAGCTGCCACAAGGCTGATTTGCCATGCCCAACTTTCACTATTATCTCTGTTTTTAATACTTTCAGAGAAAATTACCCTTAAGTTAAATTAAATACTTCAGATCTTCCTCTTCAATTGCGCATTAATATATTTTTAATCGACTCAGTGAAAGCTTTTAAATTAATTTTGCTAAAATAAATGCTCTGCATAGACATAGCATTGCTGCAGTGTTTACCCTTCGCGGGTGGTAAAATACGGCAATGCTATGTCTATGTGGGGCATTTATTTTTGTAAAATAAGTTTAAAAGCTTTCATTGGATCGATTAAAAATATCTTAATGCGCGATTGAAGAGGAAGATCTGAAGTATTTAATGTAACCTAAGACCAATTTACGCTGAAAGTATTAAAAACAGAGATTACGGCCTTTGAGACTGGCCCAGTTTTGACGCATGCGCAGACGACGCTGAAGCGACATTTGGCATATCAGCCTGGTGGCAGCTGAGACGGCCACACCGGGCCAGGAGCCCGCTGAGTTTAAAGTAGGTCAGCCCTGGTAGGTGGCTGGTGTCGGGCAGGTCCTAGAAGTTTGCATACCATAATGTGGCGGGGGTTACCGATTTTATTTTTGTTGTTAGTTCAAACTTCAGTTGCGTGCATGCGCGCGCATGCGTGTGTGCGTGCAACTTATTATGATTATTTTATTACGATAATCGACATTCTTTGAAGTTTTACGTCGTGGTCTGAATTCAACTACAGTAAAACCTCTCTAAATCGACCGACTTTAAGTGGTCCAGTTATAGATGTGGTCGGTTTAGGGAGTTAGAATATGGTTACAATGGTATTGTTGGGACCCAAATAAAGCGATCAATAATAGGGGAGTGGTCGGTCTGTGGAGGTGGTCGGTTAGGGACGTTTTGTATTTTTTTTTACATTATACTCACAGACCCCGAGTGAATTCAGCACCAGTGCAATTCACATGTCAACCTCCCTTGACAGCGACTCATGGATCTATACAATATTCACATCAACGGTAGTGTCGTGTAATTTCACATTGCAAGAGTATTGAACTGACCCAATGGCATTAATTACATAGCTAGTCACGACGATTTAAGAGATACAAATGTATGACATATGTACAACAGGATAACCTTGTGCTACATATCGCTACATGTATAATAGTGCTTTGTAAGAACCGGAAACCCCCCCCCCCCCCCGCCCCCCCCAAAAAACCCACACCAAAACAAATAAAAAACAAACCACAAACAAAACACAACAAACAACCAAAAAAACACCAACACAACCCGCATACAACCTATCCAATGATTGTAAATTGTAATTACATTTGATAATTGTCAATTAATTATGGGAAAACCGAACATGTTAGTGCATGTTGTGCTCGAGTTGTGTCAGAACTGTACAATATGTAATGCATAAAACGGTTTAAGCAAGGCTATCACTGTTGCCAATGTAACGATGGCGATGTGTACATCGTCACAATAGAGATATTGTGTCACCCAGATGTTGGGGCGGGGGTCGGGTTGGAGGAGTGGGTGCTCATCTCCTTCAGGCGGTAACAGGTGGTGGGCCTGGTTGGGCAACTTGCCAAATAATGAATAGTTCATGTATATATGTATATATATGTATATAGCGCCACCTGTCCCACAGTGAAGAGGGGGTCACCCATATAGTAGTACACAACATGAGGGTGGCCAATATGCGTGTATAAAGGTATGTAAGGGAAGATTCCGTATAAGTTGTATACATCACATATATATGTATATATATAATGTATGATCATTATGCGAGTATAAAGCGGCGGAATGGATTTCTATATATTATTATATTATACTATTCTGATATTATATTATTAGCCAATGGGCTCTCTGGATGTCCTTACTCATATGGGTACTGGTGGCTCCACTACCGCCCGACATTAACTTCTGGCACTAAACTTGTCGCTTGTGCCCACATATATATAATATATATATATATATTTGTGTGTGGGTGGGTGTGTACACATGCACACGTATGCACGTGTACACGTATACATATTTATGTATGTATACACACACATATATATATTTTACATTGGTACTATGCCTCTGGCTACTCGTAGCCTAGGGAGAAGCATGCACATCCGCGCCCAGAAATTAGCATAATCAGCTCACAGCAGGAAGACGTGTTATGAGCAGTTCCAGCAGTTTTTCTACATTTACTACAAAACCAAACAGGTTAGTAGCTTTCAAACTTGATACATTGGTTTAGTTCATGTTAGCATTCACATACAAAGTTTTAAAAAACTTTTCGATAAGATATTATTGTTTTACAGCTTAGTTTTGATCATAATTGGCATGATCGAAAGAACAATGCTTCCATTGTTCGGTTATGAATTAAGGCGCCCATTGCCGAACGGAGAGATGTTTGGCAGGAGTCAGTTACATCGTTGGGGATTCTTTCCTTTCGTCTCCTTAAGATTCCCCCTGTTTTGATTCTCGTTAAGGTGTATCTCCGAGTCCTACAGTATTTTCTTCAACTTGTTGATGAAAAAAGCCACAGGTCGGAGAAGTTTATAGGTACTTAGAGTGTGGGATGGCACCACTACACTGGTCCCTACCCCTCGTTAGGATCAGTTGGTTACCCATACCATTATCCTGTGACTGTATGGACCCAGATGTGCTTCCTTCTCCCTGACTCACGATTATCCGAGGCTAGAACCTCGGGAAAACACCAGTTATACATCATCTGTACCCAGGTAAGATTCGTATAACTATACTAATATATATAGTTATACAAATCTTACCTGTATAACTATACAAATATATATTCAGGAACTCATATGAGGGAATGACCTGCAGAGTGGTTCATGGCCAGCAGCTTACCGAGGCCTTCCAAGTGCAAACAGGAGTGAGGCAGGGATGCCTACTGTTACCCTTCCTTTTCCTGTTGGCGATAGATTGGGTAATGAGGACATCAACTGCCCAGAAGAGGAATGTTATCCAATGGACATCTTGGATGCAGTTGGATGACCTTGACTTTGCTGATGACCTGGCACTTCTTTCCCACACCCAGAAACAAATGGAGAAGACCACTATCATCGCAACTCACTCAGCACAACATGGCCTCACTATACACAAAGGGAAGAGCAAAATACTCAATATTAACAATAACAACACAGCCCCCATCAGACTAGAGGGAGAAGCACTAGAGGAAGTGGAAAGCTTCACCTATCTTGGAAGTGTGGTCAACAGGCTGGGAGGGACAAATGCTGATGTGAAGGTTCGGATTGGAAAAGCAAGGGCAGCTTTCCATCAGCTGAAGAATCTCTGGGGATCCTCGAAGCTGCCTAGGAACACCAAGATCAGGATATTTTGTTCCATGGTAAAGTCTGTTCTTCTGTATGGTGCAGAGACTTGGAGAACAACGGTCACCACCATGAAGAAAATCCAGTCCTTTATCAACACCTGTCTCAGACGAATCCTAAGAGTATGCTGGCTAAACACCATCAGTAACCTGGAGCTATTGCAGCAAACAGGACAGCAGCCTGTTGAGATCCTTCGGAGACGCTGGAGATGGGTTGGCCATACCCTTCGCAAGCCTGCATCCAACACCGAAAGACATGCCCTCCTGGAATGCACAGGGGAAAAGTAAGAGAGGCAGGCCAAGAAGCAGTTGGGGCCGTGACCTGGAGGCAGATGTGAAGAGGTCTGGCCATACATGGAGACAGCTGGAGAAGATGGCCCAGGACCGGAATAACTGGAGAGCCCTTTGTTAACTAGCGGTATTTTACACGCTAGAATCTTAATAGGAAATAGAACCCTAACTTCTGGGTGTGGAGGCCTGAAAGCACTAATGTATGATATTACTCATGCGATGATCCGCTTACTGTATCTGCTTACTATATCCGCTTACTATATCCGCTTACTATATCCACTTACTATATATGTTCCAAGAAATATCAAACCAACAGAAATTAAGTGTGGTAAAGTCTAGTAGGGAGGGGTGGCTGGCTCCTCCTGCTGTGCTGTCTCCAGGTCATCTGCCTGCCACACCCCCTGCCCAGCTCTTTTATTTCAGATTCAACATTCAAAATACAGGTACAGTTGCTGGGAGTCTCCTCAGTCAGAGAGTGTCACATGGCATTTCATTGGCTGAACCCCTCCAGTCAGTGGTGGGGGGTGGGGTGGGGGGCCAACCCACCCACCCCAAGTCAGATACATATTTTCCCATCAAGTTCACCAATTACACTTATATGGGAATATCAACTCTGTTTATATTTACATAACACCCGTGGTCACCAGTCCCTTAGATTGGGACAACTCCAAAATAGTAGGAGTTTCTACATGCCTTACTTTGAGAATTAGATATTTTATAATCTTTTAGTTCAGCAAACTGCCACCAGGTGGGGCAGGGAGGGCTCACCACACACACACACACACACACACACACACTCCTCCCACCTCCAGCCTGACACCTGGCTTTGGCAGGTCCTGCAAACACTCACACACACACACAACCCCCATGCATTGTCACCTGTGTGCTAACACTCCCTCAGATACTGGCATCTGTAAGTCATACCATAACAATAACAGGCACACAGAAATTCTTGACTTAATTATTATACCCATTCTGTGGCATTCTTCACAGACTATTTGTCTGGGTGAAGAAACCAGTCTGCATCAACTGTATATGCTGCCCTTAGTTTCAGCATTTACCTCCTCTCATACAATATATAATACCAACAGACTTCAATTCAGTAATACATGTAAATAAACCAATACAGTAATAATTTTCCAGAGTTCTTATCTCCAGTGGTTATATTTGATGTAGAACCTTAGAACAATCTGATATTAATTATCACTTCACTTAATATACATAATCTACCATGGTTTCACAACTTGGTTTGAATATTATGCATATGTATTTAGCAACATGATAGAATGAATTAAGTATTATTAGAGAGGTTTTATAGTGGTACTGATATAATTTGAATATTATTATAATGACCTTATAGAAATAACTGGATGATTTAAATATGATTAAAACAGTTTTCTCAATGCTTCACATATGAGTTTTATGAAAAGGAGATATTTTAGAATATATTTTAACTATTATTTATTTATGAACCAGACCTAAAAAGTCAGAATATTTTACACCTTGTTCGTGGCCAAAGTTGGGCGGTAGGCGAAAGTAAGTAAGTAACTAATATATATATATATATATATATATATATATACATTTGTATAACTTATATTCGAATCCAATATTCCATTATGTGTATGTACATTTGCCAAGGATTGACTTGTTAAATAATATTTATTCATTGAATAAGGTTATTTTATCAGTGTCGAAGCAATGAATTTCAGGCAACATAGCCCAAAAGCATGGATATTTTAACAAATGAGACCCATCCGTTAGTGATATTATCATCTTTGTTTAGACTGTATTTAATGTGAATCCTATGGTGATGACCTAAGTTGCCGTGTTAATTAATTAGAATCACGTTTAATAATTGTTGCATCTGTGTTTGGAATATATTTGTTATTGGTATTTCTAGATGGAGCTTTTTAAATTAAGACAGCTTGGCATTAAATTGCGGTAAACATGAGGGTCCACACAAATTATACCAGGGACTCTGAAACCTGAACACTTCCGGGCATAAAAGACCATACCATATCTAAGAGTGAAAAGTGCAACTACTAGTCACCGTGGTGGACTAAATCTACTAACATGTGATGCTAATTCCGTGTATGTGTGTGTGTGTGTGCTGTGCTGCCTGATGATTACCGATAATAGAGTACAATAACACCTAAATTGACCGACCATGGGACCGACTTTAAATGGTCCATTTAAGGAGATGGTCGGTTTTGGGAGTCTATTTGATCGTTACAATAGTATTGTTTGGGACCCCAATAAAGCGATTGATGTACGGGAGCAGTCGTTCTGGGGAGGTGGTCGGTTAGAGAGGTTTTACTGTAGTTCCCGACTACAACACCACGTCAGTGTTCTAGCGGGTGCGGGGATAGTCATAAATGCAGTGTGGGGGTTAATGGTTATTCTCTGTCCGATCCCATGCCAGCGACCTTTTAGCGTGGCTGAATATTAACTATGTATAATGGACTTGAGACCATGGTTCGATCGATGTGTGTGTGTGTGAGTGTGTGTTTGTGTGGATCTCAGTTGGGTTAGAGGTGGAAGGGGGCGGGTCAGTACCACTGCCAGTCTGCCAGTACTACTCCAGTCTGCCTTATGAATATGGTCATGTAATAAGGTCCTTTGGTTTTGAAACCGCATTTTCAATGATGATATCCCACTGCAAAGCTCGACCACCTCGTCCGATAATTGTAAGTGATATTCGACCATTCCCAGTCTGTCATTTGAAATGGTCACTTGTCATAGATGTTAGAATAAAATTGAATTATAATTGTTGGTTCTCTTAGATTGGAGGTATTTAACTAATGTCTTATAATCCCAATATCGGAGCTCTGATATGCGCCAAATTGACCGTCGGGCTTCAAGTTCTATATTTTGCAATAACAACTCAATAAGGGAAGACGGGTTAGGTGGGGTGTGGGGTGTGGGAGGAGGGACACACTATGCATAGTTCATCTGCATTCTGGATAAAAGTAATACAATGCATTTTCCCTGCCATTAAGCCAGACCCACGGCATCAACAAGCTGCCGTTGCGCATGTTTGTAGTGAAGGAAAGAGGGTTTGATTCACTAATAAACTCCCGATCAACCAGACCGAATATTGAGTGTACGCGGACTGTTGCGTACCAGATTGATTGATTGGTGGTTGCTTTACGCTGTGTCGGCAGCATAGGCCATATTCACAGCGAGAAATGTTTGTTATTTGTTCAAACCATCACCTTTACATGTAAAAGCAGACACTCAATTATGTGCCAATACACACTCATTAAATTAGAAAGCTCACAATAATATATTTGTGGTCAAGGGAAACAAATTCCCATAGAAAAAGAAAAGTTTTATTAATAATTGATAAAATCTATTTAGTAAACTATATGAGGTGGTACAGTCCAGCTGCCCTCAAAAAGGCTAAAATGTTTTCCTGTTTTACCTTAGTAAAAAGCTCATGCATACTGTCTGCAGTGTAGAACTGTTGGCGAAGGGCCAAAAAATCAACGCAACTTAGTAAAATGTGTTTGAGTGTCAGCGGGGACTGACACCCAATACATTCAGGCGGAGGTTCCCCCTTGAGCAGAAAAGCATGTGTGAGCCACGAGTGGCCAATACGGCAGCGACTAAGGACCACTTGGTCCCGCCGACCTCCAGCATGAGTCTGTGGTGGCTTTCCCACAGATGGTTCAATTTCTTTAAGTTTATTAATGTTTTCATCCCACTCATGTTGCCATTTGGATTTTATGTGGGTGGCTATTAGTGGTTTCAGATCAGAGTGAGGGATCAGACATGGTTCAAGATCACAGTTCAGGGCCTTCTTCGCAGCCCGATCAGCTCGTTCGTTTCCTTTTATGCCGGCATGGCCAGGCACTCAGCACAGGTGGATGTCATACCCATCCGTTGTCAGTTGGTTCATTTTATAAATGACCATTGCTAGAATAGGGGGATTCGTTTTCAGTCCAGCAACAGCCAGGAGGCAAGAGAACGAATCACTGTATATAACATAGTTAGTGTGCTTGGATACCTCGATACACTCCAACGCTAGAAGGAGTGCTCAGGCTTCTGCAGTGAAAATCGAGGTCTGATCGGGCAAATGTACACCAAATTTTTCCCGTCGGCAGACTGCCGCAGGAACTACCTGGCTTTCGTCTTTTGAACCATCAGTGTATATGCAGAGGTGGTCTGCAAACTGGCCTTGAATCTCTGCATGCAGTCCTTGGTACTCGAGTGGATGTGTCCCAGACTTCCTCAGTTCCGTGAGTTGGAGGATAACCGATGGCTTGCGTATCAAGGTTCAGCTGAACACCTCATGCCATTCTACTTGCGTCTGGGTGCAGTTGCTATCCAATTAATGAACATGCACTCTGTAAGAGAAAGAACAATCTAAAAACGAACTTCTGTTGTTTTTTCTAACATTTTTCTCGAAGCAAGGGAAGTTCCAATGGAAATTGGATAGGAACAAACGCAGCATGGTGTCCAGATTCAGGCTGCATCCCAGAGCCCCCCCTCCCCCCTCCCCTCCCCCTCACCCGAATCTACCTTCCATCCCCCCGCTACCATTATGGTTTCTCATACAGGCGACTGCCCTCATGCGGAGTATGGGAGGTGAGTGGGGGGGGGGGGGGTGTACTGCTCTCTCTTGTACAGGTCTTCAAACACTGCCAATTTGCGGCTAGACTACACAAGGGGCATAAAGCAGATGCATGTTGGTGTCTTAACACTCACTGCATACATATATATTGTAAATAACGCTGCTGTCATATGGTCTGGAAGACAAGTGGCCGTGCCACAGCGCTGAGAGTGACAAACTACCTTATTCAATGAATAAACTATATTTACAACAACACAATAGAATTGTTGCTTTCCAATTCCAGTCATGTATTTTCAAGTGTATATTTTAAGTACATGCTATAGTTATCTGGGAGCGGGACGTAGCTCAGACGGTCATCCTATCCTGCTCAGTGGACTCATTTGCAGCTTGGGCTATTTTCCGTTCCAACCAGTGGTTCTCCAACTGGTTCATCAAAGGCTGTGGGATGTGCTGTCCTATCTATGGGAAAGTACATATATAAAACACCCTTACTACTTATCGGAAAGACTAGCCTATGTGGTGGCAGCAGGTTTCCTCTAAAGAAATGTGTCAGAATAACCAAATGTTTGATGTCCAAAGGGTTTGTTTTTCTTCTACGCATCTGCCAATTCCCCACGCGGCTGGAATGGTGATGTAGTCTATTAATATCACTACCTAGCCTGGTGTTTGGCATTACCACTAGGATAGAACAAGGAGGAGGAAGACAAATTGTCCACGGTTGAAATTTCCCCTGCTTAATCAACTAATCATGCTAATCATCATCATCATCATGCTGGCAGTTGCAATGCGACAAAAACTGCTTTTATTTCTTAAGCGCTGCTATTTTGTGTGGTTGTGCATTTAATAAAAGCTGCTTGCAAAGTGTTGAAGTGCTGCTGGCTTTTGCAAGTTACTAGCGCTCTTGGGGAACAAATAGAGGTCTCACACCGGCAAGAACACTTCAAGACAGATGCAAACTATTTGTCTCTGCAGTGGCTGGTCGGGAGATGTTGGGAGTTCCATTCATCAACCCTCTTAATGCTGCCACGGAAGCATGGTTTTCTGTCAGGGTTTGCTCTCTTAGCCTTTGGTTCTATCAAATACCTGTACACCACAAGGCAGTGGTTTATAACTTTGCAAGGCAGGGGCGTCAAACTCCCTAAGGTATTTTAGCAGGTGGGTACTGCAATACCCACACACCCATATCATGCTAATATTCCCCCCCAAAACCCACAAAAAAATGCATCATGGCAGATTTGGCCAGTGAACCGCTAGCCAACCGGGCTCACGCGCTGACTTCCAGTCCATGTCTCATCTGGTAGGCGCAGGGCGGCGCCACCATCTCGTGTTGACATTCCTGCGGGGCGCCCGTTTCACTTGCATGGCTTCCCCCCCTATTATTGCGGCCATGTCCATATCCGGTCCCGGCCGGCTGTGTGGCGCAAAGAATCCTCTGCGCAGGCTGTAATTGGAACACACCCCTAGAAATGGGCTGTAGTTACAACGTAACTCAGAAAATGGCTGAAATCAGAACATGCCGATGGATGTGGTTGTAAAGACAAGATGGCTTGAAATTATGGCTGCAAGTATGACAAACATCAGAATAGGTCTATTGAGGATTTGCATGTGACGTAGGCATCGCCACATCGGCAGTGTTATGGCTGTACTTTCTATCCAACCATGATGGCTGACGAAGCACTGATCATGTGGTGCTAATCGTTTGACGCAAATCCTCAATATCTGTACTGTAAAGATCAGAGGGCCTGAGATACTCGATGAAAGTATAACATACATTAGAATATGTTTGTAACGATAACAGAAGTGGCTGTAATTCCAATCGACGTAATCGACAAATGGCTGTAATAATAATAGGCCTCAGAATCTGGCTGTAATAACGGCACACCTAAAAGTATAGCTGTGAATAAAATATCACTGCCATTAGACTTACAGCAGGTTCAATATCCCTGCAAATGAGGGGAAGTCACATCATGAATCGGAATACGAAGGGACTCTACTTTGTTGTTGAGATTTCTTTCTTGAATGCTTTCATATGTTAAAAAAGAAAGCAGTAAAAAAAGCTGTTCAGAGATGTAGTCCTGAATATAACACACGTCACTGCGGAAGCCCTACTTCTGAAGACCTACTTCTGAAACACTACTGCTAATGTGTCTGAGGGGAAAGTATGATGGTTCTGAAATGTTGGGTATTAAAAGAGTGGCTTTACATGTTTTCCCAGTACTGCATTCTCGCGGGTTAACGCCCTGGGTGTTTAAATCGGAAAATCACTGAAGTCGGGGGTGGGCGTTCACCCACACATGGGTGTTAACCCATGAGACTACAGCAATTACAGTTTTATTTAGGCTAGTTTAATATCAACTATATAAAGGGAATACCACATGTACCTGGGAATGTGCTCCATTATCAGGTGTTGAGACTACATGCCATAGCTATGATGTATAACTGGACATGATGACCGAATCGGTTTCATGGCTGGCTTCCTGTGCGGAATGTCGTGTGTTCGAACATCGGCCGAGTCAAACCAATGACTTACAACATTCATACTTGTCCCTACGTAGCCGAGCGCTCTGCAGGGCTGGTTTTCTAAAATTGGGATAAGGTGACTGAGTGTGATATCAGGTCATGGTGCCAGTTTCCCAGTGAGGAAGCATTGTACAGCCACCATCAGTCCGCATGGTCACAAGCCGATAATTGACCTGTATGTCCTTAGATGTTGCTAGAACGTAACACCCCAACAAACTATACAATATAGTGACATCTCGATATGTCACAGCTCCATAGCTCCAACTTACCAGCCCCACAACCATCTTCTATTCATGGAGGATTTTCTTTGCATGATTATGCAATGTTTCTTTTTGAAGAGTTGTACATAGGAGGTTTTCTGTTCACGCAGTCCATACATGGTATTATAATATAAGCCAGTCCATTTGGGTAGATCATTCTTAAAGGCCCCGTCCAAATATGATTTTAGATGTTGGCAGGACGAACGACTCCATCCAACAACTTCTTAAAGGGACTGTTTAAATGCATATTACAATTATTACAGGCAGGTAGTTTACTTGGTTGGGCAGGTGAAGTTCTCGGTGACCTACCCGAAGGTGAAAGTCATTATTTTTCTGATCTGCAGTAGCAGATTTCAGTTTCAATTGGCTGATTTGGCCTTGGGCAAGTATTTTCCCACAATGTAGTCACGTGCCCAATTGGGCAAGTGGGAACAAAGTTACTGTCCTACCCTGGTAGGTTTATCTCACACATTGCTATTCCATGTTATGACTTCCATACAGTTCTGTCTCGATCTACCAACACATATTTCAAGGTCAACGCAAACCATTGGCGACAATAGCTACTCTCAAATGAGTTTAATCAATTGGTTTATATACATGGAAAGCCGGCCATTTAAAATTGATAACCGAGATAAGTGGGAGAGGTGTCTGAAATTCATTGCACGCGACAGCCTTGGCTTAGTAACAACAGAAGACATAAAGGCTTCTTTAATTGATGGATTCTGAGATTAATCAGCGATTGGAGAAATCGATGAAATCCGTAGTAATTGATTTAGAAGTGTTGACGAGCACACAACTCGGCTTCAAAGAAGGCTCAGCGTGTTTTATTTGCTCGCAGAACAGTCGGATTGAGATGAATAAAATAAAGGTTGCGTCTTCAGCGGTGCAGTCGTACGTGGGGGAGAGGGGAGGGAGGGGGTTGTTATACATAATCGCCTGGAGCAATAACGGAACAGCCCCCCCCCCCCCCTTTTCAGTGAGCGCTTAATAAATAACATGCTTCGCACAGACACACACATGCACTCACATAGACACATCCTCACAAAACCTCTTCATAGGAAGGCTGTTGGAAATAAAGCTACTGTCACTGTCACTGTCAGTAGTGTTCTCAGTTTGGGAACCTGTGTATGGCTCGTAGCACTGCAGTGTGTTGTTACCTGGAATTACAATCGAGAGTGGTCTAATCTAGTGGTACTATTATTAGATCCCATCTAGTTATAAAAGCTGCTAGTGATATTTACAGTCAGTCATCAATCCCGGAAACACTAGATGATATATATATATATATAATGTGTATACCTGGCATGACAATTTAATCATATTACATGCCCATGCACAATTATACTAGTTGTATATCATTTGCATGCACATATTACATGGACATTTAATCATTTCCAATTATATACATCTGTATCTATAAATGACATAATAATTTAATCAAATTATATACCAAAGTAAAACTACAATGTATATTACATATCCATAATATATATATTTAAGGTATGATAATTTACTTATATTATATTCCAATATACTCGACAATCAGATTCCATTTTGACCTGCATTTGATCCACTAACTAGGTCACATATATTCATCTCGGCTATCTTAATTTGAACAACATGCTGTATCATGTAACATCAATATATTATACAGTTTGCACTCATTCAGTTATTGCTCATATTATTTCACATGTTTTAGTATAGGCTATCAAATAAGATAATTCTACTTATTTCTTCTGACAGCATAACAGTACATTGCCAAGCTGTATTGAACTATACACACAGTTCGCCATTCCTTGGTGATAATTGCCATGTTGAGTCGATGGGTGTGGGTGGGAGATTCCCGACCAGTTTGACCTGGTTCCATCTTTGACTAACCATTGAAAGTTGTCTGACCTTTCGCGTGCCGGGACCCGGCGATGTAGGACCGGCACGCACACGACCAGCCACAGCCCGACCTGACTCCCTCACGTGATGCAGGCTGGCTCAGTTCTAAACTGCTCACACCATCACCACATCCTGCCTACACACACGACCGGATGGAGCTTCCAGTGTGGAAGGTCAGGAGTCTGAAACTCGGGCGAGTCAAACCAATGATTTACTAAATTTATGCTTGTCGCTACCTAGCCTGGCACCTGGCATTAATAGGATAGGGGAAGGACTGGTTAGCACAGTGTCAGGATAACGTGACTGTGTGGGATACCCCGTTTTGGGTTATTTTCCATTCCAACTTGTGGTCCACAACTGGCATCAAAGGCTGTGGTAAGTGCTGTCCTGTCTGTGGGAAAGTGCATATAAAAGACCGCTTGCTACTTATCGGAAAGAGTAGCCTATGTGCCGGAAGCAGGTTTCCTCCAAAGAAATATGTCAGACTGACAATAGCCGATGATAAAAATTCCCAGGTGCTCTAGAGGCGTCATTATATAAAACAAACTTTATTTCTTTCTGTGGGATATCAGGTCATGCTGATCTCCAAGTAGGGAAACACTGTGAAGTCACCATGAGTGCGCACTGTCACAAATTGGTACCCGTCCTGATATGATATTGCTAGGACAAAAAACAGCAACACACAAACAACAAACAAACTAGCCCAATTGAGGTCATATTCTTTTACCCCACTGAGAGAGCATTAAGACCCCGATATGCAGGTGGGCCATCAATCACTCCAAGTGGCGCCTTCTTTTCAACGGGGCCAAAAGGAGGCTGAATTATTATCGTCTAGTTGGCTATTATTACCTCGTCCTATCGCTGCTGACCAGACAGGATGGCCGAATGAGTTAGAGCGTCCGTCTCCCGTGTTGGTAGACCATGGGATTGTGGGTTCGAACTCTGGTCGAGTCAAACCGATTATTTAAAAATTGATACTTGTCGCTTCCTAGTCAGGCATTATGAGGATATGGCAAGGACTGGTTGGCTCAGTGTCAGGATAATGTGACTGAATGGGATATCAGGTCATGGTGCTGGCGGCCTGGTCTTCCAGTGGGGCAGCACTATAAAAGTCACCATGAGTGCGCACTGTCACAAGTCGATACCCGTCCTGATATGACCTTAGATGTTGCTAGGACATACACCAACAACAACAAACACACAAACAAACCTATCGCCGCTCGGTGGCCGGCGGATTGCCGCGGGAGATTTGGTCGCCTGCCGCCGGTGCTTTGGTCGCCTGCCGCCGGTGCTTTGGTGGGCTGATCACAGTTTGTTGGCAGGGCCTGTGTCTCGGTGCCAGGACCCGACACTGTATAAGCACTCAGCGATGTGGGTTGTTTATTACAAGTTTGAAGAGCGTTGGTGTTACGTGCCCTCCGAACGCACCGACTGGCGGCTCCACAGCCATCAGTACGGGCACAGCACTTGGCAGTCACTGTTGGCTGAACTCATCGCGTTGCTACGTTACCGTGATCATCGTCATCCTGCCCCCCCCCCCCCCCCACACACACACACACACACGATTCCCCGACCAGACGGGATGGATGAATGCGTTGACCCTCCATCTCGCGTTTTGGGAGATCGTGGAATTTGAACTCACAGGTTCGATGACTGGTCGAGTCAAACCAATGAATAATAAAATGTGTACTTGTCGCTTCCTAGCCAGGCGCATGTCATTATATGGCAAGGAGTGGTTGGTTTAGTGTCAGGATAATGTGTCTGAGTGGGATCTCACTCATCAGGTCATGGTGTTGGGTGGGGCATCACTATACAGTTGCCATGAGTACGCACTGTCCCAAGTTGGTACCCGTCCTGACATGACCTTAGATGGTGCCAGGGCATAAAACTCCAACAACCAATCAGCCAATCACCCCATCCCCATTCCCACCAAATTGTGTTGTTATTTCAATCAGACTATGTAGAAAGATAAAATTATGCACGTACTTCCGGTCATCGCTGGTCCTTACATATTCATCTCATGGTGGTAAATTTATAAGGAGGTATTTATAATTATAGGATTTCATAGATTATTTAAAGTTGAAGTATCCGATGAAAGTTTAAATTGTCTAAATCCAAATGCTCGCGTAGATTTGATCCTTTGTATCCTAGTTATGATACCGTTGTACTCATTAAACATTAATTGCAGTTTTGTTCCTGTAATATGCTGCTATGCCTATGTTGCTAAGTCTATGTTTAGCATTTCGATGTTCAAACCAAAATCCATTTCGCATGTGTTCAGTTCAAATATATCCAAATTGCCCTTTTAAAATAAAAGTTACTTCAAAATAACAAACAACCTTATATTCTTATATGCATACACTCATCCATCCATACATACACACAAATACATATATACACACATACACACAAATACATACATACAGACACACATACATATATACATATATAACTACATACAAAACAAGTCCGAAACAACCTAAAGAAATGACCAGACGGGATGGCCGAATGAGTTGAGCGTCCGTCTCCTGTTTTGGGAGATCGGGGGATCCAAACCCATGTGTTTGTCAGTTCGAACCCTGATCGAGTCAAACCAATGATTTAAAAATTGATAGTTGTTGTTTCCTAGCCAGGCACTTGGCATTATTAGGATAGGGCAAGGACTGGTTGGCTCAGTGTCAGGATAATGTAACTGAGTGGGATATCAGGTCATGGTGCTGGTGACCGACCTGGTCTCCCAGTGGGGCAGCACTATAAAGTCACCATGAGTGCGCACTGTCACAAGTCAGTACCCGTTCTGAAATGACCTTAGATGTTGCTAAGACGTACAACAACAAAGTTTCATCATTTCTTTAGGTTGTTTCTATCGGATTATGCAACTTTAACAGGTATTTGTGATATACTCACCCCACGGCCCACACCCCACACCCGCACACCGCACACCCGCACACCGCAGACCCCACACCCGCACACATCACACGCACACATCACACGCACACATCACACGCACACATCACACGCACACATCACACGCACACATCACACGTACACATCACACGCACACATCACATACACACCATCCCGTACATCCAGTCACTCCCATGCATAGAGCACCATAGAGTTATATGCGCCCAATTCCACACACTGAGGTCAATTTGCCGAGTGGGCAGCCTGACGTTCTCACCACATTCATTCATCAGCGCCTGTCCCTTGTCTCCCGTCGTTCACGGAGCTCGTCGATAGAGGGCGCCACTACCCAGTTTAATAATGTGTGATTGTTTGGGGGTGCGGGTGGGGGAGGTGGGAGGGGCTGTGCGCGATTGATGCCGGGTGGGGGATTTAGAGGAGGGAAGGGGGGGGGGGGGAGGGAGGGAGCGAGGGAGGGAGGGAGGGAGGGGGGAAGTGGAGGGGAGGTTCAAACAGGCCCGATGGGTTCCCCTTTACATAAACTGCCGTCTCCAATTCAATCTGGTGGTAATGGCGTTCACAAATTGCACAGCGCCTCTCCCTCCACACCCCCCCCTCTCTCTCTCTCTCTCTCTCTCTCTCTCTCTCGACGTCCTCCATTTACTTACCTTACAGCTGCATAGTCGGATGAAAGCATCAAACGTTCAAAACCAAAATCAGTATGTAGATTTGATTCTACGAATCTAACTTAGATAGTGATGCACTTATTAATTTGTTGCCACATAGAAGGGAATATTGAGGCAATTTACTAGAATCTGTTAATGCAGTAGTCTATGGTGTCAGAGTGTTGACCTGCTTGCAAAACTTAATTGTCCATGTTTGCACGTCAAATATCTCAAAGTTAGTTCTTTAAAGCAAATGTTACTTCAAGTTAAAGTAAGGCAGGTTATAATGATCAATCTAATATATCTATCTCAGAAAATGATCAAACGCAAAACCATCGGACTATGCAACTTAAAAATTCCCCAGCTCACAACGTCTCCCCCCCCCTCCCCCCCTCCCACCTCGGTCCGTGCACAGTGGGTAGTGGTGATAGCATTGCTCCCACACCTTTACAGCAGGTCTCCGAGGCGAACCGCCTCTGAAGATACAAAAATGTGATAAAATAAAACGATGTGTTGTACATTTCAATATGTTGTACATTTCAACACTATTGCCAATGGGGTGGTGCTGCTCGAGTATTTCCATGAGTCCCCACTAACCGGAACTGGCGCTACCTCCTTGGTTCCCTTGACCAGGGGGCGACACCATCCACTCCAGCTGCTGCTGCTGCCTCTTACCAGTACTACCTACTACACTTGCCAGATTTACGGTTGGCTTTGATAATAAATAACACGCCCTTTCCCATTGATGCGCACACCCTACTCACACAGTCACCCTCATCACTTCCACCCAGGCGCGGGTGGCCGAATCGGGAGTTTGGTTCCTGGTTGAGTCAAAACCAATGACTTATAAATAAAATTGATGCTTTTTGCTTCCTAGCCTCGCAAGGACTGGTTAGCTCACTGTCGGGATAATGTGACTGAGTGGGATATCGGGTCATGGTGCTGGTAGTGGTAGTCTGATTTCCCAGTGGGGCAGCACTATAAAGTCACCATGAGTGCGCCCTGTCTTAAGTCAGTACCGATCCTGATATGACGTTATATGTTGCCAGGACGTAAATCTCCAACAATCAACAACTAATGATCACTTCCGGTTGGGTACGTGGTGGAAATACCCCCCCCCCCCTCCCACACACTGCACCACGCTGTCATCCTCCAGACACACACACACCTATCAGTTTTGAGCAGCATGCAGTGTGAGCGTGCGAAGTATTCCGATTATCGTCTGAACAGGAAATTGCGCAAATGCAGTGTGTGTGTGTCTGGAGGATGCAGTGGCGCAGTAGTGGCAATATTGTATTGATATCCTCTAATCCACCGACGACTCATAACTAGTATTAATAGTGTTTGTAGTAGTGGAATTCTCTCATCCACAGACCACTCACCTCCAGTACAGTAGTAGTAATGTCCGCTCATACACAGTCCACCCATATCTTGTACAGGTGGTAGTGCTAGTATTAGTGCTAGTAGTAGTACTAATAGTAGTAGTAGTAGTAGTACCACCGCCCCACGGGCAGACCCTGCACTGTTTCCTCTCCCAGTCCAGAACACATAGCCACACATGGTGCTGAACGTAAGCCCACATATCCCACCCCACCCAACCCGCACCACGTCAGCCGGAAATTGGTTTAGTCCTTGTCTATGTTCCCTCGAGGCTTTTCCAACCAGTTGGCATAGCGGCAAATCCTCCACACTATCCAACCACCGACAACGCGGCAACCGCTTCCATTCACCCATAACCCCCCCCCCCCCCCCCCCACTACCCCCTCTACAAAAGAAGGCGAGAAAAGAGAGAGAGAGAGAGAGAGAGGGGGAGGGCGTACTGTAGGCAGGATATAATGGTTTTTTTATTCCGATCACGTAGAATGCGGTATATATGGTTTTCCGGATGCTTTCGTATCGATTGAAGGACCACCACTAGTGACTGCCTGCCCCCCCCCCCCCCCCCCCCCCCCCCATCCTCTACCCCCACCCCCCCCCCCCATTCCCTTCCGCCCGCTACCTCGTCTCGCTCTCCTCCTCCCCTCCCTTCCTTTCCCCTCCCTTCCCTTCCCCTCCCCTCCCTTCCCCTCCCCTCCCCCTCCTTTCTCTTCCCTTCCATTCCATTCCCTCCCCCGGCCCCTGCCCCTCTCTCCCCTCCCCTCCCCCGTCCCCTGCCCCTCCCTCCCCTCCCCTCCCTTCCTCCCTTCTCCCCTCCTCATCCTCTTGACCCGTCTCCACAACCGCCACCCGCACACAATCACTGCCACCACCAGCAGCACACCCTGATCATACAGGGAAAACTAAGCGGTCTCACGGGGCAGCGGCGGGAATGACACAGTGCTGTGAAGACGCCATTGACGCGCTTTTATCGACGAGTTCAGCCGACAAGAACCTGTCATCATCGCGCTCAGGCGGCCCTCGTGGGTCGTTCAATTTTGTGGATTGAGACCTGAATGTCGACCTGATTATTCCACCTGAAGTGGCCCGGATGAGGCGTTAAGGGAGTAAGGGGAGGGTCGTGTGATTGTGGGTGGGGGGGTGCTGAAGGGGGTTACTGAACAGCCTGTTATCAGCCGGGCCTTGTATCATCAAGGTGGGGATGCTGTAAATGTGTGAGCTCATCCTCTTGCTTGTGGGGTTGTTCGTAACCTTACGATGGTTACCGGCTGCAGAACTGCAGCAATTTAGAAAGGCACCGATAAATCGGGCCAATCTTTGGTTGAAGATTAATCTTCAGTAGGGACAGTTGTAGAAGCTGGGGACATCTTTACAACATTCAAAACAGCGAAGCGTTGGGGCGGCCCGAATCTCTCCAGACCGGCAGTAGCAGAGCACTCGCATCCAGTCGACAGCAGCAAGGGTTTAGGAGGAAGGGATAGGCAAAGGGGGGTACATCAGTTCCAGCAACGAGAACAAAGCGAGAGAAACGATAAGGTACAGGACCCCACCCAAGCACACAAATCCTCTGGTCAGGGGGACAACTATGTCTGGGAGAAAAAAAAAGGGTAGAGTTTAGGAAAGAGAAATGAGGAGAGTTGAGTCAAAGGACTGCATCTATTTGCTCTATGGTCACCATCCAGTGAGCCAAAGACACAGACAGAGTAAGAGTAGAAAGTGAAATGCTGGCAGGCTCCCCCTCCTGGAACTCTTTTCAGACATAATCAAGGATGAGCATGGCCAGTGGAGAGGAGATGGAGAGAGGTGTGGACGAAGTGTGGTCCGGATAGCAAGTGGCTCATCCTCTCTGGAGGAAGCTGGAGTTATAGGTACTCCATGGTGGAGCAGGGAGTTGGGTTGGGGTGGGGTGGGTCCCTGTAAGGGACTGCTTCTAATCACGGAGGTCCCCGCAGGGTCACCCGGGTGGGGACACCACTGCCCCCTTACGGGTCGCATGTACGGTGAGTGCACCAGCGATACCAATATTACAGATTCAGACTCACACACTCACACACTCACACACCCACACACCCACACACCCACACACCCACACACCCACACACTCACACACTCACACACTCACTCACTCACACACTCACACACTCACACACTCACACACTCACACACTCACTCACACACTCACTCACACACTCACACACTCACGGCCTTTTTGATGTACGGTATTCCGGGCGGCGGGGGAGGCAGCCTGTTGAGAGCTTAGCGAAAATCCATCATATAGCCACGCCGTTGACAATATTGTTTAGAAGGATAAGCATTTATGGAGCAAAACAAAAACGCAAACACAAGAAAGAAGAAAGGAAAGGACTAACGTTGGTCTCTTCGTCGGTATTATCAGTACAGGCCCAACCAATCTCACTTAAGTTATAGGGGCCCACAAGGTTTAATGTAGTAATAGAATGGATTCGATTCAGTGCGTTGGTGCTTTCCAAATGATGTATTTCATTCGATGGAATAGTGTGGAGAGGGTGGTGGGTGTAGCTATTTTCGAGGCAGCAGCAGCAGAAGGCCCCAACATGTCCCGCAACCGGCTTTCGGACAAGTCTGAACCGGAAATGCGGATTCCCTTTCAAGTTTGACATTTCAATATCAAATACATCACTCGTCCACCTCAGGTCCAGGGCTCTAATCCAACGACCCATAAAGGTGGCCGTCGTCATCTGTGATCCGAAAGGCTACATAAAAAGAAGAAATCATAAAAAGGGGAAAACAGATTTTTTTTTTAAATGTAAAAGAGAAAAAAGACCATCTTGGAAGTTCCGCAGAGTTATAAGTCTTTCGCCCCCACCCCGCTCCCACGCGGATATATACATACGACCCATGGCCCCCCTGAGCCTGAGATAATATTCTGTGAGCAGCCAGGGGCCGTGGTCGAGGCGAGCCGGGTTCCAAGGAGCTGTGGTACGGGGAGTGTGGAGGTGCGGAGTGGGGCTGGGGAGGGTGGAGTTTGAGGGTGGGATTGGGGGTGGTGGTTGTGGTGGGGGGGGGGGGATTGGGGGAGAACCAGAGGTGCTCACTCAGAGTGGGGCGGGAAACTGGTGATGCTGAGCTATTCGGGAGGTTTCAATGTGTGATGGGCGGGACTAGAGTGGCTGCATTGTATGGTGAGTGGTATGTACAGTAATACTGCATTAGAGAATGAATGAGTGAATGAATGGATACCGCCGCTATTATACACGACAGCTATACTTTGCCAATGGGTGAGTGGGCGGAAAATGTGTGGGCAATTGGTACAGTTAATTATGCTTAAAAGGACTGCGTGAATTGATGATAATGCACTGGAAGTGGCCGAATGAGTCCGCCTCCAGTTTTGGTAGGTCGTGGGATTAAAACCCCCAGGTTCTAATCCTGACCTAGTCAAACCAATGATTTAAAATATTGATTTTAGTCACTACCTAACCTGGCATTCAGTATTACTAGGATAGGACAAGGAATTATGAAGACCAATTGTTTGCGATTGAGCATAATTGGATTAAGGGAGGTTTATTTGTTTGTTGGAGTTTTACATCCTGGCACAATCTACGGTCATATCAGGATGGGTACTGACTTGTGACAGTGTACACTAATGGCAACTTTTATAGTGCCGCCCCCTCTGGGACACCTGTCCGGCAGCACCATGACTTAATCTCCCACACAGTCATATTATCCTGACATGATGCTAACCAGTACTTGTCCAAGCACCAGTCTAGGTAGCAACAAATATCAATTTTATAAGTCAGTGGTTTGATGCAACCGGGAATAGTACGGGAAGCCTGAGCTTTACCGATTCAGCCACCACGCCCGGTGGAACATATATATGTGATCTTGGCATTCTCTGTAGTAAGTGCCTTCGGTCCCGCCCACTATGTCTGCGTACGCATGCGTAGTCTGTTCTGCATTTAGTTTCCGCCCAAACGGGCAGTGAATTGTTGCTGAAGGTGAATGAGGGAGGATGTTTGGGGAAATGTTTTGAAGTGTGTCACTTTACCGCGTGTGCAGAGGCAGAACCGGTTCGTGAGCTGCTCATGAAGGGACGGGGGTGGAGGAGAGTGGAAGGATGGTAGTGGGCGGACTGAAAGGCGATGGTGGCGGCGGGGCAGAGGGCAGGGTGGCAATCCCTAGGGCATCCCATTTGGTCACCCGGCAGGCCATGCACAACTGTATCCCATTGTCGGTACTGATTGCATTGCTGAATATCTTGTCATTTAACCTACTCGGAAGGCTGTCTGCATTAATGCATCTCCACAGCTGGGATACCGCTTGAATTTATACGGCCGGGTTGTAAAAGAATTATACTGCGTAAAAACTTGTATATACGGGTGTAGGGTGCATTAGGTTGGGAGCCGTTGTGGGCTCCAGTAGGAGTTAGGTGCGATCCGCCAGGTTAACTCTCATTGGTTCAGGCAGGAGAGTTGAGATGCCCTAGTCAGCGCCACCATTGGGGCCGCGGTAGGTTCTAGTTCAATCCGCAGGGGGCGTCTGGTTCCCCTTCCGCCTTGGGCTTGGCTTGGCTTGTCACTGCCCGCCCGTCCAGCACCGTAGCCACTTATCGGTGTCCGCACATCTTGGTTTTTATTTGCATAATGAATAAAGCTGTATATTAAAAGTAGCCTTGTCACCAGACGGTACGGCCGAATGATCTGAGCCTAGAGTCCGTCTCACGTTTTGGTAGATCGTGGGATTTGAACCCTTGTCGAGTAAAACCAATCACGTAAGAATTGATACTTGTCGCTTCCTAGCCAGGCACTCAGCATTATTGGGATAAAGCAATGCCTGGTTGGCTCAGTGTCAGGATAATTTGACTGGTGGCCTGTTCTCTCAGCATGGCAGCACTATAGAGTCACACTGAGTGTGCACTGTCACAAGTAGGTACCCATCCTGATATTATCTAAGATGCTGCCAGGATGTAAATCTCCAACAACCAACCACCTAATTGATAATTAGGCGGTAACTATGGAAACACCTCAAATCATGTTTGTGTTGCAACAGCAGTGGCTTCTACAGTGTAGTAGAGTGTGTGAGGAATGAGTAGCAGCATTAATGTAGTGGTGAGTTTGATCATTTGAGCTTTGCATGAAAAGGTCACTCCATCCTCCTCTCGGATTAAATATTTCTCACCTATTACTGTTGTGTATTTACTGCAAATGCTTTTGTTTTCTACTGTCTAGATTATATTCAATCATTGTGTACATTGAGTAGCTATTATATACTAATTTAAACATCATTGATCATATTTTATGTATATTTTATACTAATTTGACCTTCATTGTGAATATAGCCTATGCTGCCAACACAATGTTAAATCACCACCGTTCAATCAACCAATTAATCAATGCAATAGCCCGGCCATTAATTAGGTAGTATGGTTTGTGCACTTCGCATTATACCTGGTTTCATACACCGTAATGTCTGAAGGCAGATATGCCATTCATGGACACTTTCAGTACACTGTTGAGCAGCACACCCTGACCGGTAGTGATAGCCATAGCTGTAATTTATCTCTACCATGACCGCCTGCTGCATGCAATCTCCCGCCATCCACAGTCACCAGAGCAGTCCCGACCCACGGCCTGGTGCATGATATATGGGTGAGAGGGCATCATAATGACAGACATCACCGCTGCAAATGTCCATTTGATGGATGCCATTCGAATCTGTAGCACTGTAATGTAGTCCCTATTCATCCGCTGTCATATTATCTTGTTCTGTTTTCAAATTTACTGGGTGTGCTGGACGGATTGGTAGTGCGGGCCTCGCGTCCGGGAGATCGGTAGTTCAATTCCCGGTCGAGTCAAACCAATGAATTATGAAATTGATACCTGTCGCTTCCTAGCCGGACGCTTGGCATTAATAGGATGGGGCAAGGACTGATTAGCTTAGTGTCACGATAATGTGACTGAGTGGGATATTGGGTCATGGTGTCGGTGGCCTGATTTCCCAGTGCAGCAGCACTATAAAGTTGTCATGTGTGCACACTGTCATCAGTTGGTACCATTCCTGATATGATATTAGATGTTGCCAGGATGTGAAACAACCAACCTACCATCACCGCTTGTTGCATGCAATCCCCCACCATTCACAGTCACCAGAGCAGTCCCTATGCGCAGCCTGGTGCATCGTACATGGGTGAGAGGGCATCCTAATGACAGACATCGCCGCCTCAAATGTCCATTTGATGTATGCCGTTCGAATCTGTGGCACGGGAATGTAGTCCCTATTCATTCACTGTCATTTTACCCTTTTGTTCTGTTGTCAAATTTGATTTGATAACTGTCTGCGTTCAGGGCAGGACCTCATATTGCATAAATTTGGCAAGCAAATCTATTTGAGCAATTACATTATGTATTCATTTCACAGAAGTAATGTTCGGTTTAAAAAAAGGATTAAATTATTTTCGAGATCATTCGTTCCATTTCTGTCAGCAGAATATTTTTGGAAATAAAATAAAAGACTTGACAAATGTGATGGGTTTTTGAAATAAAATAAAAGACATGACACATTTGATGGTTATGCTCTATCAATTAAAGGTGCATAATCTGAAACATCACATAAAAAGCCCAAAATATGTCCATAGATTTAATCCTAAGCATCCTGGTGCAATGTTGTTGCTGCATAAAAAGGAATACTAGGTATACTTTGTTGAGGTCTATGGTATTGAGAATTTGAGCTGGACATCAAAATTAAATGGGACTGTGTTAACTTCAAATATCTCCAAAGTTAACCTTTTTTATACTAAAAGTTACTTCAAATTAAAATAAAGTAATAATCTATCTAAAAGGAAGAAAAAACAACCCGCAGCCACTCAAAAGCATCGGACGATGCAAAATGACTGTCCAGATTACTGAATTACCGGCCTGAAAATAAAGATTTCTTTACTATAATAATCATCCTGGCATATTTATGGGATACTTCTATTTCAATTACAGATTAAATACAGTGGGGAAATGTTGCCATACACAACAAATAAAACATTCCAGACCAATTTGAATAGAATTACTCCCTGGTACAAAATCTCCTTTACCCTGCTGTTCAACCAGCTACTCGCCCCTGAGTTAGAAGCCCCTATGTTTATCCACTCCCCCCTCCCCCCCCCTGATCCCTGAGTAACGAGCCCCGATGTTTACCCCCTAGTATATATATTCCCTGATAGGCAGTGGGGTTCCAGCACTTCAACATGCCCCTAATTGGACCTCAATGCGATCACACTCTCCATAAGCCATAAGCGTCCCAATTGGTCTGGTTTACATAGAAATCTGACGAGAATCGCATCCTGTGACGTGTGCTCCCGAGTTTTGCTGGTCCCTCAGGAAGGACTGAAGCTGCGACCCAGCACACCGGGTCGCAGCTACAGCTTAGCTGGAGGAAATTTGGGAGGATGTGGTGAAGACACAACACATTTGTTAGGTTGATATCACTGCAATCTGAGAAATTAGACAAACATGTATAGCAAGAGCCTTACCATATTTGATCATCAGGAGGCATGGGGTTAAAGGTGGAAAGGCATGGGGTCAAAGCATGAGGATACTGGTTGGGTGGTTGTTGGAATTTTATGTCCTGGCAATATCTAAGATCATATCAGGGTGGGTACCAACTTGTTACTGCGCACTCGTGGTAAATTTATAGTGCTGCACCACTGAGAAAGCAGGCCGCTAGGGCCATGACTCGGTCACATTATCCTGACATTGAACTAATCAGTCCTTTCCCTATCCTATGCATGCTGAGTGCCTGGCTAGGAAGCAACAAGTATCAATTGTTTAAGTCATTGGTTTGACGCAACCAGGAAGTGAACTCCCGATCTCATGCACAGAAGGTTTGCGCTCTGCCGATTCGGCCACTGCGTCCGGTATATAGGAAGGATGGGTAGCAGGAGGGTGGCGCCAATCCAAAGTTCTGGTATGTCAGCTGTAGCTGCTACCCGACGTGCCGGGTCTCATATTCAGTACTTCCTGAAGGACCAAAGGAATTCGGAATATACCTGTATCAGATAAGTACTACACCACATGTTTGCTGTCTTGTTACAATGGGATTTCCGATATTTGTTGCCAGTGTCCAATGCATGGTTGGTAAGTGTTCTCCTACAGGGCAGCTGATAGTAGTCCTATAGCAGCGTTTAGTGGCAGATGTTCCCGGGTCGGGAATGTGTAACGTGGGTGTCGGAAACTAGTCGACTTATCATTAAACATGCTTTTAGACTTTGTGTTCTCCGTGGCGGAGTGGTTAGAGTGTCTGACTTTTTTCTAGGTCGGACTCCTAATCTGAAGGTCAGTGGTTCGATTCCCTGTGTCCCCACCTCTGCCAATTTGGATTTCCACCGCTGTTTATAACTTACAGTGTCATCAAAGGCCAGTTGCTCTCATACCATGTCTATGTGGTGTGGGACGTTAAAAATCCCTTGGGTCGGTAAAAGTGTAGGCTCGGGCTTTCTATCAACAAACTGTCTAATGGTGAAAACAAGCCTATTCAGGCTTATCCATGATAGGTAGTTTAAATCTTCAAGAGAGAGTCTAATACCTAAACAGTGGTTGAATGAAAATGGACAGAATACAAATTAAACACTTTTCACAGTCAATACGGCTTTTGCTGACGACATAGCGGAAAACAACCACGTATCAATCAATCATAACATGTGCAAACATGTAGTTCAAGGATCCAATGCCGATTATATACACAGTATGACCACTTGTTTATTTGCTAGGGTTTTCCTCATTCGAAAACATTTATGGTCACACATTTGCGCTCTAATGGCGACGACATATCTTTCCTGTTGACAGTCTGACAGTAAAATTGAAAGACGGTAAATTGAAATAAACAAACAAAAGGTGTACATTGAAGAAAACAAATGGTCACACATATCACGGGTTCGCCGATGACAATGGGCACTAAAAATAGATGAGCCTGTCTCAAAATGTGATAACTTTTTTGTTGTTGACATTGTAACGATTGACACAAAACAGCACAGAAATGGTTACACTGAAAACACAACGACATTTGCTTCAAATCAATATGTATTCTATTGGGATTAATGAAACACCATGTAAAAAACAAATCAGTTTTTCCTGAGAAATGCATAAGCAGATACTATGTTGATCGTTACAATAGACAAAGTTTTGTCCCATATTGCTTAGCACCTTTTGAGACAGTCTGAGATACTAAAAATACTGCAGCGTATGATACAAAATAATATACACAACTCGAAGAATGATGTGTGCCTTTGTATGTGACTCTTAGAAAAATGTAAAGCAAAAGATAATTGGGGTCATATGATAATATAACGGGAAGGATCAATGATAGCGATACCCAACTTCTACCCCCTAGCCAACCATGTGAGGCTATTTAAAAAACTGCACCCTCCCCCCCCCCCCCAAATGAAATCATGGAACTAGCCGCATAGACAAGACTTTCCATTCATGTTACATCGTATGTGGCCACGATGGAATCGGGCATTGCATGCCATCACGACTAAACATACCTCCGCACCTAACTGCCATCACACCTACCGGCGTCCGGTCAGCCATTATATATATATACAGTATAACCCCTTTAAACCAAACGATCGGTTACTCCAAACGTTTTTCGGCGGCCTGGCAAAATACTACCATTTATCATATAAAAAAGTTGGTTAAACCAAAGTCGGTTAATCCAAATTATCGGTTAATCCAAGCAAAATTGCCGGACCCCAGGCCACTTCCGGCGTGGTTAAACCAAACTTTCATGTGGTTATTAAGTCATCTGAGACCCCACCAACTTTTCTATGATAAATGGTAGTATTTTGCCGGGTCGCCAACAAAAGTTTGGATTAACCGATTGTTTGGTTTAACCGAGGTTGGTTTAACGGGGATATACTCTATATACATAACAAAACAAAGTGTAAACATACATTGTATATTACATTCATAATGCATCCACATTTTTGCCAAAGCTAATCAAAGTCGAAGCCAAAGCTCGGTTAAGCCAATGATCGGTTAATCAAAACAGATTTCTAGGGTCCGTTCAAGTTTGGTTTAACAGGGTTATACTGTATATATATATATATGCCTAGATTGGACCATGGCATGGTTTGCAGTTACATATATATACACATACACATATATGTGCCCCCGTACTGGGAATTGACCAACACATATCCTGTCTGTCCAGTCTCTCGACTGGGCGCGTCCCTCTGCCCCCCCCCCCTCCCATCTCCTCTTGCCCCCCCCCCCCCCCCCCGTACTGCCCCTCGGAAGACGACGTCGGGATAGGATACGGCGGATCGGGAGGTGTCGGTGACCGGGTGATTCAATGACGTGTCCCGGCCCCGGAGCGATCCGATAAGGGCGGTGACCCACCCGGCACCTATCCCCACCCCCTGAGGGGTGTTGGCGGTAACGGATACAGGGCTGGCCACTGTCCGATAGGGTGCTTGGCGGCCTGACCCGTTGACACCTCGGCGTCAGCGCCGAGTTGATATTGACAGCATTGGATCGCGGCATAAACCATTGACAGTGAGAACTCCCACTATGGCCGTCGCTAATCCATATCATGTGGACAGCTGCCATAACCTGGAGGCACCCACTACTATCACCCATTATCGCCATAGCAACCAATCAGGCCTCACCAGATGATGGCCATTGGAAATGGCTGACAGTATTCGGTGTCAGTGTCGTCTTGGCTGCTTCATCTTGCTCCATCTCTACGTGGATCATTAAACGTGGTCTAGTGTAGCCTCGCCGAGGTTGTACAGGGTGTGTCCATTAATCTATGGCCAGATAGTCTGTCACAATAGGTGAGTGTTATCGTGGCTGTGGGAACATTGAGGGACAAATAGTTTTGCGCCTGTCTTGACATGTTCTTGCCAGTGTGAAACCTCTATTTGCTCCCTGAGAGAGTGCCACTGGTCACTTGCAAAAGCCAGCAGCACTTCAACACTTTTGCAGGCAGCTTTCATGAAATGTAAATGGAGAGCGGCAGTCAAGTAATGAAAGCAGTCTTTGTCGCATTGCAACCGACAGCATGATGATGATGATGGGAACATTGAGGAGGTGATGGCATCAGCATCGCTAGAAGGTTGCTGGAGAGGTAACTGATGAGAAGCTGCTGGCTAAGCGTTGGAGGGTACCTCAAGTGTGCATGAGCGCCACGAGAAAAAAAAAGAAAAGAAACATCCACACCCAACATTTTGTTTAAAAAGGATAATGCACCTTCTTTTGGAAGGCCACCCCGTCGACAGCTCCGCAAAATTGGGACAATTTACACCTTCCGGTGTAGTTGATTTACGCAACGGTACACCGTTTTTTTTTAGCATCATGTCGTGGATTATTCTCTGTCATGACGGACGCAGTGGTCGAATCAGTAGACTGCGGGATTTCCCTGTGTAATGATTGGACTTTGAAAATCAGACGAGTCAAACCAATGACTTAGAAAATGTGTCACTACCTAGCTTGGCGCTCGGCATCACTAGGATTATGGCAAGGGCTGGGTAGCTCAGTATTCTGATAATGTGACTGAGTGGGAAATCAGGTCATAGTGCCATTGGCCTGGTATCCCAATGGAACAGCACTATAATGTCACCATCAGTACACACTGTTTCAAGTCGGTATTTTGTCGAGAGCTTGGATTTTGTCGAGATGTAAAACCCCCAACAAACAGATAAACTTATCACATGACTTCAGTAGACCCATTGCCCTTGACGGCGTTGGTAGACTACGCCACATAGACCGACACCCCATATACACCACAAACACCACATATACCCCGAATACCACATATACCACATACACTGGTCACATACACAACAAACACCACATCCCTCACATACCCCACCTACACCACATACACCAACATAGACAACATACACCTCATGCACTGCATGCACCGCATACACCACATACACCACATCCAACCACATAACCACATACACCACATCAAACCATATACCCCACATCACATCACATACACCACATACACCACATACCCCACATCACACCACATCACACCACATACACCATACCCCACATACATTACATACACTATCAGATGGAAGTCCCGGGCAGGTGGTGTCCCGAACACAAGCCGCCGTCTGCGGGTTGTACACCCAAAGCCACACTGCCGACAAGTATGGCCTGCCGACCGCTTCACTCTGTTGATCCTTATTCCCTAGTTCCAGCTAGGTTTAGCAACGGCACAATTCGCGCCCCAATCAGGTCCGCCATCTGCTGCCCAATTGGCACCCCTCTCCCGGCTAGATCTCCGCACCGCCTGACTTCATTCCTGGCGTGGCCTGTCACTGCCAGCCCGGCTCCCGCCTGTCAGTGTCAGTCTACACGACGCATGCCCAGACGCTGCAGTCCCACAGTACCGGTGCCTGAAGATCGCCCAGCGCCGCCCGGCGCCGACCGCTCTGTCAACAGCTACAGTCCAGTGCCGTTAATCTACACTGACCGCTTGTGCTCCTCAACACCGCTGAGGAACCTGAACTCTATCATTGACCGCCACAGGCCGACGACACCGTGGCCCGTCAATGTGCCCACCCGCAGACCGGTCATCCCGGTGCCGACCTGCCACCTTACCCTGCTCCCTCGTAGATCTACCGACCGCCACCGGCCACCGTCCACGCCGCCGCCCCCGCTGTCCCGTCGCAGGCCCGCCGGACTGTGCCAGACCGTCCCGGGCCTGGAATCCGTCCTGAGGCCGGTGAGGTCATGGACGAGACGGGTCCAGATGACGGTGTACTTCAAACCGGAAGTCACTGTGCGGGACACCACAGGTGCTGGTTAGCATTCAATTTGGCGTTATTTTAGATATGTGCCAGATCTGGTAGTAGTTACTTCTCGTGGGATCAATACTGCACCTCTTCCCCATGCCCCACCCCATACTAAGCCAAACCACAGACTTACAAACTTATTACTTGTCACCACTTTGTCTGGTGCTGCGCTCCACTAGGACGCAGTGGCTGCTCCCCTTGCGGAAGGTCGGGAGTTTGACATCCGGTCGAGTCAAACCAATGACTTAACAAAATTGATACTTGGCACTACCTAGCCTGGCACTCAGCATTACTAGTGTAGTGGTCTGCACTGACCTCTCAGGCAAGTAACCACATAGACAGGTAGGCGTGGGGAGTGTATTGATATCAGGGAGCCTAGGTGGTGTAATGGTTAGCACACTGGCCCGGAATGCAAAGAGATGTGGGTTCGAGTCCCGCTCTAGGCGCATATTTCCCATTTCATCACCCCCAGACACTGGTTGCCGTGATCAGGATCCTGTACAAGCTTTGCGCTGTATGGTTGTTGAACCTACCCTGTGTATGTATGTGTAGTGCATTGCCTGTATGTATGTAATTGTAAGCATTACAAGACTTACAATTCCAGGGGGACGAGTGTAGTGGTCTGCACTGACCTCTCAGGCAAGTAACCACATAGACAGGTAGGCGTGGGGAGTGTATTGATATCAGGGAGCCTAGGTGGTGTAATGGTTAGCACACTGGCCCGGAATGCAAAGAGATGCGGGTTCGAGTCCCGCTCTAGGCGCAGTATTTCCCATTTTCATCACCGCCATGACACTAGGATAGGGAAAGGACTGCTTAGCTCCATATCAGAATAATATGACTGAGTGGGAAATTGGGTCATGGTGCCATTGACCTGATCTCCTTGTGGAGATTCATCATTGTCAGCAGTCGCAGCCAGTCTCGATATGACCTTACATGTTTTAGCACGCAAAATCCAAAAATTACCTACTCCAGCAGATGGGATGTTGTTACCCAAAAATGAATTCAGTGTCATTTAAGAATAAGAGTCATGTTTGCCGGGGATATTTTCCATTGTTGGTCTGCATAGTGATTTGGTACGTTTCTCTTGCATCAAAATTGTCCCGAATCTGTTGCGCAACATCCATTCTCTTGACTCAAACCGGGCGTCTGGATATGGCTCATCACCAGCTAGTCTCTCGTATAACACAATTGTCCTGGCTCTGGAGAACATGGTGTAATATGTACATGGCACCGCCATTTTGTTCACCAGCAACAATACCATTTATATACACAAGTATGCGCCCACTGTCTCTCTGACAAAGGCATTATGATATCTTTGTATTGAAAATTCAGGTTGTCCAGTGGTGATCTCAAGTGATCTCTCTCTAAAAAGAATTGCAGTGCGCGAGTTACAATATTCGCGTTACTGGTGAAGGTTGGGCCGGTGGTGGCGCCACCGGTCGTAGGGGTGGGTCATCCTTATAGTAATACACATCATAGCAGTGGTTAATAATATGATACTAATAAGATAAAATAGGGAGCATCCCTTACGTGCCTTTATTCTTGCATGATCCTTATACATCATATATATATTATATATATATATAATATATATATATACATGCATAGATACATACATACATAGATGCATACATGCATACATACATACATACTTACATACATACATACATACATACATAGGCAAGTCGTTGCGCAGGAAATAAATCGTGAAACTGCCCAATGTCTCGTTCAGAACCTCGGATCACAATGGGAATGTCTACAGGTTAACACGGTATGGCCATACTCAATAATTCACTGAGATGTAGACAGAGAGCTCAGTTAAAGGACCCACGGACAGAGCTGAAGGACCGCATTAAAGGACCAACGCCAGAGAGGACCCAGTCTGGTGGTGCATTTCCAGGCAGGTTTTTGTATAGTGAGAGTTTATGTTGGAAACACTTACCTCCACCTGACTCTGCCCCCTCCCCCCCCCCCTCTCTCTCTCTCGCTCACTCTCACTCTCTTTTTCTTTATTTCTTGCTTTCGTGCTGCCTTTCTTGCTTTCTTTCTTTCTTTCTTCGGTTCTTTCTTTCTCTCTCTGCACCCACCCAGAATCGATTGCGGTGATGCTGACAAATGGAAAATCGAAAAACTCCCGCCAACCAATGTGAAGCTCAAACCAAACGCAACTAACTAGCTCTTTGAGTTTTGCGCTTAAGAAATGTGAGTGAATAGGGACTGAACAAACAAGACCCTATTCGATTATAAACATCACGAGGTGGCGAGTGTTTTAACCAGTGCTCACCTAGCGGAACGCGCAGCAACCAACATGGTGTGCTGGAGCGCCGTGTAGGCTACCTGCATGCGCAATCACATATCCCCGAAGCCCATTTCCCGCACAGGGTCTATTCGTCACCGGCGGCCGTTCGTGGAAGTACAAGTGGCACCGTCGCCTCTGGGTGTGTGCAAAGGGCGCTGAATATAGTTACTGAGCCATTGGTATTCTCAGTGGCCGTAGACAACGACAGCTCGCCTGTTTATTAAGGGTCGCTGCTTCCTACTACCTACCTACATATCTCCGTAGCAACCTAACTGCATACTTACATACCTCACTCGGTGGCCGAATCGGTAGAGCGCAGACCTCCTTTGCGGGAGATTAGGAGTTCGATTCCCGGTCGAGTCAAACCAAGGACACATAAAAGTGATACTTGTCGCTTCCTAGCTTGGCACTCAGCATTACCAGGATAGGGCAACTTTATTGTGCTGTCCAACTGGGATATCAGGCCACCAGGACCAGCACCTGATATCCAACATTTTCCTGGCACTGAGCTAACCAGTCCTTGCCCTATCCTATTAATACCGAGCGGCAAGGTGGGAAGGGACAAGTATCAATTTAGTAAGTCATTGGATTCACTCGACTGGGACTCAAACTCCCGATCTCCTGCACGGGAAGCCTGCGCTATATCGATTCGGCCACCACATCCCGTCGTTTGCGTATCTTGAAATGGTAGCTATATGCTGGGAGATACTCATCGGTTATAGTCTAATCTCCGCCGGAGCGATGTGTGGGTGGCAGACGGTTTAGAGTCAAGCTGGGGTGGGGGTGGAGGTGGTGGGTGGGGATGGGGGTGGGGTGGGGTGAGTGATGTCGGGGTGGGGTGGGGTGATGTGGGGGTTGGGGAGTCGGTACTAATTACCTTCCTTAGTAATGAGTGATGACATCTTCTAATGAGACATGGAGACAGGTAGCATTCGGTCACATTTATAAGGCCGTAATATTTATTTATAATGAACCATTGTCAGGCTCGTAGATCACTAGTTATAGATAATGATTATTTAAAAATAGAACTTCTCTGAGCACGCAATACAAACAAAATTAAAATCCCCACCAAATTCCTCACAAATTTCTAGTGGTATATTAAATAAGTGTTGTCGTCCTATCTTTGCAATTGTATCTTCATATCTCATGGAACCAACGTAAGTACCTTTCCTGTCAATTTGATGCCCCCCACCCCCGCCCTCCCCAATTAGAGGGCATCTGCTATGTCGTGATAACATCGGTGTGGACGTAGCATTTGCCGGTGTGAGACCTCTATTTGCTCCCAGAGAGAGTGCCGCTGGTACCTTGCAAAAGCCAGCAGCACTTCAACACTTTTGCAGCCAGCTTTCATGAAATGTAAAGAATACCATTAAGAGAAACCTGAAGCTGAGAAACATTAAGACCGACTCGTGGACATCACTTTCACAGCAGAGAGCTAAATGGATATCGACAGTAATGAAGGCAGTATTTGTCCCATCATGACCGACAGCATGATGATGATGATGGACGTGGAATTGCCCAGTGAAGATTGCCAAGGGCAGGCAGCGGGCACCACCATTCAATCAGTGTTCATAGCAGTTTTAGTTTTCATGACAAAAATAACTTAGTTACTAGTTGATAATAATTGCATTAATTAAGTGTAACCACACATATTACACTAGTTTATAATAAACTGAACACTGAAACTGATTCCACTCACAACCATCGCCAAATCCTGATGTGCGTATACTACTCACAACGAAACTGTCACCTATTTCTAGTCTTCTCTATTGGTTGATTGTAGAGTTTTGCCTCCCCGCAACATCTAAGGTCATATCAAGACGGGTATCGACTTGTGACAGTGCACAATCATGGCTATTTTATAATGCTGCCCCACCGTGAGACCGGGGCACCAGCACCATGACCTCATGCGTCATACCCCACTCAGTCACAGTATCCTGATACTGAGCCTGTCGTCTTCTATATTGGACTATCAGTGTGCATATGCATGCCAAACTCAAAGATTCACATGTAGTGGTCACACTACTATATATACTTTGAGTACAATAGTTCAATTTACCTACTCGGGGCAGTTCGATCACTCTGGAGATTGCGCATGCTGACGATGCGAGCAGTCGGAAGCGATTAGTGAAGTGAGGAGGCCAGTGGATGCGCCACCGGATTCACACGCATCACATGATACGGGGAATAACCTGATTCGATGAGAATATTAATATTACAGCCATCCGATTATTTATATTTGCATAAGTCTTGTACGTTATATATATAATGGGAACTGGTTAGTGTTTGTGGCAAGAATATGTGTCTACAGGGACGGAGTTCTGTGACATTTATATATCATATTAAACAAAAATGTCCAGTGTGCGAGTGACAGTGTTTCGTGCCACTGGCCAGTGTTTGATGCGGCGGTGGCGCCACCGGTCATAAGGGGTGGGGTGACTGTTGGACAGCATAGCAGTAGTTACTATAATACTCCACGCATTTATATTCGCATAATTATTATACATCACATATATATATATAATTTATATATATATATATAATAGGTATATTTATATAGGAGAGAGAATACATAACAGAATTGTGTCAATTAATTAACCTAATTTATTCAAGTGTTCACATGACCTTTTATTGATCACACAATCATCGGACCTTGGCTCTGTTGGAACTATTGAAGATCTAACCATCCCCATATTTAGGTATTAGACTTTCAGAATTTGCTGATGGCATCATTTTCATGTTGATTTAGTTAATTGTGTATTTTGATGTATAAATGCAGCTGTTGTGGTGGTTGCCGAACTCAGGTCCCGTACACGCCTGTTTTATTGGTACAAACACCAGCTGCTATCTAACACTAGGGTTTGCCACTGGAAGCATTGCGCCCCAATGCCTGTTAGGTGGGGATTATTTCTGATCTTCTGTTGTGGTGTTGGATGAGTCGGGGTGTGGGTGTGGGGTATGCATTGTTAGAGGCTGGAATGCTTGGTGTGTATCAAAGACCCTATAATACTAAGACGGCTCACTCCCTATCTCTCCCATGGTAATGCAAATTTTGCAGTGCCACCTTGTGGTGGGTTTGATCAGCCCAGCTGCTGGTTGGTGTTTCACATGTAAACACATACAATTATATTATACATGAGATAGGTAAGTATGAATACACATCAATATGAAATTGCTATGAACAAATACACATCATCATCAGCATCATCATCAGCATCGCCATCATCACACATCTTTCACATTCATATATACATTTATACATATAATATAGCACCTGTTTAACCAAGAGACCAGCCAGCGCACCAAGTGGTGGGTTTGATCATTTTGATTACACAGTACAGGCTGAGTGAACCGTCTTAGTATTATAGGGTCTTTGGTTTGTACAGAGCGTGTGGAATATACATGCACAAGACAGATGTATACATATGTATGTGCATATGTATATATGTATTCATGTGCATGTACATATGTATACATGTGCATGTATACATGTGTATGAATGTGTGTGTACATGTGTATGCATGTGCATATGTACATATGTATGCATGTGCATGTGTATACATGTATTCATGTACATGTGTACACATGTATGCATGTGTATGTATGCATATGTATGCATGTGCACACATGTATGCATGTGCATGTGTACACATTTATGCATTTGCATGTGTACACATGTATGCGTGTGCATGTGTATGCATGCATGTACATGTGTATGATTGCATATATGTGCATATATATGTACACATGCATGCATGCTCATGTGTATGCATGCATACAAATGCATGTATGTGCATGCATACACATGCATGCCTGTGCGTGCATACCCATGCATGCATGTGCATGCGTACATATTCATGCATATTCAGGCATGTGCATGCGTACATATATATATATGCATACATACATACACATCTGGGTTGGTGGTGCCTGAGTGGGATGTAAATAGACATAGTGGTGCTGGCAGGTCTGGGTGTGATTGCACTCAGGACCTAGTCCTTCTGCTGGGGTAGGGGTCACTACACTCAAACGGTCAAGGTGTGTGGTGGCCAAGGGTCCATACAGCTATTGGTGTTGGGCAGACCACTGGTATCCATAGAGACCAGGAATGCTGGAGTCATATTGATGAGACCCGGAATGCTAGTTTCCTATTGGTGAGACCAGGAATGTTCGATTCCTATTGGTGGAAGGAGGTGGTATGATACTCTACCAAGAATCCCGAACAGCACTCATTTGTGGAGGCGGAGCGGTGGACGGGATGGGTGGGGGTGGCAAACATGCCTAGCTGGCCTTGTTAAAAAAAGTGTTGGACATTTACCTCCGAAAGTGACAGTTTGCATGCGAAGTGGTCTCTTAGTGGGTGCGTGTTTAACTGAGGGGCACGCCGAACCTGGATTGCGTCTAAAGGCCCTGTCACACTATGCCGTATTGCATCAGTGTATGCCAACATGTGCTTTTATGAGGCAGAATTTTGAACATGCTAAAATATACCACTTATGCCAAACTTACCCATAATTTATCTCAGGGTACACCAGTGGGCTTTAACGAATACTACTTATGCCAAACATACACATAACTTGTCTCAGCATACACCAACGTGTTGGCGCAAAATTACATACGGCGGCATACGCTGATGCAATACAACATAGTGTGGCAGGGCCTTAAGCTGTGTGCCTGTGCATTGTTCACTGCCAGTGTAGCACCATCTGGTGTATCCCCTTTGAACTATTCCACATAAGGGTCCCCTTTTGGTCGCATTGCGTCAGTTAATAAATAATACATGTCGTTCAGTCGAGGATCTCGATATGCAAGAGAGAGCGAGAGAGCGAGTATTGGCATTTTCACAAAATTTACTTCACGAAATGAGATGCTGCAATTGTAATCTTGACAATAATCAAATACTGCTATGGCGTGTGTCTGTCAGGCCACTGCTGTGCATAGTACCAGCAATGCTAGATAGTGGGATTCCAACCCACAGGTTCGAACCCTGGTGGAGTCACACCAATGACGTACAAATATATACTTGTCATTTATTAGCTAGGCGCTCAGCATTATTTGGACAGGACAAGGCCTGGTTGGCTCAGTGTCAGGGTAATGACAATGAGTGGGATATCAGGGCATGGTACTGGCAGCCTGGTCTCCCAGTGGGGCAGCACTATAAAGTCACCATGAGTGCATACTGCCACAAGCCGGTACCAGTCCTGATATGATCTTATATGTTGCCAGGACATAATACTCTAACAACCTACCAACCAACCAACCAGCCAACTAGCAATGTTAAATTAATATTGTCCCATCATCCTTTCATATATAATTATTCAAACAATTTATCATTATTACCCCCTCAACATATTTATTTTATCAGAAAACTTTACATATTTCATCAACCTTTGCATTTGTCTAAGAATGACCAGCGAATAGCTGAATGGAATGCACATTAGTTCTTAATATTAGGGGCAGGGGGGGGATGCTGTTATTTGGTGTTACTGACACTTATCTATAGCTGAAGATCAGTGAATACCAATGGCTTAAAAATGCATTGCGCATGTGTTAACATCGAGCCAGATTCAAACCGTCGCTGATCGCTGCAAATCACTGCACTCATATTGTCATGATAGTGTCAGTGTCACAAACCTTATAAATTTAAAATAATCTTTTTGGTAAACATGTTTTCTATATGTGTACCAAGCGATTTGTTTCTAGGTGGTGTGGTTTTAGAGATATTTCACTTTTTCTGTATGAAGATTGCTCACGACCATTGACAATGCCTTGAGTTTGCCGGTACACGCATTGCAAAACATTATTCAAAATTAATAGAAATCCAGAACCCTAAGCATATCAATTTAATATAATCTTTTGGGAAACATGGTTTCTATATGTGTACCAAGCGATTTGTTTCTAGGTGGTGTGGTTTTAGAGATATTTCACTTTTTCTGTATGAAGATTGCTCACAACCATTGACAATGCCTTGACGATCCTGTTCGATATTGACGCATGCGCAGAAGCGATGCGGAGAACTGAAACTGGCGGAGAACTGAAACCGCGACACCGGCATGCTGGGCACTTCATGAGGGCCAAGCGGAATTAGGAACACCTGCATTATCAGCCGCACTGTCCTTGATGTGAGACATATTTTTGTGAGTAGTATATGAGAAGGGAATTATTGACACCCCGCCCCACTCCAGATCACCAGCTGCTAGATTTGTACCCTAAGTGAAGTATGACAATCAGAAAATACTTATTTGTGATATGTCATGGTTTTGCAGGCCAAAGTATTTTTTAAGGATGTTACTGTTAATGGGGTCCTCTGTTCTACCAACAGTTGAGGGCATATCATGACAGGAAGCGGATTGTGATGTTGCACATTCATGGTGACTTTATAGTGATGCCTCACGTTGAAAGTAGGCAGGCTGTTTCCTATAACACATTCAATGTGGGGCTAACATGACCAAGAATAATAGTGTATATAAGAAAAACAAATCTTGATTAGCCTCAAACAATTTAAACTTTTTAATAATTGTTTAATTGGATGACATTTTTGTCCTATTCTGTAACATTAACATGCTCTTCACATTTCGTCAGTAGGCGGAATTAAGAAAAACTCTGGAGAGTATTGATCCTTCCCCGAGTAGTAATCAATCAGCTGTGCTCTAATTTTTCATTGCCGCTCTTGAATGTTGCTTTATTCAACTGTCGGATAATGAAATACTTCGTTAATGTGCAATGGACATTTGTGTCAGGAGGCAAATGTTAAATTTTCAAATTACCAAATTTGATACAATGTTAAAGTTCACATCACCAAATCCTTGTAGCACATCCCATGCCTGCCACTTTACACATAACTGATGAGTATATACACGATCTGTCCTATCATACTCCTTCCGACAGAGTACATCCAATTGGAGATCCCTCAACTATACCATTACCACAGTGTGCACCTCGCCTTCCCGTAACGCCATTCGTTGTCGTCATTTATCCTGCTTTGAGGCGCGGAATCTCAACAGTGCTCAGTCTCCCTTCTGGACGCCCCACATTCCTTTCACCCACCCCCTTACACCCATCCACTCATAAACACATACCCACACCAACACCACCACCAACACCAACATACAGACCCACACCCACACCAACACCCACACCAAAACCCACGCCAATAATCACACTAACACCCACGCCAAGACCCACACCTATGTCAACACCCACACCAAGACCCACACCAACACCAACACCAACACCCACACCCACACCCACACCCACACCCACACCAACACCAACACCCACATCAAGACCCAGTCAACACCCGTGCCAACACCCGCGTCAACACACATCAACACCCACATCAACACACACTCAACACCCACATCAACACCCACGTCAACACCCACGTCAACACCCACGTCAACACACACGTCAACACACATGTCAACACCCGAGTCAACACCTACATCAACACTCACACTGACACCACACCAATATCCACATCCATACACACTTCAACACCCCATACCCACACAACACACCCACACCCACATCAACATCCACATCCATATCCATACCAACTCATTCACCCCAGACCCACACTCGCACATATCGACACAGATATTGACACCCACACACCCACACACCCACAGCTTTCGCCTCCACAAGTAGCAGGCCCTAGCTGAGCCCACGCTGACCCGTCGGAGGGCCTATCTATTTATACAGATCGACGGAAAGTGATCCCTTGCGGGTGCGTAGCGATAGCCTGCGTGAGATTACGTTAACGGGGAGGTGCGGTACTGGACGGGGTGGGGCGGGTGGACGGGCGGGACACGGAGGAGAAGAGCGGTGCGGCTGGGACGGGGCGGGAGGGAACGGGACGGCCGAGGAGTGTAGGCGCCGAAGAAGGTGGACGGGGAAGGGGGTACGGGCGGGGTGGGACGGGTGCGGGAGGAGCGGGAAGTAGAGGGGAAAACGGGGAGGGGCGGGGCGGACGAGGGGGTTGCGGGGCGAGGCAAGGGCGTACAGGGGAATTGCGGGGCGGGGCAGGGCGGGACGTGGGGGTTGCGGGCAGGGCGGGACATGGGGCGGACAGGGCGGGGGGGGACATGAGGGTCTCGGGGCGGGCGGGGCGGGACGTGGGGTTGGGAGCGGGGCAGGGCAGGCGGACATGGGGGTGGCGGGCAGGGCGGGACATGGCCGGGGCGGGGCAGGTCGGGACATGACGCCGGCGCACGGGCGGAGCGGGGCGGGACATGGGGGTTGCGGCGCGGGGCGGGACTGGACATGGGGGGGGGGCGGGGCGGGACACGCGGGTTGCGACGCGGGGCGGGACTGGACATGGGGCCG